>VXBT01004123.1:648611-765879 GCA_013400235.1 Oriolus oriolus
GGGGGGTCCCTGCGAGGCGCCGGGGGTCAGGCAGCCCTGCCCTCCCCCGGTGGGACGGGCCAGCCGCCGGGGAGCCGGGCTTTCCGTGGGTTTGTTCTGTCACCCGTCTGGGGACAAAGTGTGGGAATAAAGGGAGGGTTTCCCTGCCTCATCCCGGAAGGGAAGGAGAGCTGCGAGGGAAAATGCGACCGCTTGCTCTGTGGAGTGCCGTTCCCTGCCTGCCGCACCTCCAGCTCAGATCCTTCTTGTGATGCTCTCGGGGGACGGCGCAGGGGCTCCCGGCGGGCTGCTGGATGCGCTGCGGGGCTGCAGCCGTAAGGAAGGAGTCTCCACGCTGTCTCCGCACACTAACTTCGGCTCAAACCACAGACGTCTGATTCTTCAGGTCCTGAAGGATGCGAATAACTTAGTGCTTTGTGTTCCGGTACCCATCTGAGCACTGCTGTCTCCCAGAGAAACAGCCTGAGGAACCGACGTGGTGTCTGTCACGGTACTTTGCACCGACTTTGTGAGACTGTTCTGCAGCCTCTCTTCCTGCAAGGAGTCTCCAAATAGCATCTTTCGTTTCTGCTACGAGCTGATACCGACTGCTCATATAAAAACGATGGTCTGAGAGAGGGAGGGCACTGTAGAACCAGCATTTAATGTGGTGGGGTTTGGCAGGGGGTACCTAATCAGGGCTTCTCGCACAGGTGACAACTTTGACCAGGTTCTCTCTATTTTGCAGGGTAAAGCAAGCCCTGCGGAGACTTCCTAGAGGGACCACCCCCCATTTCGCATTGCTGAGTGGACTATGGTGGCAGGAGGATGTTGGCTCGCAAGAGTATCATCCCTGAAGAGTATGTGCTGGCGCGGATCGCTGCCGAGAACCTGCGCAAGCCGCGCATCCGCGACCGGCCGCGCAAAGCCCGCTTCATCGCCAAGAACGGCGCGTGCAACCTGGCCCACAAGAACATCCGCGAGCAGGGGCGATTCCTGCAGGACATCTTCACCACCCTGGTGGACCTGAAGTGGCGTCACACGCTGGTCATCTTTACCATGTCCTTCCTGTGCAGCTGGCTGCTCTTTGCCATGATGTGGTGGCTGGTGGCTTTTGCCCACGGTGACATGGACCCGAGCACGGAAAACACTTTGAACAGCACGAAGTGGACGCCGTGCGTGACGTGTGTCAGGTAAAGTAGAGTTTGGTGGGATGAAGGAAGGGGGGGAACAGAGCTGCCTGCTGTCCTGGCCTTGTCTGAAGTGCAGCTTTTGGTTTACATGAACCGTTGTGTTTGGGTGAGACAGTTGAAAAGTGCAGTGTTTTCCTCTAGACTGCGTAAACTCAGCAAGCCTCCTGGGCTTGGAAAATACTGTACTGTAGATGTCTTTGATTCCTTACAGGATCTGAAAGAGAGGGAGACCTGCTGCTTTTCATGTGTCTCCACACTCTGTGGGTAACTCGATTGCCTGTCGAGATAAGAGCCTGCTGCAAGAGTGGGTATGTGTTATATGTATTGTAACGTTGTCTACAGCAGCGGGAGCACCCCCAGCGCCACGCCAGCGAGAGGTGCTCCCTCCAGAGCAGTGCCTGGAAGGCAGGGAATCAGCCCTGGGTGCCAGGCAGGGCACCAGCCCTGAGTGCCAGGAAATGTGTCACTTAGGGCAAAACTAGGTGTGTTTCAAGATGAGTCTCATGAGACTGTTAAATATGTGGGGCTTCAAAATGCCTTGGTGAAGCCATAGGCCAGCAGTTTGACAGAGGAACACTTTCCACACTGTGTATGATGTGTCAGGCAGTGAAAGCTTAAGGGATGACTGGATTAAATGTCACCTGTTAAAGTATTTTACTCTCCTTCCCCAAAGCCACAACAGTTGTCAAGGCACTGGTAAGCTGACACGAACATACATGGAAGAGAAGACTCTGAACTGCAAGCCGTAAGATCACTTCAGGATGCCATCAATTAAATCTGCTTTTATAGCACTACATTTCTAGGTAGAAAAGTCCTGGTTCTGTACCACCAGGCTGCCCCAGATCATCTGCCTTTACACATTTTGGTGCCATGAGGGTCTGGAGGCTGCAGAGTGCTCTGAGACATCAGAGAATCCACTTCCCTTTTCTTCTTTCCCCCACAAAGTTTTGAGGCACCTCACCAAGACATTGTATCTGGCTCATGAGGTAGCAGGGATTTAATTCTCCCTTGTTTTGACACTTTTTTTGCTAAATGGGGATTTTCCAAGGTAAAATAAGAGATTTTTCCAAGCTAACCTTCACTAGGTTGGGGGAAATTGGAGCAAGGGTTGCTGTCTTATTTCTTTTCCGATGTCTGGCCACAAGCAGTTTCCTCTGAAATGAGATGTCATGACCCAGCTTGCGCCCACAGGAGCGTTACCCCCGGCATTTCTGGGATGTGTGGGATCTGTCCAACTGGAATTAGAGAACAGCTACAACCCTGCAGCTCTTCAGGGTCAGCTGAGGGGACATCCCAGCGCGTGGCTGGTGGCTCCCTCGGCGTGGCTGCTGGGTCACCCCGCAGATCCTGAGCTGGGGGCCAAGGGCTTCATGCCACTGGGGCCAGGCACATCCGCAGCCAGGACTCTGACCCTGTTCCCTCCCCATAGCTGCCTGTGGCTCTTCCAGGATGTTTTCTAACCCCCACTGCCAGGAAGCACAGTGAATAAATCAGTATAAATTCTGGTTTAGTCCATGCCAGAGAACACACACCTCTCCCTCTTGGGGTGTTCAGGCAACAGCTGCTCCAGTGCCCAGGCCCAAGCTATGGGAAATATTTTCCTTTCCTAGGGAAATCTGGCTACCAATTTGGCCAAAGGCATGAAGTGATGAAGTAATGAAGTAATTATGTGATTGCTGACATCTTTAAGGATATGGCAAGTTTTTGGGTGTAAAGTATCTTCAGTATTGCAATGCCAAAATCATGGCAAATGATTTTTAACCTACTCCCCTGAGATTTAGGCCCACAGATATTTCAGGAGAGCTTTCTTGGGTAGGTGCCATTACATAGTTATGGGAAAACCTGGCTTTGGAAATTTTAACCAGTGCCTAGAGCTTGCACAGCACTTTCATTTTACAAAGTACTGCAGAAATTTCTAAGCCTCACAGCTCTTTGCCACAGAAAGCAAACATTATCCAAAAACGAAAACTGGTACACAGCTCTGAGGAGAAGGACCTGGGAACAGTGTGATTTGCACTTAGTCTCTCCCATTTCACATGGTCAAAATGCTTTACAAACTTGGTCTTTCACTTACTTCCACTGTAAAAAGGTGGATTTCTTTTTTTTTTTTTTAAAGAAAGAGTATTGCTAAGGGAAGTCAGACTATTTACTGGATGGAGTTTTAAGCTGAATTAAGCTGAATGAAGTTTAATCCAGAAGCTTCATTCTGCATGTAAGTGAATATTCATGGACACAAGAAATCGTTCCATGGATTCTATTAATAAACTCCTTCATCTCTGTTTTCTTCAGAGTGAAATACAAAAATATACCCCTTGAATACAAAGGAACTTGATAATGATGAAGAAAAATAGAAAAGGCAAAAGAAAATAGTTATTTCAAAGATATCTGTGCAGAGACTGGCTGGTTTTCTGAAAGATGGACTTTCTCATTGCACAGAAAATTATCCCTGGTATTGCCTATGCTATTTAAATGCATCCTTGATACCCCAGTGAAAATATGGCTAGAAAAGAAAAAAAAAATTAAAAGCAGATTGATTGAAAAGCAAAGCAAACCCAATGAATGATTTAGACCCATCTTCATGGGCAGGCTATATTTTCCACTGGTATAGCCCTGTTAAGCATTGGGATGCTTCAGATTTATTGGATTGTGCTGGAAGGATGTATTTAGAAGTAATAAGGGAATAAATAAATATAAAAGGAAGTTAAAGACCCTGATATATACAGGGGACATGACTTTGTGGCTACTATAAATAATGTATTTTGGGAAGTTTGTGGACAGCATTTTCTGATGTCCAGCACCATAGCATTTTAGGGTATTTAACTTAAACCACACTCCTACATCCTACTTCTGTGTTGAAATTCTCCAGCTGGTCTTGCCCTGGCAGGGAGCTAAACCCAAGCCCTGGGTCACAGGGCTGTGCTGCTGCCAGGGTGTGCAGAGTGTACCGTGGGTGCCACTGCCCTCTCTCTGCAGCCTCATCCTGCTCAGTCACAAGGCAAGCAAGGGTTTGGGAAGCATCACAAATCTGGGAAAACCCCTTCTCCCCCCCCGCCAAGGAAGTTCTGGGTCATGATTCAGGTAGCATGAGTGAAATGCTGCAGTTTTCCCTGTTTCCTTTCCCTGCACAGGCTGGTGGAAGGATCTCAGTGTGCCAGCTGATTGCCCACTCTTGCCAAAACCCCCTCTCTCCACCAAGAGCTTCATGGGATGGAGCAGGTGGAAAGCCCAGCTGTTCCAGAGAAGCCAGTGGGTAGCCTGTGCTCCTGGACAGACATCCCCTGAGCTGCTCAGGGTCACCCAGATGGTCTTTGAGGAGCTCAGGCTCTGAGGTCTTCCCTGCCACCATCAGACATTACACCAACCACACAGATCTGAGCCACCTAGCATGCAATGATTTGGCTGGTGTTAACAGAAGGCTTATGTGTACTAGAACCATACAAATAGGTCCTTAAGTTTGTTTCTGGAAGTACATGTTAGCAGCTTCTTAGTCTGTGCTACATGTCCTGAGAGTTAACTGGGTGCGATCTTCCCCTACAGGTCCTTCACCTCCGCTTTCCTCTTCTCCATCGAAGTTCAGGTGACCATTGGCTTTGGGGGCAGGATGATGACCGAGGAGTGTCCCCTGGCCATCACGGTCCTGATCCTGCAGAACATTGTGGGGCTGATCATCAACGCCGTCATGCTGGGCTGCATATTCATGAAGACGGCACAGGCTCACCGGCGGGCCGAGACGCTGATCTTCAGCCGGCAGGCGGTCATCGCCGTCCGCAACGGCAAGCTCTGCTTCATGTTCCGGGTGGGGGACCTGAGGAAGAGCATGATCATCAGCGCCTCGGTGAGAATCCAGGTCGTGAGGAAGACCACGACCCCTGAAGGAGAAGTCATACCCATTCACCAAGTGGATATCCCCGTGGATAACCCCATTGAAAGCAACAACATTTTCCTGGTGGCTCCCTTGATCATTTGTCACGTCATAGACAAACGGAGTCCTCTTTATGATATCTCCGCTTCCGACCTGGCGCTCCAGGACCTGGAGCTCATCGTGATACTGGAAGGGGTCGTGGAAACCACCGGCATCACAACACAGGCAAGAACCTCCTACGTGGCAGAGGAGATCCTGTGGGGTCACCGCTTTGTACCCATCGTCACCGAGGAGGAAGGCGTGTACGCCGTTGACTACTCCAAGTTCGGCAACACCGTCAAAGTGGCTGCGCCGCGCTGCAGTGCCCGGGAGCTCGATGAGAAGCCCTCCATCCTCATCCAGACCCTGCAGAAGAGTGAGCTGTCCCACCAAAACTCCCTGAGGAAGCGCAACTCCATGAGGAGAAACAACTCAATTCGGAGGAGCAACTCCATGCGGAGAACCAACTCCTCGCTCATTGTGCCCAAAGTGCAGTTTATCACACCTGAGGGAAGCCAGAGTGCCTCAGAAACGTGATGCACAGCTTTGTGCCAGGGCACTGGGCTTTGGAAGGAGGAGGCATCTGAGGTGTTTTGCTTCAAGTTCCTTTTACTTAAGAAATCGAGAACACGAGGCAGAAGAGAACCGTGCAAGAACTATTTATTCCATTACTTACTGAAAACACCACCTAATGGCATTAGAAAACACCTTAGCACTTAGTGTATGAATTAATAAAAAACGGCACGTACACTAAAGAAAACACACTTCACTCATGTAATATAATGTGTATTTATACTTGTTTTAATGGCATGCTGAATTTTTAAATTGTATTTTTCCTATCCAGGGTTTCTTTCTTATCTTCTGCTGGCTGTCACAAAATGTGGGGCTTTCCTATGTAAGTGAGTGCTTTCACAAAACTTCTGCATTCAACAGCACCCATGGATTTTGTGCGTGACATTTGGATGCTGATCTTTTCGTGTGAATTCCTTGTTCTCTTAAAGGGAATAGCTAAATTCCTCAACTATTTCACTGGAGAAGAGCCACCATTTTATGTTTGGTTTTCCAGGCTTTTTCTTTTTTGTTGGTTTGTGGCAAGGGCATTTTGAGAGCAAATTCAGGTCAGGTGGAGTGACCTGTCCATCCCACAGGAAAACTGGTGTCACTCCAGGCAAGAAAACCAGTGAAACGATGGAGTGCTGCTCTTCTTCTCAGGGTGAGATACTTGGCTGCAGGACAACACACATCTTAGAGTAGCTGTAGCCCAAGCTGAGAAATCCCAGTCCTCCTGGCTGCCACCTGGGCATCTATTCTGCTGAAATTATTCAAGCTGGAAAAAGCAGATGCCTCTTTAACATTCTCTTCATGTTGGAAGACCAAATCCTGTTTTGCTTTCTCTGATAGATTCATACATGGAAGGAAACACATGTACTTGCTTCACTTATTTTTCATAGGATTAAGTCTGCTTGCTCCAGCAGCAGGTTATTTTTTGCCAGTGGGAACTCATGAATGGGAATGAGAGGGAAGCCTGCCAATAATACTATAGTATTCTCAAAACTATCTGAATGGTTTTCAGGGTGAATTGGGTGCTGCTGCTGAATTCCTGTTTTTTAGCAGTGCCTCACCTGTGTTTTTATATAATCTGGCACTGAGAATTGGTGGGAAGCAGTTTTTCTCTTCAAATTAAGATGGACATTTGTTACCTGGAGCTTTCCCAAAAATGTCATCACAAGTTTTTCTACAAGAATACATTAAATTAAGGCAACTAATTCTGTCATATTTGGTAACCTAAATTGATACATGTTTTTTTCCTGTGTGAATAAGCATAACTATGGACAAGTTCCTGTTCACATCTCTTGAAGAAATTGTCTTATGTCTGTGGCTTGAGAGAAGTACTACCCTTGTTCTGACCCTCCAAGCCACTCAACCATTTAAATGCTTCTGGAATTTTAAATGTTTGCTTTTTCCTGTAAGGTGGAATAGTCAAAAGCAATGCTGGATTCTCATTCTCTTTGGCAGTAGCTCATCAGCAGTTGTTGGATGGATGGTTTCAGGCTTCATGAGGTGGTGGCAGGGAGGGGCATTGCTCTGAGGTGTGGACTCCCTGCATTTGGAACAGGTGCTCTCCAGAACAAAAACTCTGACAAAATACTTCATCTGAAGCAGCAGAGGAAACTGAAGTTTCTGCTAAAAGCATTCATTCCCTGGCCTGCCCATTAATGTTCTGGAAGGTATGATGGTGAACAGCTGGAGAAATTCATCTGTCCATTGTGTCCAAACAATGATCAGCTGCAGCTTCCAAGAAGAGTCAGAGTGAAGCACATACAATTTGTCTCTGTCCTTCATTTCCAGGGCTGTGAATTTCGCTGAGGCTGTTTGTTGGATACATGATTAAGTCAGATGCTGTGCAAAAGCAGGTTTTATACAAAATAATAATAAAAAAAAGTTACAATAATGTCTTGGTTTGAAAGACAGGTGTCTGCCAAGGAAGGTGGAAACTTCCCTTGGAAGGGAAAAAATATGACCCCTCTTCCCTCTGAATTATTATAACTCTGAAATTAAGGGGCTTTCAGGCAAAGATATGGGAAAAGGAATAACAGCTCTTTACTAGTATGTATAACAAGGCAAACAAACAGCAATAGTGGTAGCGACAGCAAACAGAACCAGGAACCAGTGCCAGCCTCTCCCGGCCGCAGGCCCTTTCCCCTTCAGTGCAGTTCTGTCACTGCCGGCAGGGGGCGCTGGTGGCTCCCGGCCGGGCAGGGCGGGGGCGATGATTCCCCCGCGCCTGCAGGGGGCGCTGTGGCGCGAGCTCGGCTGCGTCTCCCTCACGCGGTGATGGCGGGCGGGCTGGGTGGCGAAAGGGGCTGCGGCAGGAACCTCAGAGGGCAGGCTGAGATGGCAGGGACGAGCAGACCCCAGAGCAGCAAAGGAAATGTATCAGAAACTCCACAGCTGTAGCAGGAGCTGCTGGGTGTCCTGGCAGGCTGGGGGCATTGGTTAGAGTGTAGCGAAAAAAGCCTGAGGCAGCAGCAGAAAGCAGCGGAGCTGGGCTGAGGCAGCAGCAGAAAGCAGCGGAGCTGGGCCGTGGCACCCAGATTTCTTCATAGCAGCTGCTGCGCGCAGCTGGGGAGATGTGCCCTCTGGGAAGGGGGAGGCGATCGGGGTCCTGGGTTTTTCCCCTGAGGCACCTGAATAGATGGCGAGGGTCCCTTCCTGTCGGATCAGGTGTTAATAAGGTCCCAGTCCAACAGCTGCTCTAACGAGCAAAGGCTCACCCACAGCAGGAGAAGCAACGGGAGGACAAAAGCTCCGTAGTGGCAGCGAATCTTCCAGGCAGCGACCGAAGATCAGCTGTGCCCCCTCTGATGCCGAGAGCGAGAGAGCGAGAGGAGTCGAGCCCAGCCCCTCACCACCTGGCCAAAATCTCGTGGTATCTTTGCCCTTCCAAAGAAAAAACCTCCCAGGTAAGAGAGTAGCCAGCTTCACCCTTCCACCACCGTGGCCATTTCTTTTGTCTCTCTTAAGTACAGGTCGTTATCGTCTAGTAGCAACAGATGTGACAAAATTCCATGAGAGAAAGAAACAAAAGGAAAAATCCTAACCCCCAACAAATAATGATTTCTTCTGTCTCTGATTTTTCCCTATTCCTTTCCTTTTTTTCTCTTTGTATTCTTCATTCATTCGTCTATACTCTTGGTCCTTCTTGTATCCCAGCCTTTTCCATGGTCCTTTTGAATAATAATTTTCTATTCTCTCTTTATTCTCTCAGTATTTCAAATGAGCTTTTTTTTTTGCCCAGAACCATTTTCTCCTTCCAACTTTTATTTCATCTTCATGGCTCTCTCTGCTTCACACCTAATATATTCTGCTTCTTGGAACACTACTGCAGGGATATCGGTATTTTGAGGTAACACTAAGACACCTCGGTCATATGCCAGGATGCTGAACAGATAAACAAGGCAGAACTTGGTGCCATGAATGTCATGTTCATATGTGCTGTGCTCCTGCTCTGTGCCGAAAATCCTTTGCTCTGTGCAAAGCCCCTTTCTTGAGCAAGTTTTGCAGTCCTGGAAGAGGTCAGGGACAGAAGCAGCCAGTGGTGGAGAGCAGGGGAGAGGTTTTGGGCCTGGGAGCTGCTTTCCTCACTGAAAGGACAGCTTTCAGACCCAGCTTTGCAGTATCATTGCATGTCCTTTCAGACCCAGCTTTGCCCCCGCTGAGAGGGGATCAGCTGGCAGCACCACAGCTCAATTATGTTCACTTATTTATCCTCCCTGGCAACTTTATCAGAAAGGGACTTTATTTTACATTTGAAGCTTTCTGTGGGTCACACAGACTGCCAAGTTAAGATTGACAGGTGAGATTTCTACCAAATAGTGCTGACAGTTCATGTTGGCAATTAACCATCCATCTCATCGATAATAATTCAGTAAATTAGATGCAATAAGGTATCAACATCATCCCTTCACACTTATTTGTGTCTGTGCCATTCCCATCCCTCTGCACACGGTGTAACTGGAACTGCATTACTTGGCATCACTTATTCTGTGTATTTAATATACTTTGGCTCTTTGTACAGCCTTTGCAGAAGTGCAAAAATGTTTTCTAAACTCAGAAAAGTAACTAAAAAGTCCTTCCAGGACAGGCATAATGTCTGGGGTTGCACTGTATTTTTTCTTTCTAGCTTTCACCTAAAGAACCTCTTTGTTTTAAACAGAAAGATGGTGGTGAGAGCGTTTATCCTTGTTTGGGACACCCAGAAGATTCAGAGTTACCGTGGTGGGGACACAGGCAGTGCTTACAGGGGATATAAAGATTAATGCTCCAGGGTGGAAGCCAACCTCTGAGTAATAGGATTTGGAAGAAACTTTCCCTGTTGGCAGCTGATTCTGTGGCTGTCACCTTTAGGATTTCTTGAGCTCTCTTTTGCAACATCTGGTGCGAGCCAGGGACAGAAGCAGGAGCTCAGCACTGGAAAGGCCTGCTGCAAGCCACACTTTGAACCTCTCTGCTACCCCTGGCATCACTCTGGCCTTGTAAAACAATTCTCGCCTTGTAAAACAGTTCTGCCCCTTGAGCATTTCTTCATGAGCACGTTGTCCCACAGCAATCTGCCCTGGCCTATACAACTGCCTGGCTCCTTCCACAGAAGGGTTACCCTCCTTTCTGGGCTTTCTGGGCTGCTCAAGACATTGTAAAGTGAGAGCCAGAGGAATATTCAGATTTAGTTAACACCTCATGCGTGCCATAGGCCTTTCCCCTAAAGCCATGTGTCACTCTAGGCCAAAGGGTCTTTTCAGAGGCCTTGCCTCACAGCCATGGCGAATGAATTTCGTAAAAGCCTGAACCTTTATCTACACTTTATAAAGTGCAGGCCAGAAATCATGCTTTTGCTCTTCCATCTGGAAAGCAGCACGGACACACTCTTTTTTCTGATTGAAAATAAAAAAGATGGTTAGTTCTCCACATCTTGTTTTCCTTCACAAACTAGAAACTGAGGACATTTTGTGCAACCAGTTTCCAAGCACTCCAGTGGTTATTATTAGCAAATGTTTTTTGCTGCAAGCTGCAAAAGTAGTTAGTCCAAGACCAGAAAGGAGCTTTGATAGGAGAAAAAACCATTACATACTACATGATGAAAGGAACAAAGCTTTCATTATTTTGACAAAATATATTCTCTGTGGGGCCTGGTATTTTCAAAACACTGGTGGGAGTTGCTTGAATAGCCAGGTGAGAGTTAACTTTTTCTCCCCTAGATGCTTATATTGAAATATTTTTTCCCTGTGTTTGTGTTTAGATGACATCCAGACTAATCTAAGCTGATAGGCAGGAATTTCCAACACCCTTAGCATATTAATAATGCTTCTCAGCCCTGTTTCCCTGAATTATGTTTTCTATTTTCCCTTAAGAATTCTTTGAACTTAAAAAAAAAAAAAAGATTTCTCATGTGATAACTGGACAGTAAAGATAAAATACATTCCCACATTCCCTTATTGGATGCTGAACAGAGATTTAGCCTGCAGAGGCAAGATCAGTGGTGTCCAAGAGAAATAGTCACTGGGATTGAGGCACTCCCAGTCAGGGCACATCACCAAGGGGCTTGGATTAAAAGAAATATTGTAAAATACTAAGTATTCAGGGGAGTTCTGGCTGAGGGCTCTCAGAACACTGATGAGTTATTGGCTAGCATTGAAGGGAATATTCTAGGATCATCAAGAGACACTACAATAAGGAAGACAAAAAGCATGCATTCAAGGGAAATATTGTCCATACTTTAGTTATTGCTACCAACATTTTAATATTTAGTTTATTAAAAATTCAAAGAGGCAAAAAAAAATGTGATGGATTCTCTCTTCACCTTTAACAAAGGTTTAACACCTTTTTTTATACTCTAAGGAAGAGTTGGTCCATCTGAAGACATCACTCCCTCCACAAACACGGTGTAATTTTCTGGAGGATAAGTGTTAATCTCTACACAGTTTTCTGGGCCCAGTGCAGGAGTAGCTGTGCATGATGTCATGGCCTGTGCTGCTCAGTATGTCAGATGGGATGATCTAATGGTCCCTTCTGCATTCCAAATTTATGGCTAGGGAGGGTTCAATGAGTTTTGGTCTAGAGAAGGCTTTCCTCTGAGTCTTAAATTAATCTCCCACTGAGGAGACAAACAAACATGGGGGAACAAAAACCCCAGCAGAGTTAGGCATCCCCAAATGGTTGATTTATTTTGACAAATGCATTTCAGTGCTAATTATGGATTCTTCAAACAGCATTGACAAATGTCCCTGGGGATAATTTGCAAAATTAGGGTATCTCATTGTTACAGGAGTTTACTCGGATTCCTGCTGTTGTTAAATTTTGGCTTAGTAGCAAGGATGAGAAAGCCAGCTTCTGTGTGGGCCAAAGTGAAATGATATTTCTTGGTTTTATGGTCTGAGGTCTACTACAAAGACCATAAAACTGAGGAATGGCACTGGAGTGACTGCAGAGGGCTATTGTGGTTTGGGACTCAGCATCTTCCTCATCCAGGGAACATCACTGCTTTCCTCAAGTACTTTTTTTTCTTTTGTAACCACAATAGCCATGAAAATTGATTGCATCCTCCCATGGCCCAGCCTCATTATCCTTCAGGGTGTATTTTTTGATGTTAGGTCTTTGATTCTGGGTGATCTGGGTTGGTCTGTCAGAAAGGGGCTGCTTCTGCTGACTGTCATGGTTTTCAAATTCAGTCAGGGCAGGACATGAAGAAAACTGAAAGGTTGTGACACACACTGAAAGAAACTCTGCTGAGTTTGAGTCAGAACAAGTGACAATTGTTTGCCCCTTGGGTGGTCAGCTTTTCATCTCACAGCTTTTCAAAAATATATCAAGTACTAATAAATGTTGTCTGCTCAGCCTTAGCTGGTGTTTTAAACCATATTATAAACAGATACTATTCTTGGCTGATCAGATTAAATTGTTTGGGATGTGCTATTTTTTCCATATACAAAATCTCACAGCATTCTTTAAATATTTTGTGTTAAATTAAGAGAGTAATAAAATTTCTGGACTGAAGCTCTCTTTATAGTCAGCTCCTTTATACTGTCAACATCCACATGAAAAATGGAATACAAGACTGAATGTGTTCCATGAAATATTAAATTTAATCTAACTTTAAAGACATGAATATCCTTCAGTTTATATTAGTAGTAGGTACGGTGTTATCGGTCATGGGTGTTTTCCTCAAGGGACCATAATCTGTTCAAATATCAATTCAGATACTCTGGTTAAATATAAAAAGCAACAGGCAATGAGTCCTAATTCAGTCATATCAATTACTAGAGAAAGGGCACAAAACCAGGGAAATGAGAAGTTCAGAAGACTAAAATGAAGTCTTCTTGGCCATGTGCTGAATGGTAAGTGGAACAGTCTTCAAAGCAGATATGCCAGAGACTTTACAGGTGGAGATGTTTAAATTGAAACCATGCACAAGACATGTACAAGCACAATAATTTAGCATGGAAATGTGGTCAGTCATCCCTTTCTCATTTCAGACTCACTCATTAAGAGGCTGCTAGTGGTGTCCACAAAAAATAAATATAATTTTAAGTAGGTAGCCACACCTTGCACAGTGTTTGCAATCCACTGCAGATCACTCAGACTCCTTATGTCTTGCCAAAACCATACATCTGTGTATATCAACACATTCTTTCCTATTCCACTTCAAGCACAGAACTATTAATTCATCAGTAAAATCCTTCAACTTAAGTTTTCCTTGTGCACATTATCAAATTAAAGGAGAAAAGCTTGTTTAACTTGATATCTATCTATATATACATATATGTACACACACATTTATATATATAAAGAAGCAGATTTGACGGTAGGGGTTCTCCAAGTTATTTTTACTTTGATTTCCCAGCCAAAAGATTCCACTTCAAGCTTAGTCTCTGGCCACATACACACACACACATACACCACACATACACACAAATTACATATATATATAATGAATCCTCATTCTCAGAGACTCCATCATGTGCTGTAGAGAGAAAAGACCCTCACTAAGATGGACTTCTTTCCCACCCTGGGCCTCAGCTGACTACACTGACATCTGAGCAAAGTTACCAGCTCCATCTCTTCCGGCAGACATTAAGGAAGGTCCAACACAGCAGAAGATGCATTTTTTTTGTTTGAGAGAGCAGGCTGTGAAGTGGGAATTTTCATCCTTATTAGGTCAACCTAGCAGTGATTAATGTGACATGATGTCACAGGAGGAGCACTGGTTTTGAGACCAGTTTTTGTTTGTAACTCTTTGCAGTGTGTTGGTTTAGATTTCTGTCGAGTGTCTCAGTGAGTTCCTCAGGATCACTTTCCTCTTGGAAATTTTCAACTTGACTTCCATTTGAATGCAGTGGTGGAGAAAGGCTGGGAATCCTTACCCCCATTAGGATTCCAGACATTTCATATGGGTACTTTGGGAATGTACATTTGGGATATGACACTGGGGAAATAAGCTGCAGAGGAAAACTGTGTGCATGTGCAAATGTGTGTGTGCAAATACACATCCAAAGATTGTTGCCGTTTTGTTCTGTTGTGAAAAGGGGAGCGGTTTTCTTAGCAGAAACAGATTCGAGACTTCCCATTGAAAAACCTGCCCACAGTAATTTCGTGCTTGAAATCATCAAGAGGCTGTGGCATTTCACCATATTAAAATTGCCACAAATACGGACCCATCAGCACCACGCGCACAGAAGAGGGTAAAAATACCTTCCAAGGGGTGAAATCCTTAGCGAAGACACAGAGAGCTTGCCAAATGATTTCACTCAGAGATGTGAGCTTTGAAAAGGGTAGCACTTACTCTCAGTGCCCATTTGTGTCCCTGGGGAGCTCCCCAGCCATGGATGATGCCACGTGGGAGCTGCACACGCCGTGCAGGACATGGAATTTGGTCATGGAAATCGGCAGCAAGCACAGAGCTACGTGCAGCCCCTTCAGCCAGGCAGGGACTCGCTCCCAGCTGGGTCACACGCCATGGCCATGCGAACTCCCAGCAGCAGCAGTGAGGATTAGCCCTGGATCCTCTTGCTCTCCAAAGCACATGTGCCTGATGTGCCCCTGGGGGCTCGGAGCTGCCAGAGCACAGTTCAAAGGGCTGTCAGAGGCAAACCAGACTCCTGCTTCCCTTCCTTGGCTTTTGCTTTTCCTCCTGCTAAACAACTGATTATGGCATGTGAGGGTCTTGCACACACTTTGAGCATTGACAGTGTGGATTCTCTGTGATAAATAGAAGAGAGTGAATGCTGAAACAATTTGGCTGGGCCACTCAGTGAACCAGCTGAACAAAGGGCTGCTGGGCAAAGGGAAGAATAAAACCCAGGAATGGTAGGACAAGCCATCTCCAGCACATATGTAGTATTGTAATGAGACAATGACCAGGCAAGATGGAAAACAGGGATATCAGAGACAGCAGGCTTGAAGGAACACATCATCCAGGGGAGGAGAAGACAGCTCCCCTACGGAATCAGGCTAATGTGGGAATGCTCTGAAGAAGTCAAGAGATGGATGGCTTTTAAGGAAAGCAGAAGTGAATGTCCGCTGGTCATGGTTTTAAGAACATTTCTTACTAGATGTGATATTTTTTTTGGTGAAGTAAATGTGGGTTTGGGTTTTTTAGGATCAAAGGATTCTGAAAGGGAGATCTGCAAGTGCTGGATTCCAGTTGTTGTGCTGGGAATCACTTGCTAAGACATAGGTACCTAATAAAGTGTGAACTGTAGAGTATTGTCTGCTAATATGAATAAATATAACAAAATTAAAATGCTGGGGATGCTGTTACCCACTGAGATAAAAAGTGTTCAAGGCCAGGCTGGATAGGAATCTCAGCAACCTGGTCTAGTGGAAGGCGTCCCTGCCCATGGCAGGGGGATGGAACTGGATGAGCTTTGAGGTCCCTTCTAACCCAAGCCATTGTGTGATTCTGTAAACACCTGAGCACCTCTGAAATCCTAAACAGTTCAGCAATCCCTGTACACTTGCATGAAGCCCCCTCCAAATTAGGGGAATCTTAAGGATTCTACAGTTAAATATCTACTTAAAGAGTCCAGGCAGGAAGAGCATTCAAAGGGAAAAGTGGCAGGATCTCCACAGCATAAATCCATCTAGCAGGGGAGTGTTCCTGATTCTGAAGCAGCCCTTCCCAGGCAGCGTGGGTGTGTGCCTTCCAGCCCCAGGGAGCTCTTTAACCCTAAACTTACATACAACCACAAATACCTTTGTTTAAACATTTCAGTGCAACCTCTTATGTAAAAGGAAACAGTAGGAAGGTTTTAGGTGCCCTTTCCATAGGGCAGCAGGCTACTTTTGTTCCATAGGTTTTCTGGTAAAAAAAAGGAGAGGAAGATTATGTAGCAACAGAACCTCAATTAATAATGAAAAAAGATACATCAGTAATCTAGTAAGAGAACAAGACTTGGTGTTCCATCATATATCTCATGGCTCAGTACTGGTTTGAAAGAATTGTCTCCTTGTATATTGAGACAGACCTCCAGACACTGCAGGGTAGACTGGTGCTGTTTGAAACACCAGATGTGAACACTGTATAATGAAAATAAACTGAAGCAGACTGTTCAGATCACTTATGTGCATTTCTTAGATCTGTCCTGCCTGTGAGCCTGCAAAGTGCCTTCCAAATGCTGTGAATGTGAGCAGCTCCTATCTGAAAACACTATCAGGTGAAAAGAAGATGTTCAGGTTTGCTAAAATTTGTGATTTGTTCTGACATGATCTTAGCATAATCTGAATCTTGGTGTTCTGTGGAGGACTTCAGGTTTTCCAGATGCAACCTCATCATGTTTCACAACCTTTATTCACACCAACTCTGCTGTATTTCCAGAAAATAGAACAAATATCTGTTCTAATTTTATAAACAAGATTAGTTTCTTGTTCAAGAACAAAAGAAGTACACCCTAGCTTGCTTTCAAGTGTGTTGGCCCCCAAATCTGCTGTGGGAGAATGTCTCAGAGCAGGGATGGGCAATGGCCCACCACTGCACAGGGATTTCCTGAGCTTGCTGTGCTACCTGCCGCCAAAACATGGCCAAAGGAACCCAGCCCAGCTCAGTCTGGCTCAGAATAGCTCTGGGAGGACAAACCGCTGCATGTCCACTGTCATAAACCAGTTTAGCCTTAAGCCTTACAATTACATAATTACATGTACTACTTGTAGTCAGGGAAGGAAAAATTACTTATCTCATCTGAGCAAAGGTCCAGTAGTCACTTGAGAAACAAAATGTCAAGCAAGAAGAATCTCCAGGGTACTGAGCATTCCCAGAGGAAGCGAGGGACACGTTTCTTCTCAGGAGATTTTCCCACCGTCAGAAAGCCAGGCCGTCATGCAGTTTACATAACAACAACAAAAAAAGAACAGATCCCAGCAGGAATAGATCAATTGTGCTGGTTTGGCATGTGATTGTTTTGGTTTGGGTTTTTTCCTAGTTCATAAACCTGAAATTAAATATCCACAAACAGTATTTTATATCATTTTTCTGGTGGTATGGCTTTCCCTTTGCCATTTGAAACAGAAGAGCCAGGACTGCACTACAAACCAGACCACAGTGCACACATCCCCTTCTGACATATATTGCTGTGCTCTATGAGAGGAGTTGGAAAACATGATAAGGATGTCATAACTTAATTTACAGGAATTGGTTTACTGCTGAATTCTCCCATGGAACATATTCCAGAGTACAGGAAAGGGAGGCTCTGTCTAGTCCCTCATGCATCAGTCAAAACTGGATTTCTCACAAAAATGGAGAAACACCTAAATACCCAAAATACATGTCCTATTTTGATATAACCTTACTTTACTGAGTGCTAAACCCCAGCATGCTGAGGAGAAGGATAATACTTTGATATTTTTCTGCATAATAAAATGGAGATCTGGAAAATTATCTTTCTTTCCTCCTTACCTTTCTGATAGACTACAGGGTAGGATGAAATTACAGCCATAGGAATGTATTCTCATTACTGATCAAGCCTGGAGGCTGTTTATCAGACTGGCTTTACATGAAACCAAAGCCTGGAAATCCGCAGGCATTCATTCCCTTCCACACAGTACAACGTTTTTGGAGAATGGAAAATTGGAATAAACATTCTTTACTCTGTGTGTATCTCCACACAAACACATGTATATGCGTAGCTCAAGGAACAACTTCAGAAATGAAGATTAACAGATATCCTACATTAGTCTTGTGTGTTGATCTTCTGAAATCTCCAATGGATTTCTCCTGAAAGCCTTTAAAAGATGGATCCTGAGCTCTTCTGCACTGCTGCATGGTTGGAAGAGGATGCAGAGGAGATCAAGGCTTATGTAAGAAATACATATTTTCTCCGGTGAACAGTGTTAAGAAATAAGCCATGGGCACAGTATCATCCTTCAGTGATAAGGAGCTATTGGATCACACTTCATGCAGAGAAGCCATATGGCAGCATATTTCTTGGTGCACTCATCAGTAAAGAAGGGCCAATCATTCACATATTTTGGCAATCCATGCTCTGCATTTCCCAGCAAACATATTTTTCCATAACTGAGCCATGTCCTACGTCAGTGGTCATTTCTCTTAGTGACAGATATGTGACAGAACTCCAATGAAACTTGCTTGCGTTCCTCATGCTTTTGTCCCTGTTTTGGCTGAGGTACACAGAGCTGGTCAGGGACAAATAGAGAGATTCAATAAATACAACCATAGTTTTGTTTGATGAAGAGAAAAATGATGGGTGGGTGGATGAACAGAGTTCCCTGACTATTAAAGGGTAGTTGGGAGCATTGCATTCTTCAGTATCACTGGCCTGTCACCTTGGGGAGTTCATTTCCACATAAATCAAACGTTAACCAGACAGGGGAAAACTGTTCTCACTGTTACAAAGGAGGCAGCTGGCCAGCCCAAAAGGACAAAATCTCTGTTCCTCTGGGACATATGGAAATGGTCATTACAAGACAATATTTATTTATAAACACACTTGGCCCCATCAATTGGGCTAGAATATATAGAGGAATGGAGCTTATTAGTAAGATAAAGCTTTCCCATGACCTATAGAGGACACTGCATAGAGACCACAGATGTTCTGTATTTAAAAAGCTGGAAAATTTATGTCAATGGCCATGAAAAGCTCAGTTGGAAAATAAGTAAATAAATAAATAAGGAGGTCACCAGCAAAGACAAGGTTAAGGACACTGGAAAATGGATCTTCCAGGATACTTAACCTTTATTTGTTTAATTAAGCAGAACAGATCCTGACCTCAGCTGTGCGTGTCTCTCCTGAGCAGCTCTGCTGAAGTTACCAGAATTATTCTGGATTTGCACCCCAGGAGCTGAGTAGATGGCTGGTCTGTCACACAGGCAAACAACCCCTTGGCAATGGGATTCACACAATTAGTGCCAGGAAAGGCTCAGGGAAGGACTGTACTTCGGAAGTACATGCCACTTTCTGATGCAGGTATGGAAAAATCTCTGTCACTGTCAGATAAACTTGTAAGGACTCAGCTTCAGCTCTATAACCTAAATCATGGAGCTTCTTGGCACAAAATTTGTAGCCTATTTTGAGATGGAAAGCCAGAAAAACTACAAAGAAGCATCGCAAGACCAGATCCAGTTTTTATTTACCAGGGCCTTGAGGTCACAGAATCAGAGAATATTCTGAGTTGGAAGGGACCCACAAGAATCATTGAGTCCAACTCTTCAGTGCATGGCCCATACATGTGGGATCAAACCCACAAGTTTGGCGTTATCAGCACCAGGCTCTGACCAGCTGAGCTGACCTGATGCCAGCTGGGCTGTCTAAGCCCATGGATCCTCTCTGCTCTCAGCAGCTCTGAGTATGCCCCCAGCCAAATGCAAACAGTTCCCAATCCTGGCTGGCCTGAAGCCTTGAATCCAAGGGTTTGTGTGCCTGCCGAGGAGCACGGGTGATGTTGTTTGCACAGCTGTAGGCTCGCTGAGCACCTGCAGCCTGGCTCACAGCCTCTGCCTGCACCTCAGCCTCTGCTCCCTCCAGCAGACACGGGTGGAGCTTCACGCCAGCATCTCCTCCCCCATCTGCATGGCCAGGGGCCTTCCTGTCACACACTGGTTCCTTGGGTCCCCCCATCTGCCAGAGGGATGCCGTCCCTCAGAGCCTTCTGAGAGACATCCAGCAGGGAGTACGGATTTCTCCAGCCATTCAAATGGCTTTCTCGTGCTCAGGTGTGCCAGGACACTCACTGACACAGCAGGAACTAGGGAAAAAAATCCTTGTTTCTTCTTCTTTCTGAAAGGAGTCCCATTAATGCTCCTGAAGAGGAGTGAGGCCACAGAACACTCACTGGGGATGAGACACCCTTCCTTCACATTTTCCCAATGAAAATGCTACAGCTGTCAGAGCACCAGGGGTGTGTGAGGGACTGAGTGATCACCATCAGGCAGCTGAAGTGCAAGTTCTTGTAAACCCTGAGGGTGCTGCAGCAGGTTTCCAGCTGTCCCTGACGTCAGAAGGCCAGGCAGGAATTCACACAAGCACAAAAATATGGGTGCACCTCCACTCTCGGTTTGCCTCACTTTCTGTTCTTACCTAAGCACCTGATCTCGCAGGTGACCTTTCAGCTCACTGTATTCCAGAGATACCCAGCTTTCTCCCAGGCATGGTGAAGGCAGGATATCCTCTGGATATCCCAGAGATATGGGGTCAGGCTGACATACTGCCATTCTCCCAGGACACACTGGCTTGGACCTCCCCAGTGGGTAGAATTCCTGAGCTGGGGGCAGTCACCCTGCAGCTGGTGAGGCCATAGAGGAGCAGGGGATTATGAGTGCCCCAAAACTGGAGCACTGACTAAAGATCTGAAATAACTACTAAAACCCCAAAGAAACCACACCACAATTCAACATTATCTAGTATTGTTTCCCATGGTAGGATAGATATAAAATATCAGTCTGATTACTGCAGTTCAGGCTAGGTTTACAATTACTGAAGAAATTTTTTCTTTTCCTATGAGCTTGGTATAGTTTACACTGAGAGAATAAAAAGCTCACGCTGTTGTTTTATAGAGTCATTTTCCTCACATTTGTTTTCTTTCAGCTTTTCTAGGGTTTTTTTTTTTGGAGTAGTAAGAAGGAACAAAACAGTTGAAGCACATATAACCCTCTCTGGTTTATGAAAATAAAAGAAATTCCCACAACTTTTCAATGCTGAGGTGAAAATTTTCATGTGGAATGTAATTACTACTGCAATATGGATTTAGTTAGGTATGTTCAGTTCAGTCTTTGATCCAGTGAAACTTTGTGGGGACTTTTGCAATTGGAAGTAAAACAGGATCTATGATAATTTTTTCTTTGCAATAAAAATAAGAGAAAGAAATCAAACTATCAGCGCTTTTATAGATCGTCAGCAGAATTTTTACACAGTGTTGGTCCCAGTGTGAATTCCTGGTGCACACCACTGGTGACTGGACTTCATGTCACAGATGACAAGTGTTTGATCCTGGAAGTCATCCAGTCACCTCGCTGCTCACTTATCTAAACTCCACTTTGCCAGTTTGTCTGTGAGGTTATGAGCTTGGTCAGGTATGATTTGTATGTCTGTGCCTGACTATTCCTAGTCACCTTCTTGTCCTTTATATGTTTGGAAATAATTTTCAGGATTAGTTGCTCCATCACTTCTCAAGGATTAAGGTGAGGCTGGCTGGCCTGTAGTTCCCCAGAAGGTCCTTCTTGCCCTTCCTGAAGACAAAGGCGACATTTGCTTCTTCCAGTCCTCAGGAATCTGCGGATTGTCACAAATTTTCAGAAATAATTTAAAGTGGCCTCATAATGACGTTGGTCAGCTCTTGTGGGAGCAACCCATCAGGACCTATGGGCTTGTGTATGTCCAGTTTGTTTGTTTTGACATTTACTCATTTGTTTTAATAATTTTTTGGACTCATTTATCTACTTCTAGAAACAGTGGTGCTGAACTTGTCATCTCACAGTCTGCAAGTTTTTAAGTCCACACACCATCCCATTAACAGAGTCAGAAGTCAGAGACTTCTCCCACACTGCAGTCTTCACTTTCTGCTTCATCCCTCAAGGTAATCTAGTTTATAAAACATAAAGAAGAGGAGATTAAATAATTTTGATGTTGTTCTCTGTAATGAGAGCCCAGAGCGGTGTTTGTGTGCATTATTTACTCTGGCTCCCCTTGAAACAAGCAGCAATGTTTCCAAACCAGTGCTGTGTTTTGGTGCTAACCTCTCCAGTTCTCACAGAGGCTATCCTGGGTGGAATTAGAAACACTGATTCATCCCAATTATCTGTGCTCAGAGCTGTTCCCCATCTTCCCATGCAAGATTCTGAGTAACCCACAAAGGGAAAAATACTATCACAATGCAACCTTTCTTTCCAAATCCTCCGCTGTCCCTGGATACCACAGGAGCCCATTTCAACCACAGTAGGGACAAATATATTTATTTTGATTTATGCTTTCCTATCTGCTCTCCCTTAGCCACAAGAAACTGATCTCCAAGCAGACGCATCATCTCTGCGTATCTCTGCTCCCCAAACAGACAGTGACCTATTTCAGAAGTCAAACTGAGATCAAATGTTACTCTCTGGTTCATGGGTAAAAAAAAAAAAAGAAAACCAAAAAACTTTGAATCACAAGAGGAGCTAGAGGGAAAAGATGTCCATCCTGTGCACTGCTGTGTTCACAGTGAGTACGGTTGGTTCCTTTCCCACACATCTTGGCTGTTTATTTGTTTTTTGATTAAGCTAACATGCATTTCAACAGCTGGATCCCTGAGAGTTTTAAAACTTATCTAGGAGTAGGCTAACCCATTAGCAAGAAAATAGGACTGGGAGAAAGAAAATTCATAACCTGAGAGATGCTGAACCTTGTTTTTCTCGAAGTGTGGTGAGGTAAATTCATGTGCAAAAATTTCACAAAGCACACAATGACAACACCAAGTGTGTCTGCCCAGAAAAGTTGTGGATTGGTCATCCCTATGAGTGTCCAAGGCCAGGCTGTATGGAGCTCTGAGCAACCTAGTCTAGGGGTAGTTGTCCCTGCCCATGGCAGTGGGGCTGGAATAAGATGATTTGTAAAATCCCTTCCAATCCAAATCAGTCTGTGATTCTATGATTCTATGGAGTGTTAATCTGTTTTAAAAAAAAAAAAATTGTTGCATCTAGAAGAAAAAGAAAAAAGGAGAAAGAAAAGGAGATGGAGGAGAATGAGATGGAGAAGGAGAAGAGAAAGGAAGGTTAAAAAGCAAGAGGAAATGGAAAGGGGAAGCAGAAGGAGAAAGAGAAGAGGAAGGGCAAGAACAAAGATGCAAACCCCCAATAGTCCTTGTTTCAGCAAATTAAAGCTGGAGCCATTGACCATAAATAACTGGTTATAATGCTGGGTCTGAGTCCCAAAGCTCATACTCATGGTAGCTCATGGTCAGACTGAGGCTTTTAAATCAAGGTACAGAAATTCCACAACAATAGAGCTTCCCTATATTTAAGAGTATTTAGAGCTGAACTCTATAACCTCAGCTTCTTGCCACATCTCCCTTTCTGTTGCACCGCTAAAGCTTCAAGGTTTTTTTTGATCTATGAATGAAAATTATTGTCTGCACTCCAAAGCCACTGTCATTAAAACATCCATTAAATAAACATTCTGTTTCTTTTCATTCTCCTTATAGAAATAATGCAGAACTTTGACTTAATAGGGACAGATTAATTGCATCATGTCTAAAGTCTGTTGTTTGGATGATTTGTCTTGCTAACCAGATCTGATGGTTATTTGTCCTAGATGGAAACCAGAGAACTTTTAAAAAATATGTGGAAAAGGGAAAAATCTGGCTGAGAATTAAGCAGTTTCCTAGTACCTGCCCTAAAACTGATCAGCCCAAATCTGTGTTACTTTTTGGCTACTCATATCCCTGGTACTGGAGGTGTGAAGTCAGTTGGTAATAGAGGCTCAAATCTGGTTCCGCCAGAAATAAAAGGAGTGGATTTCTCATGCGTTGCCCTAGAAACAGCCAACAGCATGTGAAAAAATCACAGAATCACAGAATCATTTAGGCTGGAAAAGACCCCCAAGATCATGGAGTCCAACCTTTGACAACCTTGTCACCAGACCAGAGCACTGAGTGCCATGTCCAGTCATTTCTTGAACATTTCCAGGGATGGGGGCTCCACCAGCTCCCTGAGCAGCCCCTTCCAATGCTTGACCAAGGAAAGAAAGGCTCTGCCTTGTTGTCAGACACTTCACTAGCACAAGCACTTGGCCAAAGATTGTCCAAAGAGCAGTGGAGACAGGGAGAATGTAAAAGAAAACACAGCTTTATGTCTTTTCAGGATGGAGAAATTTATTTCCAAACAACAAGGAGATAACTTTGCTAAGTGTGGGTTCAAACTTGCCTTGGGAAGGAAGGAAGGAAGGAAGGAAGGAAGGAAGGAAATTTTAAAATCAGAGATAATCACAGCTAATATTCCAAAAGCAATTTCTGTGCCAACTGTAACTAATTCATAATATACACACAAATATTTTCTTCTAAGGATGTACCATGTCAGAGGACTCCCTCTGTAAATGGGCTCTGTGTGATGGATATGGCTGAGGGAGGGGGCTCTGTGGAGCTGTCCTGGCCACCTCTGAGGGACCAGTTCTTGTATGTCCTATAACACCAGGAAAACAGGGTTTGGAGGGGGTAAACCACCAGATCAAAACCTTCCTGAGCAGAAATGGGTGAGCAGTCTGCAGTGGAGAAGCCCAGGGTAGGAGTGAGACTCATGCAAGGAAACAATCACTCAACCTGATACAAAGAATTTTTGTGGTATGTTTCAACTGTGCCATTCTTCTCCCTGATGATCAGTGACAGGGCTTGAGGGAATGGTATGAAGCTGTGTCAGGGAAGGTTTACCTTGGACATCAGGAAAAGGTTCTTCACCCAGAGCATGGTTGGGCACCAGAACAGGCTCCCCAGGGAAGTGGTCACAGCACCAGGCCTGACAGAGTTTGAAACCACGAGTTCAGGTTCAGGTTCCCTTGTAAAGCAGCGAGACAGATTTAGAGGTTTTCAAATCATCACTACTTGCCAACCAGCATCATAAGGTACTCAAAGAGTTAAATCTTGTATCTGATGATGAATAAAATCTATGGAGACAAGGGAATGAAGCCCACTATTTCCACTTCCCATCCTACTTAGAGTCAGGGCAAAGTGCCACACAGTGGTTTAAGCTGAATAAATTGTTTTCTACACCAGCTCCTGTGACAGCCTGGTGAGCTAAAAGAGAAAGAGGACTTTCTCTAAAAGAATAGTAGAGGGAGGTTTATCACCCAGTTTATCAGCCTGAGCAGCTCTGGGATAAGCACAACAGAGCAGGATCAGCACAAGTAAGCAGGCACCAGGCCCAGTTGTGCCACCTGACTTCATCCCCAAAGAGGGGCAGGGACACTGCTAAAGGGTCATACCCAGGGGTTGTGGCCCCACAGCCTCTTATCTCCCTCAGACTTGCAACATGGGGATGGTCTGCACTGGTTGTTGAACCTGCAAAGTCTCTCTCAGCTTGTAGAGCCACTGTTGTTGAGCAAAATCCTAATTTACCTGCCAAATGCAATGACAAATGATAAAGCTTCAGTGTACTCTGGCTTATTTGTTATTAGCCGTGGTGTAAATGTTCCAGGAAAACAATGTTTAATACCCCCATCAGCCAACAAAGCAGCTCTTTCACCAGTATTTACAAGAAGGGCTCGTTTCCCTCGAGTGAGTTTGCTTTGACGTTATTGGGAGAGGTTTTGTGGCAGATATTTACACTAGGCTGAGTGGCTGTGGCATCTTCTGAGCGCACTTGACACAGGCTGGGGGCCCAGGCTGCCAGAATATAAAAGAGCACTTCCCACAGCACCTTATCAATTTGTTGTTCTCCCTGAGTGGCGTGATTACTTTTCCATGGCTGGGAAGGCTGACTAACCCTCCCTGAACCATTAATCTTGGGACAGCTTGAACCAAGAAAGATTTCTGTAAAAATAGACCACAAAGAATGCATTGGAGACGAGAGGCTTTGCATCTTTTACAGCTTCTTGACCTCTTCTGGCTGGATTTTTTTACTAATGGGGAGGATTAAAGGGAATATCCTGGATCCCCAGCGCAGCGCAGTGACCGATGTGCACAGCTGCTCTCAGTCATGTCTCTGAGCAGTGGGGCTGCTCAGGCTTTGCTGTGAAGCACACAAAAAGGGCCTGACTCATTGCTCTTTCAACTCAGTTTCTGTCCAGTAGCTCAGATTTTCTGGGTCTTAAACTCAGCCCTGATTTGTGCTCAGTTTTTGGAAGCTCTGCAACCAGGCTGGTGAAAAAAGGGAGGAAAAGGGCACGAAGGGAACACCTGAGAAGAGAATTGTTTTCCTAGTGTATAACTTCTCCCTAGGTGGTGATTAGTTGTGGTGGCAGGACACCTGGCTCCGATAAATTACAACATTGCCTAACCATTGCACACACAGGAGTGTAAGGTTCATGATAACAAAACAACTGAATGCTAATGTAACACATCCTGCAATTCCAAAAGTACAAAATGCACGGAACAATTCACCTCAAACTAGGAATAAAAGCCTTCTACTTTTCAAAACTGTATGTGTTATATAAGGGTATTTCTTTGTCAGATATTTTATTTTATAGCATAAAATAGAATTTTATATTTTATATAAAGTAGCTTTTATGTTGTGGGAGAAATGCACTCACTTTACCAACTGAGTCTTGGAAGGCTTCATAAATTTTCCAACTGGAGTAGTAAATATTGTAGAATATGGTTCTTTAATCAAAGTGAGTGCAATAATCCAGTAAGTCTTCATCTCAAACTGCAGCTAATTATATATCAGTGTCACTCCCTTCATTATCTTAATACTTTTAGCTACATCAAATTCACTGTTAAGTGGAATGAACACATTAGGTAGTTACACCATCTGAAATGCTTTTACCAGCAAATGTAAGTGCTAATTTAGACACAGAGGGAATTCAAATTTTACAGTCCAGTATGATTTTTGTGCGGGTAAACCTTGGTTGGTTGTGTGCTGCCTGTGCAAGGACTCAGCTGCAAAGGTGAAGAAAATACATATGCAGAACAATGTTTGGACATTGGTCCAATGGACACAGATTCGGTTATTTGATTTGGTGAGTTTTCTGTTTGAAATCATTGTTTGGGGAATGCAAGAACAGGGGATTGGTCAAAATACATTTAAACGTTCATTAGCTTAGTTCCACTGGAACCAAACCAATGCTGCAGACACAGAAATACTCAAGCAACAATAGGAAAGATCTTTACCTTATCTTCTATATTATTTTCTTTATTTAAGTTCATTTTATAAAGAAAAACAGGAATTTGGTTGGGCCTTCAGGTTTTAAACCTTACATCAATCAAAGCTGCTGCAGCATCACCCTTGCAATACGTGGGTGCTACCACAAAGGTGGTAATTGAACCATGAATCTAAACCCTCCAGCCTTTAAATACAGAAGAAAAACAAAGAAAATCTGAAGCAAGCAAGGAAAACAACTCCTTCCCTTTGCAGCCAGCTGCTCTGAAATTAGAGCTGCATCTACAGCGTTTGTAAGCCAGTTCTTCGTGGCTGTTTCAGGGGAAGCCACGTTCTTCCCCACTACTGGATGATGAAACTGCGGTTCATTATCACATCTGAAGCCTGATGGGGAGCACATAAGATTGTCAATCCTTTCCTCAAACAACAACAGCAAAAAGAAAAATCCCAACCAACCGAGAAACTGCGTTGTTACTACCATCTACTGGTAGCCTGGGTAGGCTTTCAGAGAGCACTTTGGGACCTGTCGGGATCATGGAGTCCAGCTCCTGGCCCTGAGCAGGACACCCCAAGAATCCCACCACGTGAGCATTGTCCAGACATTCTCTTTCCTGAGAAAATCCCAACCTCAAAGCACTGGGCAATAACAACTCTAAAATGCAAACTAAGATATAGTGAGTGAGGACAGAAATGGTTTTTAAAATATGACCACTTGTAGTGGCATAAACCTTCTCCCAGTCCTTCCAGATATTTTTGGTCTGGTGATCTTCTCTCTAAATATTAAAAGGAGTCAAAGACAAAGTATCATGGGAGTTACTGGTACATTGCTTGTTCATTTCAAAATAGATTCAGGCTATACAAAATAATAGAATATAGCAAAGGTGGGCTGGGTGCTCATTTTTCTTATTTCTTATAAAGCAATAAATGAAAAGGCACTTGAAATTATTTTTTAAATAATGTGCCTTACAAGTGTTTTGTATCTTGTTTAATTATTATAGGCTCAGTAGATAATTAAACAATATATGAGACACCTGTTGGAACATTCACAACTTCCAGAGGGCCTTTAAATGTGAAAACTTACACATCTGTGCTTTGGAACAGGTGAGACTCATTAGCTGACAAGCACATCACAGGTTCTCTGATTTACTGCATATTCTCTTAGCTCTTTTTATGAATTTTTAAACAGACAACCTGGAAGAGAGTTTTGCTACCTGTATTTCCCACTTCCTCCGCTTATTTCCTTCCACCTATTTATTTTCAAGCACTAGAATGAGACAAATCTTTGCTAAAACTGGATCAGATCCTTAACCTGCTGATATCAGCCCGGGGCAAATTTTGCTTGTGCCAGTTTTTCCAGTGCAACCTTGGGACAGAATTTCATAAAACGTGGATTTCCATGCTGTCCCTGGCATGAAATTGCACCCCTGTCATGAGCACAGCTCATCTAAAGTGGTCTACAGTCCTAAAGGTCTGGAAAATAAAGCCTATATGTACAGGGATGAACGCAGTGAACTGGGCAGTAATGCCTGGATGATGCAGCCAGTGGAGTTTCTGCTTGGCTTTCTTGGGAAAAATGCCCTAATGTCACTCTATGGGTCTGGATTCAGGGTCGCTGAACGAGAGGAAGCTCCAAATATTGCAATTACCATTGAAATAGAGGCAGAGCTGAAGCAGTTTCCACGTTCTAAGGCTGTGGTTTTTAGCTCGGTCAGTAGATGTCAGTGATACACACGGAAAACCACACATGGACAAGTCCTGAAACCAGAATGCCTCGGAAAAAACTGCAACACTTTTTTTTTTCTCCTTGGTGTCAGGGTGCAGCTGGTGGAAAAGAGGAGAAGTGAATGTATTGCAGAGGGAAAATGTTCCTGAGAAACACTGGAGATTCCTGTGTCCTACGTATGATGAAACAGCACAGTTGGGTAGTGACAGATTCAGGACTGACATACATAATTTCAGTCTGAATTTTGGAAAGCTTTCATTCATTCTTTGAGGAAAACATGCATTCTCACCTTCCCTTTCCAGACTAGTGCCCCCTCCACAGCTACACAGTTAAAAAGTATAGAATGTTTCAATTGATGGGCTAATCCTAAATCTTTCTCTACTGAAAACAAATTAAGAACTGACTCATTACGTTTCAGCCCAGTTTATAGTAGAGTTTATTAGCAGTGTGGTTTATTTTGCAACACAGTAAATACAGACAGGCAAAACTGAACATCTCATTCAAGAATAAATCCAAATTGGCTTTTTAGGCCTCCAGAATTGCTTCACAGAATTGCTACAAAGAGCTGCAAGTCTTTCCAAAAACCAGGCCAGCCCAGAAAGTCTTGGGATAATCATTCGACATTCCCTTTGGTACCTGGGAGAGACCCAGTCTCAAGACTGGTCGAAGGTTTCCAGCAATAAAGACAATAAAGGGTAATTTGTGTATTAGGAATAAAAGATTAATGCATGTAGATCAAAGAGGGAATTATTTAGAGGGTTGGGGTTTTCTAATTTGGTCAGTGCAAAGGAAGTTTGTCAGATAATCACTATTTAAACTATCTTTGACCTGAAACTCAATTTTAGTTGGGTACATGAATGCTACACCTCAAACCACAGTTTCCTCATGCAATATTCATGGCAGAGGCACAGATTAAAAGCAGTTTAGATGAATGCCCTGGTGTGGCCATACAGGTTTAGCAGGGCTGTCTGAACGCTGCCAGCTGAGTCCAGCACCTGTAACACCTCAAATGAGGGCACTTGAAACATTTACAGGCACATTAATTCTCTCCTGACTACAAAGCTTCATACACCTGCCCTAAATGATCCAAACCTGGGCCAGGTTTGCATTCCTTTCATAAATATTTGGGAAATGAATGCTTTTTTTTTTCCTAAAAACACCAGCATTTACACATGACTATTACTGAAAAAAGCAAGGGAACTTAGTATTGTTTAGTTATTGTTTCTCACCTGCTTTTGTTACTCGTGGCCCTCTTGGGCAAAGAGACCAAGCTGAAGACGGAAAATGCTCCTGCTGATACCAGCTACCCCTCATCTGCAGTGAATACCAAGTGCTAGAAGTATTTTATTGTGATCCACTGTACATTGATATTTGCTTTTAGGAATTGATTCACATCTTTACTACATGGCTACCTTGGCTGCCTGTGTTTCAGGTAACTCTGTCTCTTCATTACATAAGCAACACAAGCCTCAAAGAGAGAGTTCCTAACATTCATTTAACCCAGCAACTGTTGCTGAAGCCCTGATGCCTGAAAACTTTCAATTTTTTTTTTCCCCAAGTAATTTAGTAAAAGAAAGTAGCACTCCCTGCAGGCCTAGTGTGCAAAGTGGTGCTTCCCAGCATATTTCTCGTACCAGCATTAAAATATACACCAGGCTTTCCATGATACGGAGGGGATCACTATTGATTCCTTTATACTGAATACTTCCAAGCTCTCGATACCCTAATCAAAACAAAAAGTTGATGCAAACTTGATGTGTAAATGCTATACTTGTTTTCTGTTTCATCTTTCACACATGCTTCATTCTCTTCCCAAAATTCCTCGACAGCCTGAGTTCCTCAGAGGAGGCAAGCGTGCTTACAGATTGGGACCATCAGAGAAATTGGCATCAGAGGGAAAACTTGATTATGATTTGGCACCGTGCAGGCCTGGGATGCCTGGCTTGGAACAAAAGGTACTTTAAACCCCTGGAGCTCAGCAGTGAACGTCTGACAGGCAGAAACCCGAAGCCACTTTGTTGGCAGCTGTCTGTGTACATCTCCATTAGCTCTTCCTGCCCTGGCTTTATCCCTAGGGGACCATTCCACAAAGTGCCTTGCCAATTATTTTTTCTAAAATCCTGGCCCACCTGGGAACACTAACAGAAGCTCAGACTTGCTTAGAGCCATTCCAACTTCCAAAACTTTTCCATATGCAAGAGAGTCAGTGAAAGTATTGAATTTTCTATGAATTAGCCAACAAAACAACCTCCCTGTACTTGCTTTTCTTAGTTCTTGGTACACCCACATACATATGTGCACATCCAGGTGTAGTGCCAGAGATCCCAGTTTGAAAACAGATTTTCCTGAAGGCAGTCATTGCCAAACATTTCAGAAGTATAAAAAAAAAGGTGACTCTGATGACACATACCCATTGAGGAAGCTTCTTACTAATCTGAGTCAGTTAGAAAATGACTCATTCTTACAAATAAGAGTATATATTTCTCATATACGTCTATCTGTTAAGAGTAAATGTAGATATTAGTCAGGTATACCGAGTCTTTTTCTGTTTTTCAGCCTCCTCTTGCATCCTGGCCTTGTTTTTAGACACTGTAGTATCAAAAAGCAGCACCCCATGGGCTGACTGAGCCCAGGCCCAACAGGACACCTTGCTGTGAGTTTTCATTTGTCTCCTTTTTCATTTGTGCACTTAATTTGGAAACACCTTGGAAATGCTTCCTTGAGGAGAGAGAAAGCAAATGTGTTAAACTTAGAAAGGAATATACAGGGATGGGGAATAAGGAAGTACATTTGGAAGTCTCATGCTGCAGGCTCTCTGCAGAGCTGTCAGTGTTCAGCCCACTCTCCTACCTATTTTTAAAACTAGCCTCCCTAAAACCTCCTTTCTAACTATAGCACAGACCAATAAGGTGGAGCACTTATGAGTCAGACGTTTATACCCTTACCTTTTTTCCTAACCAATTGTTTTATAGGGATTTTTCATTTTTAACAGGATTTCTTTTCATGGCACCCACATTTATACAGCAGCAGAACTGCAGCCAGCTAAGTCACAGCTAAGGAGGTGACTCAGGCTCAGTTAAAGAGGTTGCTCAGGCTTGGTATATCACACTATCATCATAAATCACTCAAATACAGTGTGAAAAGAATGGTGTGGTTTTGGGGAAAATAGAAATATGGAGTGTTTTCAGAGTCGTATCTGAGCATGGAAGGTGCCGTAAATCAGGGTAAAACAACCCAGCAGGACTTTTTATTTTAGTCTTCTCAATAGTATGATCAGCTCCTGGTGTTTGAAGTCATTAAGCAGTCCACAGCTCTAGAAATAGTGTAAATTTTTAAACACTATTTTCAGTTGTCTCTCTTAGTTTGACCCTTGATAAGATTTATCTGGGCATTTATCAGTTTTGACTGCTTTCCCTTGCAGAGGGAGGGAGGGACGCTAAGGCTAGGAACTACCTCTTCAAAATGAAAGCTGTGGCTGTGTTGTGTAGTTGGATAATTTTTTTAAAAAAAGGGTGGGGATTCTATAAAAATCCTTACTTGAACTGGGAATGGCTTCATCTGGAGCAGATTTCCCTTTTCACTTCCTTCTCTGTCATTTTATAACTCCAGGAGAGTAACCTGATTTTCATGTCAGGTTTTTACTGTGAGGGTGGTGAGGCCCTGGCACAGGCTGCCCAGAGAATCTGTGGCTGCCCCATCCCTGGCAGTGTCCAAGGCCAGGCTGGACGGGGCTTGGAGCAACCTGGGATAGTAGAAGGTGTCCCTGCCCATGGCAGGGGTTGGAATGAGATTATTTTTAAGGTCCTTTCCAACCCAAATATTCTGTGAGTCTGATTCTGTGTGGGTTGTATATTCCTGCTTAGCCCTCACAGGTTATTGTACTGCTTATTCTACTACTATATATTTTCTACCTCTCTTGAGTATCTTTTGCAGATATTCTGTATCAATTGTACACTGCTAAACAGAAGATCCATAAGGAATCAGGATCATTGCTGCTAAGTACAATAGATCCATCAAGTTGAAAGGTACAGCTTTTATTTTTCCCCCAAGCTATTTGACTCCTGCAGTGCTTTACATTTATGATTAATGATGCATTTGCCTGCTGCAGCTAACTACAGAGCAATTAATCAAAATCTTTTATCTTTAACTCTGTCAGCTAACCAACTTTGTAAGCATTTCTATCCTGACACTACCATACCAATGGTTTATATATTTCAGAATTTTTATGTTTTTACAATATTTGCCCTTTTCTATTTATGCTGGGCCATCTGCCATGTAGATAAAAACACGGAAGACTGAATTGTTATAAAACATGTGCACTCCTCAGGCCTTAGCAGCTGAATTTTCTGTGAATTCCCCACTCCATCTGTGGTCATGGCATTCCCATCAAGCACAGCCAGGCCCCATGTTCACAGGAACCAGTACCGGGTTGTGTGAAGGACTGATGGATGGAGCAGAGGCCAATCCAAAACAGTTTAGAAATATTATGTTGTCTTCTCTGGTGGTTTGGTTTTGTTTTGTTTTGGTTTTTGTTTTGTTTTGTTTTGTTTTGTTTTTCCCACCAAAAAAGAAAAAAAAAAGAAAAAAAGAACAAGCAGCAAGGAAAAAAATCTGCAGGTTCTTTCTTTCCTTAATAGGTTTATCTTGCCATCTGGGGGATGGATAAATTGTGAAAGGGAGGAGAATGAGACTTTGCCAGATTCTTATCTGAATATTGTCTTGCAGAGCTTTATGCCACCTTCCAAAACTCCCTCCTCTGAAGTCAGAGTCAGTAGCAGCCAGTTTCCACTGCTGGCTGTCTCTAGATAAGATTTTCCTCGCATTCCCTACAAAGGAGATTGTGTTACCATCAGTTGGAGTTGTGCTAATGCAATACAGCTCTCCACACTCCAGTGTCCCATCAGGGTATGGACAGGAGGATGCTGAAAGGACAAAAGCCTCTGGCATGGCCACAGGTGAGGTTCCCTTCCCTGGGAAACTTATCCTGCTCCATCCCAGCCCATAAAATCTGCTCCAAACTAGGCTCTCCCAGATGGCGACCCAGATATGAAATGGCATCAAGGTAAAATGATCCTCCTGGAGTCCAGGTGGATGAAAACATCAGATCCTGCTCTAAGTATGACAGGAAGGCTGTCCAGCTTTGGTTTACCTGTAATTCTTCATGTAACTATGGAAATAATCTTGTGTTCACTCACTTCATTGTCCATTCCAATTTCCAGACAAGCTTTCAGCCTTCGTCATCTGAGCCCTTCTTTATCTATTGCTGTCACCTGAAATCTTAACAAAAAGAAATCCTGTAAAAGAATGTAAATTATATGCATCTTACTCTCTTTTGACAGTAATCTTAAAAGCTTTACGAAGACATGGTTTGGGTTTTTTTTTTTCCCTTATTTGCTGAAAATTGCCCAAGATTTGTTGCCACAAAAATAAATTGTAACAGATGTCTCAGCACCCACATGGAGAATATCACATCCAGGCACAGTCCAGAGGCTTGGTGGAGGCTGGGAGCTGAGCAAGGGTTTGGGGCTCTTATTCTGGCAGGTATTTGACTTCAGGTAAAATGAGGCAAGAACCCCAGCTCTTGCACAAACAGCGGCTCATTTGTGGTGCCTCTGTTTGGGGACACAGCAGATGTTCAACCCAAACAAATTCAGCACAGCGCTGAAAACCAGGCTTCTCTTACTCTGTGTTGAGCAGCTAATTCTGCTGGAAGCACCTGCTAATTTTTTTTCCTTCCTGTTTGTGGCACTGCTTATCTTGCAATAGGTGATATGAAGTGGCTCAGGAGGTGCTGTGAGGCACAAGTAATGTGTGTTTGTAAAGCACTCCAAGGCACTTGACTGAAAGCAGGTAGGAAAATAGCACCTCTGGCTACCAGCAGGGTCAGGATCTCCACAGCAGCCTGGCTCTGAAGCAGTAATTTCTGCATGATGACATGCCAGGAGTCACTTATTACATCTCAGGGCTGCTCTCTCTGTAAGGGACATGGCTTCTCTGGAGTGGCCACCTGACATCCTCATTAAGGCTTCATCAGCTGTAATGGGCTGTACATAGCCAGTGCCTGAGAATGAAACACCTTCCACTCTAAAAATGTGAGAAGTGGCCACTCTGATGGCTCACCTGGCCTGAAATGGATCTAAAATATCCCCACTATTATTTCCATGTATGTCCAGAGCACCTATTAAGCCCCCACATGGATCAGGATCCCAGTACATCAGGAACCATCTGCAGGCAGAACAAAGCAGCAACTTGTAATAGAATCATAGAAATGCTAAGATTGGGAAAAACCTCTTAAGATCATCAAGTCCAACCATTAATCTAGCACTGCCATGTCACCACTAAACCATGTCCCCAAGTGCCACACAGAGGAGGCAACAGGTGGGGGCAGGTCAAATGGAAAATAGAAGGAAACAAGGAGATGGGATCAGACAGTCCAAGTTATGTCACCCTGTGGCCTTAAACACATTCCAAGCTTTTGCTGGCATCCCTGTGAGAAAGGTCAGATGAGACACAGGAATGGGAAGGGGGCAATGAGAGTTTCTCTGGATGCTCCTAAGTGACATCGCACATGGAGGCTGGGGGCCAAAACACACAGGTGCTGCTCAGGGTGAAGGAAACTACAAGGAGTTATGTCAACAGAGGGGAAACAATAGAAAAGCCACAGGAGACAGCAAAATTCCTAGGCAGGCACTTGCTGGATGAACCCGGGAAACTTTTAAACTAAGTTTCCAAACAATGAGAGAAAAAAATGTACCTTTCTCCCCAGTTGATGCTGTGCCCAGGCAAACAGCCCTTTGCTGTATGATCCCCATAAAGGAAGTGTATCACATAGATATTTGACTCTCATCTGTTTCTTGCTCAAAAGGAAAGAGATTGATGTTGCTAAATGCTGGCTGCCTCCTTGAGCCACAGTATGCTCAGGTAGAGGCAGGATGCCCAGGGGATGCTCTTCAACCCCAGCCAGGTAGAGGTGATAGCATTAACTTTTCCTTAAATGTTTGGCACTTCCTGTGATGATCAAATAAATTAATAAAGCCTCACAGATTTTTCTGCTTTCTCTCTCTTTTTCTGAGCTTGGGCATTATTGGAAGCAGATGCAAAATTAAGTTTGTTTAAGTTTTGAGTGAAAACATGTCTTTGGGTCCTGCTGAGCACAATCCCTGAGAGCAGCATCATCTTTTGAAAAGTACCACACACCTTGCACCAGAACAACTCATCAGAAAGAGTTCTTCAGTTTATCCCACCACTCGTTTGGAGTGCCTCCTCCTTCTGATTTTTAATCTTCCACAAAGGATATCTCCAAGTAGGCACAAAGCCCACCCAAATTGACATCAAGACTCCTTCAAGAAAGCAAACTCACTGCCCCTGGCCTTGCTGCATATAGGAGATCAGAATTAGTCTTTCTTCATATGATAAAATAACGATAAAACGCAGTGGGACTGAGAGGAGTTTCTGCATCGGACTAAAACACAACAGACAGGAGAAAATGTGCTGCATTTCTGTGCATCCACTGTTTTCTGTGCTCTTTAAACTTGTTGTGTGTGTGTAAACACACACACACATATATATATATGGGGAAGAAAACTTGCAATGTCACAAAATAGTCTTTTTGGATAAATTAATAAAACCGCTCACAGTTTAGTGGGTTGGTTTTGTAACACCAGTTCATCTGTGGTGCGTTAGAACATGCCAATTAAGAAGACAAAGAAACATAATTCTGTTTCATAAACTGACTAATTACCATGAAAACTTTGCAACTTGGAAAGTCTGAACTGTTCTGCCACAGACAGTATGTAAGAAAAGCAACGTTCCAGTTTAAATTGAAGCTTCCCATGCCTCAGACAGGAAAATGTCTAAGCTCTGCTTTGAGTTTGGTAAAAATGCCAGCTACATATTTACCAAAATATTTAAATTAGTGGGCACATGTGTTACTTTACATGACTTTAAATGAAATTTCTGTCCTGCTGTGTCCCCCAGTATTTCAGAGGAAAAGAGGGAGGAGAGACAGAAAAGGACCAGGCAGAGCTGAATCCACTCCACAAACGGAAGATATCCAAAATGCCTGGAGGCACTGCTGGAAATCCCCTCCTGTGTACACCGAGCTCCTTGAGGACCAAGAACAAAGTTCTGAAGCATTTCTTCTGTCTTAAATCTTCTCTGCACATGAGGAGGATGCAGGTCCCAGCTTGACAAGTGGGAAAGAACCGCTGCAAGGTGCAAGGTGTCTCTGCCAGCCTGGGATGTACCCAGGGCTATAGCAAATAGCAATAGTAAAATCAGTCACTCCCTTACAGGAATAGCAACCATTTCCACCACTGTAACCCATGAAAGTTTAGGTGGGTTTCTCCAGTCTCACTCTGACATGAAAAAACATCAGTAAGTCTTTGTCTCTTAATTTTAAATGTTGAGCATCTGTTTTCCTTCTAGCTTGGCTTTTTTGGAGCACAGTAGGAACATTTGCTTTCCCTAAACTTTAAGTGAGATTATTTTCCCATACAGTCACACAATCTGAGATGCCATGAACTTTAATGAAAACTCTATCTATCTATCTATCTATCTATCTATCTATCTATCTATCTATCTGTATATCCTGAAAACTGTGTTGGCATCATTGGCATCAGGAGTACCTAGACTCTTTTTCGTGTGAGGGCAAAGCTTTATGGGCTTCATTTTTTATTTCACTCCAAACACAATTCCTTCCTTTGCTGGTCACAGAGCTGAATAACCACAGCTCCACAGAGTTCAGCATGTTCTTTATTTTCATTTTCAGGGCAGAGTCTGTTCACAAATGAGATCTTGGCTCTTACAATCAGTTCACCAAAAGCTTAAATGCAGTCTGTGCCATGGAGAAAATAGTGGGAAGGATCAGAGACCTCTGCTCTGGTTATATCTGGATACCAGCTGTCAGATCTCATCATCTCTGGGACAGCAGCATGCATTTTCCATCACAAATGCCATTAGATGCATCAGAACAGAGCCTATGATAACAAACTAAATAGCAATAGACCACATGAATCACAAAACAGCTAAAGAGAAAAAGACTGTGAGAGTTACCCAGAAAATCACTTGATTAAGAGCTAAAAGTGGCTACTGTTCCCTTAGGAGAATCAAAAAGTTCCTCGTTGGTAGCAGATTATCGAGGCACATCAAAGATGAGAAGATAGGTAGTTATTGAGGGCAAAAAGACACAGAGCTGTGCCCACACAACTAAGATGTGAATTAGGAGCACAGGCAAAGGAGAGAGGAGATCATCTGTGGAACAAATGACAGCTCAGATGGGATGAACTCAGTTAAAGTACCACTCAGTTAAAGTCCTTGCAGTCACACCTGTATAGAGCTGCTTCAGTTGTCCATGCACTTTACAGACTCAGGTACTCAGCAACCTCTGCTCTCCCTTTAGAGTTATTTGGAATGATGTGTCTCCATAAGGAAATCCTGCCAGAGCAATGTCTGATGTATTAGATGGTGATAGAGGGGGACAAAATCAGTGTAAACTGACCGGCTAAAATAAGTGTTCCTCTTTTCAACCTTTATAATTCTTCCCACTTGCCTCATTTTACTTTTGCTGGCATGGGTAACACTGTGCTGATATTTTGATGATGACTCTTGATGCAAATCTCTTTTGGAGCTGATTTCATAGGCCATGAATGGAGCTAAAGCACTTTATGGAAGGAAAAATGCTTTGCTGAGTGCTGTTAAAACTCCTGCAGAACTGATGATGGTCACATCCAAAATTGTTCTCACTGAGCTGGAAAGGCCAACCTTGCACCTGCCCTGCTCCAGCAGCTCCCAGGAGGAGACGGAGGAATTCTCACAGCAGCCAGGGGCAGCCCACAGCTGACACACCTCCTGAATCTGCTTGGAAAGCACTGATAGGGAGGCCTGGTATTGGCTGGGATAGAGTTAATTTTCCTGTTAGGAGCTGGTACAGTGCTATGTTTTGGATTTAGGATGAGAATAATGCTGATAACACACCAATGTTTTAGTTGCTGCTGAGTAGTGCTTACTGTAAATCAAGGACTTTTCAGTTTCCCAGGCTCTGTCAGCAATCAGGTGGACAAAAAGCTGGGGTGGACATGGCCAGAACAGCTGGCCAAAGGGATATTCCATACCATAGACCATCGTGCTCAGTATAGAAACTGGGGGTAGCTGGCTAGGAGCTGCCAGTCCCTGCTGAGGAGCTGGCTGGGCATCAATTGTGGGGAGCAATTGTACTGTGCATCCCTTGTTTTTCTTGCCTTTGATTCCCCCCTCTCTTTTTACTATCTCCCTTTTCATTACTATTAATATTATTATTATATTTTAATTTATTTCAATTACTAAACTGCTCTTACATCAAAACACGGGTTTTATCTCTTTTTTCCCCCGATTCTCCTCCTCATCCCAGCACTGGGGAGGAATGAGGGAGCTGCTGCGTGGTGCTGAGCTGCCATCTGGGGTTAAATCATGACATAAGGAAATACACACTGCCCTGGCAGGAAGCCTGGGCTGGGCTGGCTGTGACAGGCCACTGGAATTACTTCTTTGCAATTTATCCCATCAAGACCAACACGTCACAGAGGAGGAAATGCACAGAGGAGCTTCCAAGGACAAGGTCACCATACCTGCCAGTGGCAAAGGCAGAAATAGGAACAACACTCCCTTCTGTCCCAACACCGTAATTATTCTGATCAATTTTATTTTATGAGTGTCATTAGGACACTGCTGCGGAAAAAAAAATATGACAATTAGAGCACAGCAACTACTGGGATATAAAGTGGAGTTGATACGGAACAAAGTTTTCAGAAAAATACAAGGAAATTACAAGTTTAACCACGAGTGAAACAGGAGCCTGGGCAGAACTGATCACACCTCTGAAACCAGCATCAATATGAAAGAAAAATCTGCAAGAAGGGAAATTTTAGATGAGTGACTCACGTGGTCCTCATTTCAGGCAGGGGAAGTGACAGGCTGCAGTGAGAACCAGTCACTTTTCTGGCTCCACAGCCATGACTGCAGCTCAGCATGAGAGCCCAGACCTCTGGAGAGACTTGAGGGGCTTTGAATGAAGCTCTACCCCATCCATGACAGAGCCCAAACGCTCAGCAGGAATTCTGGTGTCTGAGCAGTGTGAAGTGAAAGTCAGGAGTGATTTGTGTGCACAGCTATGAACACACAACTGAAATAAAGCACCCAGCAGCAGTAAATCTGCGGTAAATAAAAGAAGCAGAGCCAAGAGAGTGTGAAAGAGGTACCCCTGTCCTCCTCTGCCCTCAGGAGGAGGTCAAAGGCTGGTGCAAATCCCTTTGAAGTTAAAGGGAACAGCTGTGTGTTGTTAGTGAACCCCTCTGACTCCTTTGTTTCTAACTCAGCTCTCAGTGACATAGCAGCAGTGCAATTTAAGGCAGATAAGGAAACCAGATTAAAACTTTTCATGGTTTCTTTGATTTTTGTGTTTTGGGTTTTTTTTCCCTTAGGTCATCTGGGATATTTCAGAGACTGTTCATATGAGTGCAGAAAATAGCAGAAAGGCAGCCACTCATGGAGAATGGAAATGCTACACTGTTTTAATGAATGCAAACCACGCAGGTGCCTGGAAAGCCCTTCAATGTAAAGGGTTCGTAATTACCAACATGTAAGTAATAAGTGGAAAAATGTTCTCTGTGGTCTAGAGTGTTCAGTCCTCTCCTTCTACTCCTCTTTCACATAATTAAAACTAAATTGACTGTTTGCTATGTCCTCCATTAAGAAAATGAAGGTAAAAGAAGAGCCAAGGTAAAGCATAACCCTTCAAGTCAATGGAAAGTAAACCCGGTGAGGCAAGAGAGTGAGGCAACTATTCTTCACTGTGTGCCATGCTGCTAACCCTGGGATTTGAGGTCTTCCAGCACATGCTGTCAAATGTAGTCACTTTGCTCTGCAAGAACAGGCTCCTACATGTACCAGGTGTCCCCTCTCCCAGTGTGTCCCCAGCAGTCTTCCCACTTCGGAGCAGCTCCAGGTGACAAACCTCAAACGTGGTTTCCTCCCCTGAAATTACTCAAAGTGATGGTGGGGTGAAATTGTCACCAGGATTTTCATGGCTGCCTGGGGCAGAGGGAAGGCTCAAGGGAGACAAAAATTTGGACAAAAGATTGCTGGTCTAGCCAGTCACCCTCTCCTATCTGTAATGTAGATAATATTCAACCACTGCACAAACAAAGCCATGCGACTGCCAGGGGTTTTTATTTGCTGAGAGAATCATTAGCAAGTGTCTGTCTTTCCAAGGCCTCTCTTACCTGTAAAGCTGCTTTGGGATTGTGAGATGGGTGCATTTGTGTATCTTCCTTAACAAAATGACTCCCACACCCACCTCTTGGGTGGTCAGGGCACTAAACAGCCCCCAGGCTAGTGGTGCTTTAATTACCAGTTTCTGAAGAGCAAAGCAATCTACCCGGAGCAGATAGGAGAGGCTTTGATAGCAGCCCATTCCCCTTTCCTCTAACCTTTGCAGAAGGACATGCAAAATGATGGTAGGATTGTGTTTGGGACATTGCTAGGAAAACAGGCTGGTTTTGCCAAGACTTCGTTCCCTGATGCGCTCTCTACTGCTTTGCTAATTCTCTTTTCGATTCCATAGGCAGGAAGGGGAGCTTCCCCATCAGTGTTTTACAAATGAGCTGGGGTTAGCAGGCATGAATGCAAGCCATGACCAACATTGAACTGCTTTGTTCACGTGGCATCAGACAGCTTATATGAGATAGAACTCTGTTTTAAAACCCACATTGTTTCACATGTGCAGAAGATATGGTTTAAATTCCAGTTTATAAGTAACATACAAAACCCTTCCTAAAATAGAAACAAAACGTAAAACCTTGTCCAAGAGAGTAAAGGACTCCTGGGGTTCTTTATCCACACAGTTCTTATAGATCAGAATGTCCCATGGATTTTCTCCCAAATCAGAACTCTTTTACTTCCACCCAACAAATGTCAAGTATTAAAACCACCAGAGCAATGACTTAGTCCACATTTCATTGCCTGCAGTGGTACAAAGGTTTCTGTGTAGTCTGTGATCAAAGCAAGCTGTGACGTCTGTCAAATAATTACAGTCACAAGGAGCATTTTCAGGAGGATTCTACAAGATGCATAAAAAACTATTTATTTATGGTGGCACAATTAGAAAGCTGCAGCAATAGGAATCAAAATAACACGCTATGAACACAAATGGTCTCCAAGAAACTTCATCAAGAGGCAGTCCAGACATATTTGTACTGCAGGCAGGGACTGCCTTAACTGTTTACTTCCTTTTTGTACATCTGTGATTCCATCCTTTGTCATGCATGAACAGGAGATTGAAGTGCTAAACTAATTCTGCACAGAGAAAAAAAAGAAGCATGCTAGCTGAAACAAGGCTCTTTTCCTGTTTAACATATATATCCCAATTATTTGCAAAACAGGACTTTCACTCTGTTAATTACATGTGCAATGACAATTCAGGTTATTGACAGGAAAGAGCATATAATAATTGCACAGGAACCTCAAATGGATGCTTTCCAACCTTCTCCCTAAAAAGTTATGGATTTCTAAATATCATGTATCTCGATTGTGAAAATGATACACTTCCATCACAAAAACATGACTGGGGTTTTTAACCAGTTTACTCATCTGATGTGTGTCTTACTACGAAAATGTTACATTTCTTGCTGAAGTTTGCAAAACACAAGCACTGCTTTTGCCTCTCAAACAGCCTGTTTTGCTCCCAAATAACAGCACCGCTCTTTTTTTAGCTCAGATACTTGATACCAGCAGGTGAGAAAAGAAACCCTCAGATATCCTCCCAAAGACTCTGCTGTTCTTTGACTCTGCACAGCATCAGAGCACAAATACAAGTGGTGGAATGAGCATCCACGGTGGTTTCAGTGGAACATTTTTTTCGAAGCCAAGAATATAACTTGTGGACCCGCTGTCATCCCAGCTTCTGCCATGCCGTTACACACCCCTACAAAGCAGAATTAAAATTTGAGGCTCATTTCCCAAGGTTCAACCTAGAGATAGCTCTGTAATTTGAAATAGCCACGCCTCACACAGCAACAAAGCTGAAGGGGAAGCTGCCAAAGGTTAATCTTTCCTCTAGTATTTCTACCCCAGCTTTGCTTGGCCGGAGTTGCCCTTGGGCTGAATTGAGCAGGACAATGAGGCTGTTAAGCAGTTTGGCATTGTTTTGCATGCCATGGAAACCCCAATTCCCTCCTGGGAGAGGATCTCTGTGAGAGATCTGGTTGGCCACACCAGATCCCTGCACGTGGAATCCCAGCTCCTCACTCGGCACTGCCCACATCTGAACCTGCAGCTTTGCCACTCATCTCAACCCACATCTGCCTCTGAAACAGGCTCTGCCTCATTCCGCCTGGCACAGGTGCTGCTTCCAGGTCAGTGTCTGAAATCACCTCCCCTTGTGGCAGGATGATTCCTAATGGTGTTAAATGGAATGCATGCCCGTGGCTGCTGTGATGCAAACCAGGTTACTATGTTGCTGATCCTCCCAATTACAGTTGGCAGGCCTCACCATCCACCTGGAACTGGCACAGCGACATCAAAATCAAATGGAGTAAAGATAAAGCCTCTAGAGGACAAATGTAAATTAGTAATAAGCTTTTCACAATGCCAGCGTGTGCCAGCCAGACATATTAAAGAAAAAGCTCAGGTTGCTTCTGCTCCTTCCTCCTCTGTGCCACTTAGGGATTTCCTCCACCACAGACAATCATGGATATGATTTTACCTCACTGAACCTCACCATGCCCAAGGGCAGAAGCTATTTTTTCCTGAAGCAATTTACTTCTGGAAGCCAATCCATCTTAGACCTGCATGAGGGATAGCAAATCTGCTTATCCACTGCACACAGACAGATGGCACAACAGAGTGAAAACTTGAGTCAAGGATGCTGGTCAGAATTCACCTTGCTAAATATATGTTCATGCTGGAGACCCTCACGTTCAGGCTCAGGTCCATCAGGCACTGCAGTTGTTCTGGCATCCTGACTGCCTAAACGGGATTGGGGGGTTTAAACATTAAAGAGTGCCCCAAGTGCTTTCTTGTGCATGCAGGAACTCCAGGCACTGCAAGCTCGAGTTCTCCGTACATCTCACAGCCCAGTGTAACAGCCCTATGTTATCACCTGTCTGCATCCATACGTGCACATACACGGCCTGCATGGGAAAAACCAGCTGCCACAGGAGCCACAGGCTGGCAGAAAGGCTGACACTGCTGCTGTCACTGGGCTTGTGCTGTGAGGGAGCTGGTCCTGGCTCCCTCAGACAACTCCAGATGTGCACCCCAGCACGTCCCCAGCACAGCCCTCTCACACCCTGACAAAGAAGATGCCTCAGAGGGCTCAGTGAAATGCAAATGTAGCTGGTTCAAAAAGAAAATGAAATTCTGAGGGTTTGCACAGGAAACAGCCTGGGGGCGGAGAAAGGAAGCTGAATGCCTTTCATTGAAATGCAAAGAGGAAATTTTCATTCTCAGGAAGAGCAAAAACCCCCCTCGGGGTGATAATTTTGTTAAGGTAGCAGGAGGGTAACTGGTAACAAAACCTATTCTAGATTGGTCCTGAGAAACCGTGTGAGTTAAATCGCCGGTGTTTTCCACTGCACGACACTTTCTACTTTTTTCATTGCTGCCGTATTGAAATACACGGGAGAAGAAAAATTTAAATACACAGGGGAAGAAAAAGTCTATCAAGACTTAATGAGAGCAGAAATGATGCAAACAGGAACCCCTCCAATGATCCCAGCGTGTCCCAAGCACATTGAGTAATTACCATCTGCCCATGTTCCCTCTTAGCTGGAGTCATTCATCTCTTCAGCTGCCTCTGCTGTGCTGCTCCTTGGTGGCTGAACCTCTTGCATACAAAACCATCAGACTGCAGAGCTGCTTCACAGACAACCATTTTGCCATCCTTAGAAGCTTTTTTAGCTTTGCCAGGCTGTGCTTGAGTGGATTCATCATACCCAGTACATGAGGGGAAAAAAGGGAATGAGTTTGGCAGGCAGAAACTAAAGATTTGGCTTGATCTGAAAAAGAGAGGCACTGGTTCAACCAGTGGGGAGTGTTTGCTGGCAGAGGGAGCAGCCAAGAGGAATGTGTGTTGGAGGGGACCCTGAATTCAGCAGGGACCAATGCCAGGGAGTAATGGGCTGTCCTGGCACATGAGATGTCCTGGCACGTGTGCCACCCGTGGAGGCAAAACCCCTGTCCCCAGCTCTTTCGGCATCACTTCGCACAGGGCACTTGTACTTCTCTTTCAGACTCACTTGGTCTCCATGCACCGCTGCTGATGCATTAATTGGTGACACATCCTCACACACCAGACAAACCTCCTGCTCTCACCCTCCAGGTTTTGTTTTATCCCTGCCCAATCACCCTGACATTACACACCTGCCTGTCCCTGTGTCACCTGAGGGCTGAAGAGCAAAGGGACAAGCTGTGTCTGCAATGGTTTTTTTTTTACTAATCAACAAACTAGTAAATTTTTTTCCCATGGCTTTTTTCCTCCTTTGTACTTCCCAGACACCCAGTTTACACCACATGCTTCTGCCTCTGTGTATGTGTGTGACAGTCCAAACCTTCCCTGTCCCATCCCTGCAATGGCTCCATTGCTGTCCTGTGGTGACAAGAGACAAATTCTGCCTATTCTTTCATTTCAGCTTGTTCTGAGGACCATGCATACTGAGAAATGCTACAAGCTGCAGAAGGAATGGAATCTGTTTCATGAAATGTCTCTATCATATGGATTCTTTGATGGCTGTGAAGAAAGCAAGCTCATAACACAGGAAGAAAGCATGAAAAATTCTCTTCTCTTCTGGTGCTTTTTCACTGAGTATGTAAACAGCCAGTGGTTTTGAGAACCCAACTCCTCCCCCATCTGCTACTGAACTGCCCAGGAGTTACTGGTAGTTCTCAAGAGATAACAGAGTGACGGACACCCACAGGCAGGGCCTGTAAAAATGATTAGGTTTGGAGCTGTGATATCTTTCAGGAGGCAGGGTGGAAAATAAACCAAGCAGCCTTGAAGAAGGGGATGAACGTACTGGAGCTTTTTGTCTCCCCAGCTCTAGTCCAGAGTGCTGAAGGAGGAGGTTGGTACCCTGCTCTGTTTGCAGGAGGAGACAGGGCTTGGGGCAAACAACTTCAGCACTGGTTTTCTGTTGACTTCAACCAGCATAGAAATTACAGCCATCCTCTGAAGTGCTGGAGATAAAGGTTATCTCCAGTAAAAAGAATGCTGATGTTTCTGGGTAGCCCTCATTCACAGAGAGAATAGCTGAGCAAACTCCCTATGGACTTTGGGGAAACACAAAGGCTCTTCAGAGTTTATGTGCTGAGATAAGGCTCCTGGGAAAACTTTAACCTAACCTTTCTCCAGCTGTTTGCTTTCACAGAAAAATCTATGTGAAGAAATCTCAAGAAGAAAATTTAAAATACATATATATGGTTTTTTTACCCAAGTTTCACTTCCTACACGGGAAGAAACAGACCCAACTCCAGCAGGTCTAACTGGGAGATGACTTAAGTGATTGGGGAAATTAAAATGTGAAGACATATAATTATCTATCTTTTTTTCTCTGCTGTATTTCCTGTGGATTTTAGGCTCTCATTCTGCCCTGTAGAAGATGCAGTTACAAAAGACTGAGTTTACACACAGTTCCCTTGTGGCTGGGTATGTGGAACCACCTATTGAGAAGTCAGTTGTAAGGACTTAATTAATGATCACATTTACATATTTCCAGATTACTAATACTTTTGGATACTCTATTTTACTAACACAATATGTGAATAGACAATGCTGTCTTCTAAGCACTGTTGATAATTTCTATTCCTTTTAAGATGCTGCTTTGAAATTCTTTCCTGGATTCATCGAATCCAGGCTCTGAAGAGGAAATGCACTGCTTTCTGTAGTTATTTTTTTCTCTTTAATTTCCTGGTTTAAATTCCTTGGAGCATATTTTTGCCTGAGTGGCAGAATTACTACATGAATAGCTCCTGGCAAAATGTAAACATCTGACACATTAGGGGACAAATTACTTTAATTGAGAAAACAAGCAGATATTTGTCTCAACAATACTATAACTGTTTTAAGGAAGTGAATGCAAGAGTGATATGAAATGCTTTTATCCTGCTAAAGGAATTTCTTGTATTCATTTCAGGCAAAAACTACAATAAGCATTCCCACTGAGGTAAATGAACTAAATAAGGCTAAGTGCTACCCAAGGTAAAGAAGTTTACAAGCCCCTGAGACAAGAAGGTTGCAGAAATGGGATCTGTGTCCTTTTGAGGGGTTGTGTGAGCCAGGGAACATGGATTTACCTTCCAGAAGGCCTGGAAGCTATGCAGGCACTGGAACTGCTTGTTTGTGTGAGTGAGCAGTTCCAAATGCCTGAGGTGATCACATCCCTTCAGTTACTGCACCACAGCAGGGCTTTTAGGTTTGCCTAAGGGTTATTTCCAAAAGTGTGTTAGTGGAGATGCCTTGTTAAGAAAATTTAAAACAAGTTGTTTTATACAATTCCCTTTACCTGTAATGTAAAATTACTACAAAGCAGACGCAGCCATGAGCTGAGATTTTTCCTTCTGAGGAATAAGTTTGGATTGAATGTTCCAGGCACTTTCCATGCTGGGATGCCAGAACTGAAGTGATCCAAATGTGCCTGGTTTAGATCTGGAGCTCATTCTGAAACAACTGTGGCCAGATCTCCCCAAGGTTTAACCACTGTCCCATCCTACAGCTGGGGTTGCTGTGGGGACTCCTTGTCAGAGAGTCTTTAGGAATTCCAGCAAATAACAGATTTAGCAGCAAACTCCATCCCTAAGCTACTGACTGCTGGAGGCTTATCTGTGCTCTGATTCTATGATTACCACCCTTCCCTTATTTCTCTCTCTTGCTAGACCATGAAACGCAGTGGAAATAAATAATAACAGAGGCTGTCACTCACAGTGCTAATTATGCATTAAATACTGCAGAGGTCCTGAGGTTTTGCTTCATGGTAACAATCTCGCTTTCTTCCTCATTTGGCAGCAAATCCAATTACACATAAATTATAAACCCCTAGGCCTTGACACAACCTTTACAGCCCCTTTTATATTGCTCCTTGGTCCTGCTGTCTCACAGATGGCCAAGCCTATCTGGAGCCATTTATTTGCTGTTGGTTTACACACCTGCTGTAAAATGCTTTATTCCCTTCATAAGAGACCTCAAGCTCCAACTCTTTAATTTTGTGCTTTTGGACCACAGAGTCTATAAAACATTTTTTCTCTGGGTTTATGTTCTTCTGCACTTAGTGGATAGACACAGAGATTAAAAAAAAAATTCAGAGAGTACTTATACATAAGAAAAATAGTTAGAGCATGAGGGAAAAGAAAGAGCAGTCAGTGCTTAGGTAAGGTTTCCTAAGGTTTTTTCAGGCAGAGAAGTGATGACCTGGAAGGCTGGACCAAAGGGAACTTAAGTCTGGAGAATCATTATAGGAATCATTACAGATGCCAGGCCTTTCATATGCATTACTGACACTGTGAGTGAAACAAGAATCTGCTCCATGGTCAAAAGATAACTGGGTGACAGAAAAGACCATGAAAAGAAATCATCAGCTGAGTTGTGATCATTACAAATTCTTTGGAGCTGGGCATACACAGCACACAAATATTACCCTGACACAGAATTCGGGACAGGGTACATTTCACTGAGAACAGGGCCAAGCTTAAGTTAGGAGGAGGCAAAGATAGGCAGGGTGGAGATGGAGGCAACACGTAAGACACCATGATGTAAGATTGCTTGTGCCATGATTGTGCCTGGAAACCTGAGTCAGATCCTGTAATCCCACAGCATAAAATGCTTCATCAATTTCTCAAAGGTGTTCCCCCGAAAAACTTTAAACCTTCATCAAAAGCAGTGACATGTCCTGTTCCAGTTTGGGTTTCCACTGGCTTTTAGGTTGAAGCTACAAGCAGAGGAAAGACTAAAAAATACCAGTTGGGAGAATAAATGTTACCCTGGCACACTCTGAGCTGGCCAGCTGAAGGATTTATCCTACCAGAGCATAAATATGAGGATGGAAGTTCTCAATAAAAACAGATTCCAAGAAAGCCATCCAACTGTATGGCTCTGATCTCCATTTTCCACCTGAAGGAAACAATAGATAAGTGCAAGCTGGGCCATCTCCACTGTGGTTTTCAATCTTCAAACCAGCTCGAAAGGGATAAGAATAATCAGGAGGCTCTGCATGCTCTGAGGGGGAGTGGCAGCAAAGAAGGGCTTATATGAAACTCAGTAGGAAAACACCCTTTATTTCCTGACCCACATACCTGGAATAGGTGAGGGTTATCCCAGAGCCAGTGAGGGCAGCACCACGTAAACATCAGAGACACTGACATAATTAGTTACGTAACTGAACAGCCTCAGTGGCTCATGTACTTCACAATTACTTATTTAAGGGATGTTGCTGTTACCTGCTGCTTGAGATAGAAATACCTATAACCTTTGGCAACACCAAATCTCACATTATGAGACATTCCACCAGTGAAGAAGCACCCTGGTCTAAATAAAACTCCAAGAGCAACTGTCTGAGGCCCTGAACAGCCAGAAGCACTTCGAATTTCTCTTTTCCTATTTCTGTGGTAGCAATACTGTCATTTTGCATCCTGAAGTGCCATCAGTTCCCTGACAACTGGCCAACCCCAGTGTTATAGAGCAGTCTTTGCATGGATCCACTGAGCCTCATTCATATGGTAACCTGATCTGATTCAATTTTTCACATCTGCTAAGGAGATCATGACAGAATTCATCATAGCTGCAGACCAGACGTGCAGCAGGTGGGCAGCAGAGGGAACCCGATCTGGAGGTGGCACTCCTAGACCTGCTCCCTTTCCTTTGTTAGCCTGGGCACTCAGTGCTGCTATAAATACACAGCAGTCACTTGACCTTGGCAGTTGCTTTGGCTGCAATAATTCTCCTTTGCAGCTGGCAGGGGTTCAAGAGGAGCACGTGTTCTGCTGCCCCTGGTGCTCATCTGGAAGGAATGACCTTCCCCTTGCTCTGAAGGTGCAGCTTTGTGGCTGCCTTATGCTCAGCTAAGGAGGACTAATCCCAAAACAGTGTCCCCATCTCTTCTTTCCCTCTGCTACATGTTCCTACTCACTTTTCAGACTGAATCAGACTGAAAATCAATCGGGGGTTTTTTCCCCGTCTAACAATTCAGCCCACTTTCAGAGTGAAGGGAAGGAAAATGCACTTTTAGGAATCAACAGGCTTTTCCCCTGTGGTGGATATCTGGATTAGAACAGATAAGTCAAAGTAACTTGTCTTTTTTCTTTCACTTAAGATGACTAGACAACTATAAATGCATCCTTTGTTTATCTAAAGGTAGATGAGAAAAATACCATCATCAAAGTGTATATCCATCTTTCCTTTCATAGTTCCCCGTTGAAGTTTCCTAAGCCAGCTGACCAGAACCCTCTAAAATCATACTGGGAGGTGAGCAGCCCTGCAGGCACTTCATCCTCTCAGCCTGTATTTTAGGATTAGTCATATTGCCCCCAGGATCACATGTCAGGTGCTGATATTCTGCCATTAATGTCTGTGAGGTGCTGTGTTTGCTCCAGTTAAATTCCTGGATCAACAGTTCACTGCTGAGCAAGCCCAGGATGCCTTCTGTCACACCAGGTTTCAGAATCACAGCCTCATGCCCAGCAGATCTTTCAATGAAATGCTTTCCTTTGCCAAGGAGCCATCCATGGGAGCAAAGGCTGCCCGAGGCCAGTGCCCACAGGCATTTTTCACAACAAAAACAAGTAGAAGAGGAGTAGGCTCTTTCTGCATATTTTTTTCTGCATTCCTTTAATAGCCAACATCTTATAATGGGTATTTAGATAATATTACAGTTCACAAATGCTACATTAAAAGGCAACTGAGAGGTTGCCCAGAAGTCACAACTGTATTTTTTTGTCATTTACTACACCAAAAATGGAGCAGAGCCCTGGCTGATTCTTGGAAGTGGTGCTGCTACAGCTAAAATCAATTTGAGTTTTGTCAGAATACCACACTATACCAGCAGCACTTACTATATGGAGCAATGTAATGATGCCATAGTGGAACACTTCTCTTAGACACATGTTAGATATCCAAGGTGGCTGGGCTGACTCACCAGGTTTTCTATGCAGAGGTGACATAAACTGTCCCAGGAACAGGAGCTTGCTCTACAAGATGAGCCTCCCTGGCTGCAACACTTTCCAAAGTCTAACTGCACTGCCTTTCCAGCATTTGGTGGAGTTTTAGCATGGACGGAATTAGAGGGAGAGAGAGAGGGCAAAGAGAACAGGAATAAGCACTCAATGAGGATAAATCATCCATGCTTGTGCAGGTCGTTCAGTTGCTCTCTGGAAGTCAGGTCAGCAAAAACTTGTTTATATTATTAAAGGTTATTAAAATTACCTTGTACAAACAGGGACAGATGTCAAGTTCCTTCATTCCACGAAGGATGTGGGGGTGTAGATGTAATTTCTCTAAGTGTACTTCCTATCATAGGGCAAGACAATTTAATTATGTTTTGTACAACGATGGAACAACTGGAGAGAGAGTGGAATGTAATTACTTTTGTGGGTTTATTTGATTCGAAAGGTGAGCACCACATCCCCAGGCAGTTCCAGCAGCTGCAGTGGTATTGAGCATCACATAACATAGGCAGGCACAATATAATCTGAAATGCATTAAGCAGCATCACACATTCAATAATTTCAATGAGGAATAGGTTTGCAGAAGTGAGTGACTACAGGGTGCATCAGGAAAAGTAAACAGTAAGTTTAGGAAATCACATCATTTTAAAGGGCTTTTAATCTACTCACTGATGAAGAAATACATGAGTGTGATGATCACTGAAGGCAGCAGTGAGAAGAGCACCAATTTGTAACTACTGGAATGACCTGGGAAAAAATGGGAGGTGTTGATACCTATCCCATAATGTTCATTAATTGTTTGTCTTCAGTTCTATGAACTTTTCAAAATAGCTCGGATAAGGGCCTCCATCTCTCAGGAACAGATCCAGCCCAGCCAGGCAGAGCAGTCACAGTGAAGTTATAAAAGAATAAGATAATTCATGATCACACAAAATGCAGTTTTTATCTGCTTACAGGATAGTTTTCATGCAAAATGCTTCACTGTTTTTTAAAATTTATAAATTAAACCACTTCTAGTTGCACTTTTGGAAGCTGGAAGCCCCTGCCATCTAACATGCACCCTTTTAAATGTATTAATTTTAATTACTAGTCCAAGTACTGATCAATAAAACTAAAATCCATGCAGGGTAAATTTCTACCTACTTTCCTTAATGTGCTAAAATGCAAATCAACAAACTGCAGGAAGCCTGTGACTTTCTGAATGTCTCAGCATTAGCTTGCAAGTTTACAATGACATGGAGATTTCAGGAGGACAAGCTAAATACAGAAAATCTCTGGAACATGTCAAGGAAAAAAATTGTGGTGCTTATCTAGCCAGTGTAGCTGATATCAGTGCTGGGGCTGATTCAAGACGATTTACAGCAGTTTATGTGCATGGGTTACTATTAATAAGAAGTGCTGGAATGACAACATGGATACTAAATTGAGCCGAGTGAAGCCAATTCACACCTCCAGCTCCTTCTGCAGTCTGTGGAAAGGTAAGCTTCTCTAGAAGGCAGCTGAGAGCACAAGCTTAACTTAGACTCAGGTTACAGAAGAGGCAGAGAAGTGATTTAGTGTTTCCCAGCCATGACACAGGGAAGGGACTCTCCCTGTGCTTCTTCATCCCCGGCCTTCCTGAGCTGTGTCTGGTATTCACTGGGCACTTGACTGAGCCCAGACAGTTGGCTAATGAATAAAAAGCTGCTTCAAGGAAATAAAAGTTACCGTTTTCTGCTGGTTTAATGAGCTGAAGTGGCTCAGGAAGAGATTAGAGAAGCTTGTGAGTGCAAGGGATAAGCAGGGGTGGAGAGCAGCCCTTTGAGGCTTGCCCGATCCCGCAGAGCTCAGCTGTGGACTCAGCTCTGCCGGGAAACATCACCCTTGGCTGCTCTCTTCGTGGAGAGAAATTTTACACGGGCACCTGTTAGATCCAAATCAAAGGTATATGGTGCAGTCATCCTAAAGTTCACAGCTCACTTTGCTTTGCCTACAGCATTACAAATACAGTGGAAGCTTGATTGGTGGAATAACCCAGCTATGTTTTATAGTTTGAAGGAGGAGATTCAAAATGTGTCCACAGATATATTCCCTCACCTTTTGTGCATCACCCTCTAGGACCACTGCTGGAATATGTAACTCTCATCACTTCATGGGGAACTTGCATCTGTCCCCACTTCCAGCAATGATTTTCCCCCCTGCAAGCCCCTCTGACCAGAGGAACAGATTGGCAGGGTCAGGTGAAACAAGCTGTGACTGAGGACACTCCAGGAGCCTCCCCAGCATTCAAGTGTAGACTGACACACTGCGTTTGTCAACAGTTCTCTTCCCCCTCCCCGGGAATCCAACACCATCAAGGGAAGGATGCTCCCCCACACCACCTGATTGATAGAATTCTGCCAAATTCCATCAACAAATTCCTGCCACTATGAGTCCCCTCTGTGTACAGTGCAAAGCTTGTCCTTCCTAGACACAGGACTCAGATGCAGCGATGGAGGCAAACCTCCCTCAGTACTGGGAAATGTTAAATAATGCTTTCTGGAAGCTCAGCTGTGTCCACAGCTTTTTCCACAGAGTTTGTGCTCTGTGAATGGCAGTACTAAGGGTCCAGAGTGCAATATGGCAAAGGTTCTTCAGATATCACCGGATGCTTCCCAAACAGTAGGGCGGCCAGTCAGCCTTGACCCTTCACACCAGCAATCTGTTTCAAAGGCAGTAGCTGGAAGCCTGTGATGGCTCTGGAAAGATTTATGTAAACCACAGACAGAGGTTTCTGTAAAACAGGCAAAAATGCATTCAGTCTGTCTCCAGAATTACTTTTAACAAGGTAAATTGTGGGATCATGTAAACGAAAGTCTAGGTGGGAAAGGTGAAGCTGCTCTTTAGCAAAATTCACTGTAAGCAATATCCACACATGGGGCTTCAAATAGCATAGATCCTTCTCCAAGTACAACACACAAACGAGGAAACCTGGATTCAACTCCTAAAGAGGTAGTAAGTCCTGCAGCTGTGGAACTACTTCAGAAGTCATTAAAGGCACAAGATGTGTTTCTATGTGAAGCACTACTGAAAAACCTACTGTAATACAATATATTATTGTATTACAGGTGGCAATTCTTACCTACTAGCTCACTGCTCTTACAGTACCAGGAGTACTACAAAAATCTCTGTACAAAGATCAGTGGAGGTGCTACACACCAGATATGTTACACTCTGTGTGTGATTACAGGGAGTGATTGCACTAGTGTAAAAAACTCTCCAGCATTAACATGGCTTTGCATCTGTGTCTGGAGAGGTGTTAGGCTGACAAGGCCATATTCACTCCTTCAGACAAATAAATTAAACCACAAAATCCATACATAAAAATCTTAGAACTACTAAGTTTTCTGAACAGTTCAGAGAAAAAACCACATCCTTATTGTATGGAAATTCATCTATTGATAAAAAAAATCATTGTCTGTAATTTCAATTTTATATCTTTTTGCTTGCATATGCACCGTTTGCCCTGTTTCTGTCTTTTCACTTTGTTTAGCAGTTGTTGTTTCTCCTGAACTTTTTAATGAGCCAGAGCTCATTACATCAATGCAATTTAGTTCTTACAAACTGGGTGCTAGTACTTACCTAATTGTAAAACTTATCACCATTTGTTTCCTCTGGCATCAAAGATATCACTAAATTGAGATCATCACATTTCACTCCTTTTGCACTACAGCCCCCAAGCTCATGATGTGTTTGTTTGGTTTTATTTTATTAACCACATTATAAAGCACTTAACTATTATGACTGTGTTATCTGTTTAACACTGTCTAATCTTTAAACAAAAATTAAACAGAAAGTTGTCTCACTGCCAAAACTAAGGAACTGTTCCTTCAAACAAAACCAGGGAAAAAGAAGCTTGCAAAGCTGCCACTCCAAAATAATTTTTATTTTTGTGTGATGTATTTTCCCTCCAAATGGCAAATCCAGGTGAAGAAGCGCAAAATTAATATAGGTGGACCAGAATTTTCATTCAGCATCTGCCAGCATTGTGTGTGACAGCACTTAATGATTTCCAGCAGATCAATTCAGTTCTCTGTATTTTGCAAAGCTGAACATCTAATTCTTTTCCCTCCGTTACATCCATGTGAAATAATGCTTACAACAAGTCCATCTTGCAGGGCAAGGACCTGATCTACCAGGTCTAACACAGTGAGAGAGAACCTTTATGTTATTTTCTCCTGCCACCAGCCCTACACCCCCTCCTGTGGTGTAATGGGTTCCTTCCCTTCATAGATTAAATTCTTCATGACTCAAGGCTACAGCCATCAGCAGACCATGGCCATCAGACCAACAGCATCTTGCTGTGTGAAATAGTCCCATGAATAGAGTTTTTCAACTGAGATCTTTCTTTTTAATCAGGTTTAAGGGTAGTTTTGGAAAAAAGAAACAGCAGGGAAATCCAGTCTACTTTCATGTGTTTTGGGAAGATGATAGGTCAGATGCAAGTAGTGAAGTATCTCAGACTTATCTAATGACACACTTTGTATACAACCCAAAAGTTGAACGTGATTCAAATGCATACACAGAAGATATGTCGTAATTGTATGAAGGTTACCAGGCAAATTTATTTACACTGTGTCTCTTAACATTAGGGTTTGTTTTTCTGGAAAACTGCACTGCATCAGAAATGCCAGTGTCGCCAAACCGGAGCTGAACTTTGAAATTGTGACCTGTCACCAGGAGACTTTCCATGTGACCTTGGGGAGATCTTTTCACCTCTCTGTGCCTCAATCCTCCATCATCTGGAACAGTAAGTATGTAAATAATTAAGAGCAGGGAGAGGGAATAAGCTTCTTTCTTCCACCCAGCTTCTTTCTTGCTCCTACTGTGTCTATTTAAATTGAAAGGACTTCAGGGAGGGGATTAAATACCCTGTGCTTTTAGCACTGCATGCAAAATGAAGCCTGATCTAAATGAGGGCTCAGAAGAGCTGGTGTGACCTGTGGTAAACGGTCCAGTCTGCCTTTTAAAGCTTCAATATCTTGCAAATAGGAATGTGGAACTTCACTCTCTAATTCCAAATGCTACTGTGATAACTGATTGTTGAAAGTTCGTAAGGAGAGAGAAGGATCCTGTCCAAAGAAGACACAATGTAGTGGTGAACATTCCTCACAACAGGCACTGGCAGAACAAGGACCCTTGGTTATGTCCTGGTTATGGTTCAGAAATTAAAAAAACCTTGCTCTGGTCCTTCCCTAATCTCTCCAGAACCTTTTCATCTCCCTTCCTCCCTATTTCCTTAAATCTCAGTTGTGCATGTTCCCGTTGTGATTATAGATTTTCTTACCCTTACATTTCATTGTGTAATTATTTACCTCCAGCTCCCATTGCAGCTGTAATTTCAAAGTCTTGAGTTGATTTTCTTACAGCACGCTGCTACCTGAAGTGTCACGTGGATGGCTGAACTCACTTCCTTCTCTCCAGGGGACCCTTTGCAAAATCAAACAATGTAAAGAACCAAAGTAGGCTGCAGTTAGACAGTGATTTGAAGCCAGCATGGATCTGTACTGATCTGCTGCCCAGAAAAGCAGGTTTCATCCTTTGCTCACCACCATGCTTACCACCTCTCTCATGTTCACAACATCCTTTGTTTGGCTGCTTGGTGAGCCACGGGGAATTAATCCAGTTATTACTAAACCTGGCAAAATACTTGGCCAAAAATAAAAAATCAATAAAACTTTAAACTAGCCGCAACAACAGAATTAAAAAAAAGAAAGGTAGCCATAGTCGTAGGCAGGCAGAGCTAGGCTCTCTGCCTAGTCACATTTAACCCAGTGACTTACTTGGGAGGGCTCTGGAATGCACTGTTCTGTTTTCCCTCTTGTGAGAGAGACTTAATCATGTGTGATGAGGAACCTAAAGCTTTCTGGTTTTTTCCCCCAGTAGAACTAATTGCATACCATTCAGTGTTTTGCTTCTACTTTCTTCCTTTACAGCTAGAAAGATGTAATGCTACAGCACTAGATGAAAACACTAATTGCTATTATTCCGTATTTTGCTTGCTTTGGTCCTGGAGGAATTCCAAGAAATCACTTCCTTCTGTGCTCAGCAGCAGTGGCCGATCATACACGCAGATTTTCAGTTTGTGTGTTCCGTGGGTCTGAGGGAAAGGAAAATACCGTCTGACTCTTATTGCTACTTACAGTGCCGGATGTGCTTACAACTTCAACAAGGCACGAAAACACATTCACGCTTATTACCATTTTTAAGGGATGCCCTACTGGGATATCGCGAAATAGAGAGAGTGTGATGAGGGTCTGGCCGAAGCCGAGGGAGAGGGAGGAGGCGCGGTGGTAGTGGCTCTACTCAGGTTACATTCCTTGTTGCCCTGCCTCAGGTTACATCCCTTATTCCTGCCAGGGAATCGCTCTGTGGTTCCAGGCGGGATTCGTCCAACCACCAAAAATCCAACCGGAGTCAGCCCCAGGACAGAAACCAGAGAGCGCAATAATCAGATACCCCTGACTGAGGAGATACCCACAACTTGAGCAACTTCTCCCCGGAAGAGCAGGTAAAATGCTTTATTTTTGCCACATTTTAACCTCGCTTGCAGCGATTCTGGCCAAGCCCGCGGCTCTGTGACACTTTGGCACCACCCGCTGTCCCCTGTGGAAGTAATTGGTGGTGACGCTGCCGACCAGTGCCCAGTGTCGCACCGCCACCGCCGGCAGCACAACTGCTCCCGGCCGCGCACCCCGCGAGGACACAGCTCCGGTAACGGGCCAGCAGCGCGCGCCCAACGCCACTGCACAGCCGGGGCGGAGCGGCGACATCCTTGAGGCTCCGTCCTTGGCGGCGATTGAGCGCGGCCGCCGCCTCCCCCCGACCCCTCCGCCCGGCCCGCCCCTTCCGCTGCGGAGCGCTCATTGCCCGAGCCCAGCACAGCGCGCTCCCCTCGCCGCTCCTGCTGCCCGGTGCGTACGGGGAGACCCCGCTCCGGAACGATGGGTGCTGGATGGCCGCCCAGCCGGCCCGTCCCTTCTCCGCCGAGCGGCTTGGACCCGCCGGGGTTCGGCCCTTCCCGCGGGCCGAGCATCCCTGCGTAGCGGACGGGTGATGCCTGGGGTGGCCGGAGCTGGGCCTGGCTCCCGAGGGATCGGGTTCGGGTCTGGAATGGCCGGAGCCGAGCTGCGGTTCCCGGAGGTTTGGGTTTGGGTTGGGGTGGCCGGAGCTGAGCTTCGGCCCCCGAGGGTTTGGGGTGGCCAGACCCGGGCTGTGGGCCTCGAACGTTGGGGTGTGGGGTGGCCGGAGCCAAGCTGCGACCCCCGAGCCTTAGGGTGTGAGGTGGCCGGAGCCGGGCGATGGCTCCGGGCTGGTCCCCGGCCGTGCTCAGGCGCCCCCGGTGCCGCCCCGGGCCCTGGCTACCCTGCAGCGTGGCGCGGCCGTTGGCCCCGGGGAACCTCGGGGGCTCGTGGAAAGGAGCCGGGGAAATCGCAGTCCGCTCCCTGTGCCTCGGCTGGCTCGTGGAGTCGCGTTCCGGAGCCCCGGTGTGCCGAGAGGTGAATGCCCAGTGCCCCGCAAAGCTGGTGGAATTTCACCCTCCGGCGGACGGCTGTGGGAACGGCACTAGCGAGGTGTGCTGCAGAAATCGCACCCGTTCGGGCCCTGGCTGGGCACAGGGAGGGCAGGGATCCAAAGCCTCGTGGCCGCGGAGGGTGTGTGGGTGGTGTGTGGTGACTCGTGGCTGGGAAGGGACCCTGCGAGCAAGGGCAGCGTGCCCGGAGATGCCTTACGTAAACCCGGCTGTGGCAGGTGACCCCTCCATTCAGAACATGTCTTTCAGCTCCCTCTGGCCCGCTCTGATCCGCATCTTTCCGTCTCTCCTCGCAGAACACCATGGCCACTGTCAAGGACAAACTCATCAGCCCCATCGCGGAGGAAGCCAAGACCCCTAGCAACAAGATCACGGTTGTGGGGGTTGGCCAGGTTGGGATGGCCGCTGCCATCAGTGTCCTTGTAAAGGTATGGCTCAAGGACAGCGTGCTCTCCAAGCCCCTGCTGCTGTCATGCTCTGCACTGCCTGTTTGTCATAGCAAAGGGTGGGATATTTGGGAGGTTGGCACAGGAATGAATCATTAGCAGCTCAGGTAAGCAAGCAGTGACCTACAAGCCTGACCTCCACATTCAGCCTCTCCTTGTTCTCTCTCCTGTGTCTGTGCTTAGCAGTAAATGTCTCATTAGGCAGTTATTTTCCAGGCTGCTGGGAAAATGTAGGGAGGAATGGCTCTGAAGCCCCTGCCAAACCTTTCATTCTCGTCTTTATTGTTTTAGTCTTCCACAATAAAGCTGGAGTTTGCTTGCTGAGGGAGCTCTGCTGAGCAAAGAATGGGGACAGAGCAAAAATCTAGGTGAAATATAGGATAGGAATCAGGAGTGTTTGCTTTTTATTCTTTTAAAGAATGTGTGCCCTAAGAGCTGAAAATACTGCTATCTGCTTCAGTAGCTTCTTGATTTCTCTTAAGCCCTTTTTGCTTGTTTATATGACTTTATTTTTTCTAGAGATGTGTTAGCTAGTTTTTAAAAAACTAAAAACAGAGGGCTGGACTTAGAGGTTAGTATGACTTTTCCTGTTACTGGTCTGTGGGATATTTTTGTCAAATCTCATAGTGCAGTCTTTGAGCAAAGTAAAGGCTTATTAATCAATGAGGATCTCTTGTACTTTGCACTTTGTTTTTAGAGAATATTGTGAATTAATTAAATTTGGAAAGGCAGATGGGCTTTTTTGTTTGTTTGTTTGTTTGTTTTTTTAAGGATGGCATCAAGAGATATGCCCTGCCCCCTTGCAGGGGCATATCTTAAATCAGGTAGCTCACAGTCAGATGAAAAATCATGTTTGTACTACTAAACCAAATGTATTTTGTTTGTAGATGATCCTTCAATGTATTACCCTGAGGATGCATGTTTTAATGCATGCTTACTTATAAAAAAAGAAAGTAAGGGCTTTCACTTGCTGATATTCATGAGCCCTGGCAGCAAGGAAAACCTGACAATAAGTATGTGAAACTAAATGTGAAACTGATGTGAAAGTAGCAACTAGTTTTTAAAACAACATATATAAAGAAGAAATTCATTGGAAAAACAGTGATAGTTCACTGTGGGTTTTTATGTTTACATTTTTTAAGCACATGGTCTGAAATAAATTGTTTTTGAAGTGCTGTAACCTGTGAGGGAGCCAGGTGATGTTACCACAAATTGAACCTACAATTCAGCACTCGTGTGTTTAATGCACTGCTCTAAGCAGGATCAAACTGTGTTGTCAGATATCTAAGCACAAAGTTTTACTGCTAATGAATAGTATGCAGCAAACCCAGAGTAAAAACTGGTTTTAAATTCTTCAAGCATGGATGACAACATGGAATTTGTTTCAGCCAGGCTTCTGCTCTTGCTCTCTCACAGCTGTAAGCTGCAGTATAAAACATTTTTATAATACAACCATCTGGTTCTCGGAACTGAATTAAGAGTCATAGAATCTTTTAGGCTGGAGAAGATCTCTTATGATCATTGAGACCAACCATTAACCCAGGACTGCCAAGTCTACCATGTCCCCAAGTGCCACATCTAAAACTCTTGTAAACACTTCCAGGGATTGTGACCCAACAGCTTCCCTGGGCAGCCTGTTTCAATGCCTGACCACCTTTCCAGTGAAGAATTTTTTCCTGCCAGGCCACCATGTGGAGTGCGTTCCATCACGGGGTGTGCGGCCTTTTGTTGCACGGTCCTGACCCCATGTGTATGTAGTTGCTATATGTTACAGTTTTTGAAAAGTTGTTATCACTGTTATTAATGTCTTAGGAGGTTACTACCTTTTCATAGTAGGTTTTTGTTGGAGATCCGGAGTGCGGGGTTATGTTGTTAAAGTGGTTAAGGTTCACGCTCCCCAGCAGGCCCTGTGGCACAGGCCCAGCAGCGGCGTGGCCGGTTGGCAGTCGGTGGAGGGGTGGGAGGCAGTTGGGAGGGAGGGGAGTCGGTTCAGTGACAGTTGGAAGGGAGACTGTGATTGGCTGGAGGGAACCGTGGGCAGCATATGAACGGGGAGCTGATTGGGTGAAAGGGCACGCGGACAGCAGCGCCGCAGCCGTGCCAGCCAATGGAAGCCCTCCTGCTGGTCAGTTCCGTTGGGCTCCGGTTGGGTTCGGTTGTGTCCGGTGCAAAGAGGAGGCGATTTCTGGCAATAAACGGATCTTCTTCCGACATACAAGGGGGTCTGTCGGCTGTGCTCCCCATTGCTACAAATATCCAGTCTAAACCTCCCCTGGCACAGGCTGTGTCCTGTCCCTTGCTCCCCAGGAGCAGAGCCCAACCCCACCTGGCTACGCCCTCCTGTGGAGAGCCAGAAGTTTCCCCCCGAGCCTCCTTTTCTCCAGGCTGAGCCCTTCCAGCTCCCTCAGCCGCTCCTGATGCTCCAGCCCCTTCTCCATCTCCTTCTCGGGACACGCTCCAGCCCCTCAATATCTCTGTAGTGAGGGAACACAGGTTTTGAGGTGAGGCCTTGCCAGTGCCAAGCCCAGGGGGACAGTCACTGCTCTAGTCCTGCTGACCACACCATTCTTGATACAGCCAGAATGCCTTTGGCCTTTTTGGCCAGCTGGGCTGGCTTGTTTTCAGCCACTGCTGACCAATATGATGTAGGTTTGATTTGTGCAAGATGCTTGGCTCTAATACTGATGTCATTTTATTGGTGTGGTATTAAATACATAAATTTGCATGACTTTAAAACTTCCACACTGGTTATTTTTAGCTCCTGCTCAGTTAGAGGCAAGTCACTGATGTTGCCGTACTGATTTAGAAATGGAAGCATCTCCACAGTCACAAATCAGCTGCTCTCAATGAAAGTATTTTAATCTGAGTTTGTGTAAAGCTTCATTCCTGTGTGGGGTAATAAAGAGATGAAATCTTCTCTAGGTAGGTGATGCTAATTCATTAAATTGGTCATTAGAGAGCTATTCCAGGTGCTCTTCTGTTTTAGTGAGAATTGGCTCCTGCAACCTGCAGAGTATGGGGAATATTGGTTGCAAGTTCTGGGCTGCAAGTCCCGTGTGGTCTGGCTGTGTTTGTATAAATCTATCCATAATTGTACATGTGCACACATTATTTCAAATTCTGATTGCACTAACTTCTTAGTTTAACACCACTGACTTCACTTAAGGATGCTTTCTCATAGTGTTTAAACAACTGAGAATAATTTTAACCTGCAGGCTATTTTGAAAACAGAAAAAGTACAAATAACAGATTCCTCTGCTTTTCCTTCATCATTTAATAAAATCAGCTGCTAAAGGGATCAGTGCAGAAAAGCAATTAACTAAAATTATTTTAAAGTATGAAATAAAAACCCTGAATATGTGCGCTGTTTCCATTTTCCACAGGAAAACCCGTCCATATTCTTCCATGTTTAAAATATTTTAGCTGCTAAAAATGGCTTACCTGCTTTCAGATGGGGTGTAGGTATCTAGGAAAATAAAGAGAAGTAATTTTAATTTCAGTGTAGTTTTTTGCATGATAAGCCTTTAAGGATAGTGGAATTTACCAGGGTAGTAAACATTTCTGTCAAAAGGCAGTGAAGCTTTGCATTAGAGCAGAATGCACCCCCACCCTCATATTTCGGTGTTTTCATGTTCTGAGGCTGTAGGACATTATCTCCCAACTTATTCTGGAAAACAAATACATGGCTAAATCTGCTCTGCAACATAGATATCACACAGTAGCTCCTGTAGAGAAAAATAGCTAAAGAATCCTTTTTCTCTGGATTTTAGTATTGAGGAAGTCTGTTCCCATTGTATATTTTTGTGAAATGAATTGACTGATGGCATGTTGAAAGAGAATACTTATTTGATAATTATGTGGTGTCTTCTTTTAGATATTTAAATATTTAAAACAGGCCTAATTTGCTGGATAGATTTAGAGGGTTTGTTACAACTCTGAAAGATGCAACTTTTTTCCAAAGGTAATAACTAAATTAAGAAGTGCTTTCCTAGCAAAGGGTTGGCTGTGCATTCAAACTCCCCACAAATGATACCATTTTTGGAAAGTCCGTGAGTTTTGTGAAGCTGTGCTGTAGTAGCCTCTGACTTTGTGAGAGACATCAGAACACCAAGATAGTGTTGTCCCACTGGTTTATTTGGAGAAGAGATGCTTTCAGATGGGTGAAATGTGTTACTTTAAAATGTTACACAGCTGAGCTCTATGTTAACTTTAAAATGCATGTGAACTGCTTCATTGACTCCAAATTTTGCTGTTTTCAGGGTCTTTGTGATGAGCTTGCTCTGGTGGATGTTATGGAAGACAAACTAAAAGGAGAAATGATGGACCTGCAGCACGGGAGCTTGTTCCTTCACACTCACAAGATCGTGGCAGACAAAGGTTCACCCCAGTTTCTTTGATTTAACACTGATATTCTGTGACTTTGCTTAACAGTGGAGAACTAATTGTGCAATCCTAAAGAACTCTTAGGATCTGGCATTGAAAAGGTGAAGTATGTGAGTTGGGGTGGGAGTTCAAATGAACACCATAATGGGAGTGGCTCTTAAGCGGGACTCTCTCTTACATCTCTTTACAATCTGGGGCCTGTTTAGTAAAATTGATTTTAGTGAAACTGTGTGTACAAGAAATAGTATTATTTTCGTAGTGGAAATAAGAGTCAGAAAGGTTAAATCTACTCTCAACACCCACATAATAATATATCAGGTCAGTGTTATGAGATGGTGCTGGCTTTCAAATTGATGTCTTTTGTTTCTGGGTTTGAATGCAATGCACAGTGCAGAAGCTCCCTGTGACTTCTGTATTAACACAAAGCTACTGGAATTAGTGGAATTATTTTAAACACTCTCTATCTTTTCCTCTGTGCTCTGCTTAGACTATGCTGTCACTGCCAACTCCAAGATCGTGGTGGTGACTGCAGGAGTCCGTCAGCAGGAGGGGGAGAGTCGGCTCAACCTGGTGCAGAGGAATGTGAATGTCTTCAAATTCATCATTCCTCAAGTTGTCAAGTACAGCCCCAACTGCACCATCCTGGTGGTTTCCAACCCAGGTAAGGCAGTCTTTTCCTAAATACTTAGAGATTTGCTTTGACAAGGTAAAACACTAGTTAGTTCTCAGAAAATCTCTTCAAATACAAATTGTTGGAACTTAATAGCTTTTTGTGGACATCTGAGAGTGCAGACAAATACTCTGGACTTTCTGATGCTCTCTTTATTCAGAACTTGTCATGGTGTCCATATTTTAAAAGAATCCTTTGTGATAAATACTTAAGTTCTTTCCATACTTTGGCTTAAGCAGTAGGAAGTTCAAATTTTTTATCTCTAATGGATAGCTTTTGTGTCTGGATAGGATAGGGCTATTTTTCAGCATGAAGAACTTGCCCTATAGTTGTGGCTATATTTTCAGGAAAAAGAATTTACATGCTGAAGCCTGTGGTGAAACAAGGGCTGACTGTACTCCACAGTTCAGTTAAAACAGAAAAAGAGTTAATTATGCATATTTGTGTGTTCACTTGCAAGTATCTCATTGCACTGAGACAGCTTGGATATTTGGATGTCTAAAGGTGACTGTAAATGTTCTGATGTGCTTTGTAAGGTGTCCCTGTAAGGTTGTCTTTGCTTAATTCAACATGAGTGAAGCCAGTACTGAACAACTGTGGTCATGAAGTGACACTGCTTTTACAGATAACCTGGCAGAGCAGAACCAGTGCATGTAAAGCTTGCTGCTCTGCTGGGGATTGAGTAATTAGCTAGTGTACAATTAGCCAGTGTTTTGAGCAAATACAGTAACTTGCAGCAGTTTTAAACATTTATCTAAAAATCAAACTGAGACAAAGATCAGGCTGTTCTTGTTCCAGCAAGGCTGAATTCAACCTGTTGATTTCACTCCAGCAGAGCAGCTGCAGGAGGAGAATTGCATATTGCTGTTTCAGAATTATTTTTATAATCCTTTGTTTTCTTAGTGTGTGGAGTTTTGTCCATGAGTTTTATATAGTGAAGGTCACTGTGAACCCATGAGAAGGGACTTCAGGGGTGTAACCTCGATGCCCTTCCCTGCCCTAGCTGAAGCTGTAGGGAACATGCCACTTGTGAGGTGTGAACTGTGCTTTGGTGTGTGAGCAGAGCAAATCATGCATTTCAGATCTGTGTACACAAATATGTTCCCTCCTGAGAACTGTCTGGCTCCTCAGACTTGGAGTCATAATTAATTCCTGCAGCCTGGTTATGATTGTTGCTTTGACCTGTGGATTAGAGGTTTTTCTTTCTTCTCACATACTTCTGTCTGCCCTACCTAGCTTTGGGGTTTTTTTCCTAAAACTGTATTTTTAGAAACACATGCAGCTAAAGCACCTTGCTCATCTGGCTTTTCATGCTGCAGAGGTGGTAAATGCAGAAACTGCTTAGTGCACAAGTCAAGAAATGAAACCGACGGAATTACCAACTACAAAGAGTATGTAAATCTCAGACTTTTGATGCTAAATTGTTTTACCTGTTGTGATGGTGAACTGGAAGGGAACATTACTTCAGGAAATTGCTGGAATGCTTTAGCCATGTGAGATCAGTCCCAGTTCTGAATGCCCTAGGGCTTTAACTGTGACCAGAAAAAAAGTGTGTCCAACTTTAGCTGGTAGGAATCTAATCTCTAAAGACCTTCTTCAGATTTTCTTAGGACCCATCAAGCTACTGATCAAAATTTCAAGCAGTGCCTCCCTTTTAATCCTCCAAATAGTCAGATCTGAAATTCCTTGACCAGTGAGCCCAGCTGTGTTTCGAATCCTCCTGATTGCCCTGCTGCACTCAGTAAAGTAATTGTTGGAGCATTCTTGGTGTGAGTGGAGTTTCATTTGCCATGCATGCTTTTCCTTTCAGTGGATATATTAACCTATGTCACCTGGAAGCTGAGTGGGCTGCCAAAAAACCGTGTCATTGGAAGTGGCTGCAATCTGGACACGGCCAGGTTCCGTTACCTGATGTCCGAGAGACTTGGGATCCATCCAAGCAGCTGCCATGGCTGGATCTTGGGAGAGCATGGTGATTCCAGTGGTAAGGAGTAGTTCTGACCTCTCTGGGAATGAGCAATATCATTGCAGAGGTTGAGGCCTGAGGTGTGTTAGGGGATTCTGAAGGAACAGCTGCAGCTGAGCTTGAGTAACTGGTAACTGTATTTTTATGAAGATTAGAATTGAGAGGAGTCCAGGAAGTCTACCTACACATATTTAACAAATGTGATTGTGGCTGTATGATTAAAGCCTGAACTGAAAAGGCCAATTTTGTGAGTGAAGTTGTGTCCTGAAGGCTACAGCTTGTTCCTTCTCTTTATCCTCAGTTTTTGGAGTACCATTCCATAGCTTGAAGCATAGTTTTCTTCTGAAAGCAGTATCAGCACTTTCTAGGTCAATAGCAGAGCTTGTTGCTCCAGCAGTCCAGATTCAGGCTAACAAAATTATCTCTTACCTTATTTTGTGACTTTTCTCCTTGCTGTTTAAAGCAAAGATAGTTTTAAAATGTGCAGTCAAAGAAGTTTGTCTTAGTTCAGTTCCTGTATTCTAAGTCTGAAATGATGCAGCAGAACATTTATGTAGGTCTGTACTGCTTTACATTTTCGTGCTGTGTATTTCTAAGGGAGCCACCTCTTCAGTGTTCCATTGCATTTGATCAAAGTACAGCGTCTGATCAACAGCAGCAGTTATTGTAGCCAGCCCTACACCAATGAAAGCAGAGTTTGGCTGAGCACATGCAGAATTTGTCCTGAGTCATTGTCACAGCTGCTTTTTCTTTAAAGTAACTCAGAATTCCTACTTGCTTCCCTAGAACAGAGGCTGAGCCTGCCTCTGAGCTTCCAGGATGCAGGGAGAGGTGCAAATCCATGTCTTGCTATTCTAAGTTTGCATACTGCAACCCTCTCATTCATGTAAATAAGAACAGACTTCTTGAAGGCTAGCCCTAATACTGATTAGTGAAACAGCAACTACATGCTTGCTGCAGTTCTGAGTAAAATCTGTTTTAAAAGACTGGGTAGCTAAAATGTGCCTTTTTACTAGAATTTGATGTTTCTGACTTCAGAAACTTCCATGGTCTGAAAGTTGTGCTGTCACATGTTACAACTGACTTGTTAAAATGCCAGTACTAAAATGGTCTCATATTTGACTCCCAGAGTTCTGAGATTTAACTGTAGCTAGGATAAAAACTTAAAACCTGCCTCAACAACCATTGTTGTGGTTCTGGCTGCTTCTACTTGGTTTCCAATTGTTTTAGCTAGGAAAGGTGGAGGGGGAGTTGCCAAGTGCTGCTGACACTGATGTCCTGCCTCTGTTGCAGTGGCTGTTTGGAGCGGAGTTAACGTGGCAGGGGTTTCCCTCCAGGAGCTGAACCCTGCCATGGGAACTGACAAAGATCCTGAGAACTGGAAGGAGGTCCACAAGCAAGTGGTTGCAAGGTATGATGGCCTGAGGGATAATGTGGGTGGATGCCATGCTGACAACAGCTTGTCTGCATTCTGCCTCTGTTTTGGTGCAGCTTTCATACCCTCTTAGGTAGAGGGTTGCTTGAGTGAGTGGGACTGCTGGTTTAAACACAGAAATGCAGGATTTCACCTGGTGAGATTTGTTATCCTGCAGTGAGAGAAGCTATTGCATAACAAACCTGCTCAAGTGCTGGAGCACCTAGAGCTGTGTGTGCTTGTTTTCCCACATGGAGCTTCTTCAGTGGTAACTTTGTTCAAAGGGCACAAGCCCAGGAAAAGGTTGTGTGTTTCTGTGAGCAGTGTTGGACTGGGGAAAATTCTGTTCATGGATGCAGGAGAGTTTGTGTACAGCTGACTATGTGTTGCTAAGTCTTTTGTGAAATGAGTATATGCTCACTGGGATAAAGTGTGTGCAGATGTTGGCTAAAAACCTCAGGATGTAGTGATGCTTTGACTCTAAATGTTTGCCTCTTCCATTGTGCCCCTGACTGAAACAGAGAACTTGTCAGGTATAGGTATGGTTTTCTACTTCACACTAGGATCTCTTCCTAGATGGGAGCTAATTTTGTTTTCAGTTAATCCTGCGAGAACAACAGGATTCTTTATTATGCATATGGGATAATGTAGACTTTATGCTTTATTCTCTAATGTTGAAACACATACTTTGGACATTTAAATTCCAAAATTTAGAGTGTGTTGCAGGAGTTTGAAAATTTTTAAATGGGTAGGATTCACTGGTTTTAAGACTTGTAATTTGCAGTGTCTTGCTTGAAGACATCTTAATGCAGTTGTATTTCAATGTTTTCTTAGTGCCTACGAGGTGATCAAACTAAAGGGATACACAAACTGGGCTATTGGCCTTAGTGTGGCTGACCTCTGTGAGACCATACTGAAGAACCTGTGCCGGGTTCATTCAGTCTCCACGCTGGTAAAGGTAAGAAATGGGGGCTAATTGGACACACTGGCTCATTTTGTTGTTCTGGACAAGCTAAATAGTCTCAATTAGCCATGTGCTGAATGAAGGAAGCTTTGTAAAATACTACTTTGAATTTCAAATGGGAGCTTACTACTGCTGGTTTTTCTAGGCTGACCTCTTCAGCCTACTCCTCTCACAAGTATGGAGCTGAAAATGAAGTTCCCTGTGTGGTACTACCCTTGTGTGAAGCTTTGCCATGTGTGACATGCAGATTCCTTGAAAGGAAGTTTCATTGTAATAGTGGAAAACTTGTTGGAAGCCCAGCTGTGATTCCAGGAACCACTGCCTGGCAAAGGTGCTAGGGAGGAGAGCTGTGTCCTTTTATAGCTGGTGTAACTGGCTGCATCTGGTCTGTACCAGCTCCACAACCTCTGATGCAGCAAGGGCTCTGAGCGGGGGGAACTGCTCCCTCTGTTGACCTGTCCTAGTCCTGTGTCTGAATCTTTCAGCTCCTTGCTGTATAGAACTAAAAGTGAGAGGTTTGAAGGTGGGGTTTCTGCCATCAGCTGTTTGGTATTGCCAGGCATTTGGTCCAAACCAGCTCTGTACTATTTATTTTCTCAAATACATTGGGGCTGAAATTTTTCTGCAGGTTGTAAAACAATGGGTTTGGAGCTCTGCTCTCAGGAAGTTCCCTGCAATATAAACCAGCCACAGATGCACAGTGGTGAGGGGCCTGTGTCTGATCTCTTGTGTTTGTGGCAGGGCATGTACGGCATTGAGAATGATGTCTTCTTGAGCCTTCCTGCTGTCCTAAGTGCCTCTGGCCTGACGAGTGTCATCAAACAAAAGCTGAAGGACGATGAGGTGGTCCAGCTGAAGAAGAGCGCGGACACACTGTGGAGCATCCAGAAGGATATCAAGGATCTGTAACTCGTGAATGTTAGGTTCCAGCAATAGGAAAACAGCATGTTGTATTCAGATGTGGGCTCTACTCACTACGTATCTCAATGGTTAACATTAAATGCTCTTCCAGACTTCCATCCATGGTAGCTAAACTTACGCTTGCTGTAACGCACAAACCTGACGAACAAATAAAGCAATTTTCAGGCATCTTTGGTTGTCCAAGTGACTTATTTTCAGTATGTAAATTGCCTGCCTTACACTGGCATTCTCCTTTAATGTTTGCCACAGACCGCGTGGAAGTGTAGACTTAATGTCTCCGTTTAAAAGGTTAGAAACAAAGTAGTAACAATGAACTGGTGGGATTTCACTAACACCACCTTGCTGCAAGGCTTTTCTCAGTCCAGGTGCTAAGTGTAGTTCATTCCCAGAACTGTTTGTGATAGAGAACTTCCTGTGTTTTACTGATGGGTAGAGGAAATGGAATGGGCATTTGACTCTGTGCAACCAGCCAAAAATAGGCCAGCAATAAGGTTCTGTATGCTACTGGTCTAGAAAGAGACCCATAGATCCTTCTTTCTTCTGGATTAAATTCTTTCCTTATTAATGGTGTCTAGTTTTTATAATGTTTGGAAAAACAAAATTATTTTCTATTTGATTATCCAAAATTCAAGGCTTTTTCTGGACTTAGACTGGAATGTTGTGGCTGTAGTCTTGTTTATTAAACAAGCCAAGTTGGGTCTCAAATCTCTAAATTTCTGCATGATTGTTAAAGTCTTTATATATTTGGAGGGGGAATAGATTTAAAAAAAAAATACTAAAGTTTATTTCTTAATCACTTACAGTTACAGAGTAAATATTAATCATAAAATAGAAGTGCTCAACCTAAATGTCCAGGGGACAGACCGTATCAAATCCACCTGTCTTGTGGGGCCTGTAAATCTTGTTTCATAACAAATGGTCTGAGACTATGCTGGAGCAATTTAAAGCTCTTTTCTATCTGTATTAAAATGCTTTAGATATTGGACTAAAACACTTTCACAAGCAGGTAGCTTAATTTTTGTAGTTCCTTTTAAAAGGGAAGATCATGGAAGTGTTGTTATATTGCAGGATAACTTCTATGATTCAGTAAGGATCATGTAGTTACTGAAATATGTATGGGATGCTGCTGGCAGCTTTATTTACAAAGGGTATCCCAGGGAGACCTTGGGAGATGTTTTATTCTTAGTTACAGGCTAAATTCCAGACTTCTTTGCCAATAGGAGGGAGAAAATTAACATTCTCTGCTTTCCTAGCTTGGTGTGGAGATCTTACTGGAAGGCTTTCCACACTGGGATGGATTAAAGTTCCTGCTAAGAACTGTTCCTGATCAATTGTTATGAGGTAAGTGGCACAAGCTGCTGCTCTTTTCAGGACACACCCATTAGGAAAATTCACCTGAGCACATTTAGTACAGGAACCTTGCACAGTTCCTTCCTGGCTTTGTTCTTACACTGTTCTCAGTTAATGAAGCAATTCAAAGTTGTGTTTTGGAGCCTTATCTTGCCGGATTGAGTGATGTGCATGAAGAGGCATCAGCTGTCTCAGGGAACAGGGGGTGGGCCCTTTCCCCTTCTGGTGGTGAATATTGATTTTTGAAGGTCACCTGGCTACAGTAAATGATTTCTCACTGATTGCATCCTCTCCCATTAAAATGTAGGGTCAGACCTTGTTCTGTGTTGGCAAACTGAGACCCAAATGTACATTTTGAACACACATGGTCCTGGTTCTTGAGCTGGGGGGATTCTGTCACCTGCTGTCTATCAGACACTTCAATCCCCTCCAGGTCCACAGGGGATGGGTTTTTTGTTAATGATCATAGACTTATTACAAGACTTTTTAGTGCCTAGACATTAAGCAGCCAGAGAGCTAATGACAAAATCTGTTCTAAGACTAAGTGGATCCAGGTGAAGGAGGGAGCTGAAGGAATGAAGAAAACATTGGTTTGCATGGTGAGAACTTTGCTTAGTACATCAGCAACCTCTTTGTACTGCTACCTTTTTTTCCCTTTATACATTCATTTTTTCAGCAGCTACTTTTGGAGATGTGACATCATGAAGGAAAATTCTAAAAAATTTAAGCAGCAGTGAATAGGTTGCCTGGGTGTTATGGGGAATTAGCTCAAAATGGTTAAACAGGAATGAGTATCCCAGGCTAGGGGATTTTAAGATTTTATAAGTAGGCTCTTCGGCTATTACTTGCATCCACCAATGTTTATGAGCCCTATGGAAGTACATCAATTATATTGTGATTATTTTTTGTTAGGAATCTTACCACGCACAATCTTGTATCTTCATTGCAGTTGTGTGGCTGTAGAATAGCTTCCCTGTGTGTGTTTATACAACACCAGCCTCTCACCCCCTGTTACTTGGAGTCTATCCACAGCATAGTCCTATATCAACCATGTAAATCCCTAAATAACAATATTGCTATAGGACATCTGTGGGTTTTTATCCAAATGTAATAGGCTCATGTTTATCTTCTGTATGCTTTGTTTGTCCAGGCGACTGAGACATGAACTTTGTTCTTGTTTTATCCCAAGAAAGGCAGTAGAGGTTTTTAGCCACATTCCCAGGTGGCAACAGGTACCTTGGTCACTCCTTGGTCCAACAGAGAACATTGTGGTGCTGTTGGACAGAGCAGTGCAGGCAGCAAGAAGAAACCCTTCAGAACACTTCAGAAAACTGAGGACAGCTTGCTCTGCTCGCTCACACAGGGTAAGATCAGTTATGTTATAAGTAATGTTATTTTAATTGCCATTTGCAGGTACATAGATACTGGCTACAGAACAGAAAGTTGGTCTGACTACCCTGCAAACGTAGATGTTGACAGATAACAGAGACACAAGGGATTTCACTGACTTTTAGTGTTAAATCATGTACTTTTGTATTAGTCAAAGGATAAAATTGGGGCAGGGAATTGAAGGCAGGTTTAAGCAGTGAGACGGTGTTGAAAAGAACACATAGCTGCAGAGGGATGAAAATGTTTTATAAATGTATTTTGAAGACTTGTAGTGCTTATGTGACTTCCATACCAGCTGACTTAGAACTGTGGTTTATTATAAGTAGGTGACTTCAGCTGCTCGCAGAGTTCCTGTTATCCTTGTGTTTACACACTTCATGTTAGCCTTGTGCTGCAAAGAAATGCTATTTCCCCTGATTTACAGGTATAAATCAGAACAATAAAGCCACAAACTCTAGTGGAAAGTAGATGCTGAACTCCCTGATGTCAGTGTGGCCAGTAGCCAAGAGACGTTGAGGAGCCAGATCCTTACATTGTGCTCCTGTGGCCTCCCAGGGCAATGTCTAATTTTGGGCATTTCTTTCCTCTATAAGCACTTCTCCCCTAATGCATGTGTGTGAATCCTGCCTTATGCAAGGCAAAACTTCCAAAGCCTTTCAGACTACAGTAGCCAGGACCTTCCTAAAATCCACACCCAGTCCCTGTGGTATACTACATTTTTATAAAGTGCTCCTGAGATACCATTGCTGTGTGAGTTGTTATTCCCTGCCAGCAAGGGAGTTGTGCAAATAATTAACTTCAAATGGTCTCTTGGAGAGGTCGGGCTCAGGAGGGCTGGATTTGCTCAGTGTCTGAAATGAATAATTTACCTGCAAACATAAGCAACAAGCACCAGGCAGTGGCTAGGCAAAGTAAGATTTCTGAGTAAATATTTCCTTCTTTATGGTCTTCTCTTTAACAGTTCTCCAACATTATTTAGGTGTGTTTACATATCCAATACCTGAGGTAAAAAAATCGAGAAAATTTGTCAAAATAGCACAAAGGTGGATTCCTGCCAACAATGATTTCTCAAGGGAATATTGGTAATTCTTGCTCTGTGAGATATGCTAAATGAATACACAGAGGGAAGCAAAAAAAACCTTTTTGCTTGAGATACGGCTTTCTCTGTGATGCTAATTCTGTATTTCGGGCAATAAGACAGAAATGCAATGATTTCCAAAGCCTCTGTTCACTCAGCAGTCTCCACCAGTAGTAGATACTGGAATACTCTCCCAGTATCACTGGAAATCAGTCTAAGCACCACATCAAACTCATTTTCCTACCCACATGTGACAGTAGAGGAGTCCCTGATACTCTGACTGAAGATTAGTCTAGAAGAATATTTGTTGAACTTCTCTTCATTTTACTGAGTTTGTTTTTCCCATAGCAAATTGCTGTGCAGAAGGAAAAAATTAATTTTAAATTACTTCTGTACTCGTTTGATTCTGCACACTGTACAGTTTTGTTTGGTTGGCTGGGTTTTTTGAAGGTAAAAGACAGAAGAATAAGCAGAAATATCTTTTTTTAATATGCTTCAAGGGCATTCAAGTCAATAGAGTGGCTCTCAAAGAGGCAGAAAAAAAAGTTAAGACCACACTGACCTTAGCTCAACTGCTTCTATTCCACAGGTAGGATTTATGCTCAAGTGGTTTGTTGAATGGGGTTAAATTTCAGTATGTTAAATTTTAATCTGAAGGGTTATCATGGCATAACCTGTTTTTTGTAAAGTCCTCACTATACTTCCACAGCTGAATGAGTGGAAATGCCTGTTTCAGCACTATGCCTCTGTTTGCAGCATAGTTTTTCAAAGCATGGAAACCTTTGCAGCCAGAGAGGTAAAACGATGCAGTGGCCACTTGCTGCCAGCCCTGACATCAATTCCTCCAAGGTCACACCAGATAAGAAAGAGACTAAGAAGTCACACCTAGCCTGAGCTTTTTAACAGGAAAAAAACCCCAACTCAACCAAAAAAATAACCCCAAAAATCACAACAAAAAACAAATCTGAAAAGAGTTGACTTTGATGTAACAGAAGGGAAAAGAACTATTGTAAGCAAAGGAGTCAGGACAAAACCAGAAACTTCCAGAGTATAGTTACTAGAGCAAATAGTGACAGGGTAAGGGAAAATGGCTTCACACTGACAGAGAGGAGGTTTAGATTGGATATGAAGAAATTGTTCCCTGTGAGGGTGGTGAGGCCCTGGCACAGGGTGCCCAGAGAAGCTGTGGCTGCCCCATCCCTGGCAGTGTCCAAGGCCGGGCTGGATGGGGCTCTGAGCAACCTGGGATAGTGGAAGATGTCCCTGCCCATGGCAGGGGGATGGACCTGGCTGATCTTTAAGGTCTGTTCCATTCTGTGATTTTATGATATTAAGCAAGTGAGGCTTCAGTTTCTCTGTGATTGCAACATGTAGTTAAGGAGAACATACCACAAGTTATACCAACATACTGATGAATTCCCATGCTAAATATGACACAAACACTGTGCTGACCTCAGAAGACAAATTAGCAAAGCAAAAACGTGTGTATATCTATGAAAATGCTTGTGTCTTTGTACATGAGTCTGAATTATAGATGAGGGCATGGCACTGAACAGTAGAGAAGGAGCAAAAGAGTGTATTAACCTTAGATTTTCTCTTTTCAAGTTACAGCTGTATCAGACATCACACAAAAAATCTTGGTGTCTCTCAGAAATTGTTTGTATGTGCCAGTGCATTTATTTCCCAAGAGAATTAGTGGGATTTTTTTAGTGTCTAATGCCTAGTGCCTCTCTGGAGATACAGAAAGGGACACTGCTCCCTCTCAGAGCACGTGGGCTGTATGTCCTTCCTTTGTCAGGAGATCACTTCAGGTGCCTAGGCTCTAAAGGGAACATTCCCAAATCTCTGCTCACACAGGAATAATGGCATACATGAATTGTAGCACAGCTGGTATGCACTGAGCAGTCCTGTCCCTCAGAGTGATCTGTGCTCATCACAGCATTTGTTTTAAACTTTAAATAGGATGGTGGCATTCTGATGCTTATCCAAGTTGCAGGATCCAGCTTAGAGGCCAAGCTACTCTGGCATAATTTTCCAAAGCCAAGTCCAAAAAGATTAACCTTAAACTTGCCTATGGCAAACTGGTATTTGCAGGATGTCTAATTCTCATTGTCACTCCTGGATGGAACAGCAGAAGCCAAAATACTCTGCAGAGCTGGGAATGTCAGCTTCTCAGACCAGCTGATAGGAATGTCTTTTGTTTGGTGTCTCCTGGAGTCCATGCACTCCCAAATTCCTAATTTGGGACAAAATATACCGGGCGTCACTCAGTAAAATCCATTGTGTCCCATTAAAAATTTTGTAGCCCCTTCTCCCTCCTGGCTGTTTCACAGGATTACTGTACATGGCTGTCCTCTAACTGGAAGGAAAATGTTCCACTTGTGGGAGATTTTGGAGCATTGTTTGGTTTTGCACAGGGCAGGAGCGAAGGCCGTCACTTCACAGGTGGAATGAGGTGAATGAGGCAGGCAGTGAGGGCTGGCCCAGGAGCACTTCTGAGCCCCTCCCTGATCTTCCCTAAACTCTGCAATGACAAAACGACAGCGACACTGAAGAACTCGTGTGAATACCGTCAGTGCCACCTACTGCTCTGTATCACAAGTACAGTGTGTGTGCATCACTGGCTGCTACAAACCCGTCCTGTCCTCTCAAATTTGGCTCAATATCTACATTTAACATCCATGCCTGATTTTTTTCCACACAGTTAATTTAGGCAAACCTTGAAACCACAGTTCTGTTCAGAGTGAGCCAGTCCTAGACAATTAATTCCTCTTGAACTTCCACACATGGAGAGTGTTTCTTCCCCTACAGGCACCTTTTCACTTGCAGCCAGGGAGACTGAGGTTGATATTCCAAGAAAAAAGGTTGTCTGGAGTGGTTCTGGTGGAAGGACTGGTGTGAAGACAACATGCACAACTCACTTCTTGGGGTGATGTACTGAGCTAGTTTTTGCAGAAAACTTTGTTCTACCCAAATAGGAGTTGGATCAAAGTGTGCAGACAAGACAACATCCTAGAGGTAACAATTCTAAAACGAGATTTAGATAGGCAGAATGCACAGCATTGTCCCTGCATTGCTTTCTCCAGAGAGCTCTAGAAAATTTGGGAAAAACAATACACACTTTGTATATTTCTCTTCAAAGACCTTGCAAACTCAGTCTTCTTATTGTCCAGTATTCTTGCAAGGAAAATTACTTCACTTCTATGGGCTGAAATAGAATTTGGTGGAGTAGCAACTGGTGTCTGGCAGAATTGCAACACAATGAATAATGCATTACCAAAGGGCATCTGTATAGTTTGTGATAAGAATAATATGAGAAGCTAGGCTGGACTCAAAACCAGTCTTACCGGTTTCCAGATTTCTGGGAAATATTTTAATCGATGTTATATTTTAAAAACTAGTCTTTCTGGTATGTTTCCATCTCCCCACTTCAGCAGCTGGCCTCCGTTTGGTGAAAAAGGAGCAAACTGCACGATCATAGTCACAACCTTTTCCTGCCTCTGTGACAAAAATGACACATTGTTCTAGTGTCAGCAGAGCGTCCCTTTCAGCACTTGCACCTCACTGCACTTCACATGGGAGACAGCTAAATTAATGCCCTTCATAATGTCAGAATACAGCTTTTCTTCTGAATAGCTTTTATTTTGTCTTACTACATGTGCACAGCAACACACACGGCCTCCTTTATGGTCCTAAACCCAGATAACTCCAGCTGCACCCCAGATATCCCACAGTTAATCCTTGCAGGCCATAAATATAATGAATAGGGCCCTTTGCCCTCTAGCAATTAAGAGCATTTGCAGGGATGAAAGTTTCTGGACTATCTGTTGGAGCTCGCCCTTTCTGGACAATTCAAATACTTTTCCCTCACTAATAACAGAAAAGCAAGACCTTGAGATGGCATTGTGTGAAAAAAACCAACCTTCTTTAAGACATGCAGATTGGATAAAATGAAATGTGCTCAGAATACAAAGGAGTGCTGAAGTTCACTGTGCTATTGAGCACTTTTTATCAGTTAAAAATGCCATTATCTCCAAGGTGCCAAAGGTGAGTTACTCCCAGGTTCACTCAAGGACAGCATTGCCAGTGCCTGTGAAACTAACTATGGTATCTGACCATTCTTTCTAACTCATTTGCCAAGATTTAGGGAATTCTATAATCTTTTGTCAAATTCAAAAAGTAAAAGAATTTTCGTCTTATTACAAACAGAAGCTGGAAAAACATGACACTCAGGAACCTGAAAACCACAGACTGCGTAAGGAGCTTAAAAATTTTGCTGTTACAACTTCAGTTCATTGTTGTAAAATTATTTGCATGTTTTTCAGGCTTTTGAATTCTTAGAGACAATGGTATGTCAGTGAACCAGTGCCACTGGTTATCTGGCATCACCTAGGGGTTTTCTTTAGAGGGATGGAACTCTTCTGTGAGGAAAGGCTGAGAGAACTGGGCATGTTCAGGCTGGAGGAGGCTCTGGGGTGACTTTTTTATGGTCGGAAGGGACGCTACAAGAGAGCTGGACAGGGACTTTTTACAATGGCCTGTAGTGACAGGACAAGGGGGGATGGCTTTAAGCTGAAAGGCCCTGGCACAGGGTGCCCAGAGAAGCTGTGGCTGCCCCATCCCTGGCAGTGTCCAAGGCCAGGTTGGATGGGGCTCTGAGCAACCTGGGATAGTGGAAGGTGTCCCTGCCCATGGCAGGGGGGATGGAAACTGATGATCTTTAAGGTCTCTTCCACCTCAAACCATTCTGTGATTCTGTGGTCCCTGGAGAGGTAACTGATGTGAACGGTTTTGATTTCAGCACCTTGAGAGCTGTGTGGAGACCTGCAGAGCACAGTGGTACCCAGGCAGCAGTGGGGATGGGGCCCACACACGCACAAATCCGTCAGGTTTCCCTTGGGGAAGCTGCAGCTCCTGATATTACTCCCAGTGAGGGTGATCACACTCGGTGCGGTCAGTGAGGGGTGTTGGGTGCTCACTGCACCCCCTGTCTCCTTTATAATGAGAAGTTTTGCTGTGTAATCCTTTACACAGGGTGAGGAAAACCTGTGGGGTGGGGACGGATTTGTCAGCTGCTTTGTTCTCTGTTCTCCACTCCTCACCTGAGATGGCCTTCGCTCACCTGGCAGCTTTAGGCCTCACCCTCAGCGTGAATGTCCCAGGAAAAGTATGAAAGTGTGACTTGGGCAGATTTGATATTCAGAAATGAAGTGAGCCGTAATATATTACGGGTTTTTCTTTTAAATAATATGATTTTTTAGCTATGGGATGATCTGGTTTCCTACCTACTCCAGGTAGTAAAAGCCACAGCTGCTCCAAAAATAATGATTCTCAGCCAGGCCTTTTTTTTATAAACTGGTAAATAGGGCAACTCAAATTACTGAGATAAAATGACACTCAGCCAATAAACCCCTGAATCTTTCCCTGGCCTCTTACCAGGGTCTTTTCTGAGACAGCTCAAGTTCTTAACTCTACAAAAAAGTTTTCTGCACCCTTAGGTTTTTTCAGTGAGCTGTATCCATCAGCTCAGGGATGGGTCTGACTGCCATGAATGCAGAGAGGGCACGGGAAGTGGAAGAGCAAGTCTTCTGGGGGGTAGTTAGTCATTAAGGCAGGCTCAGCTGTGCCATGCATTATGTATTATGTCTAAAAGACTCCTATGCAGATGGGCTGCCTGTCTCCTAAACCGTCTTGAACTTGTTTTACCTTAGGTGAGCTCAGAGCCTTTCCCTCTATGCCTGCTGGTGCAGTGTGATTCTCCACAGTGCCAGAGATGTCCTGGATCTCACCTGGAGATTTGCTCCCTGCTGAACTGTGGCTTTTGGGCAGGTTGTGCTCTAAGCTCAGAATCAGATTCAGCTTGCACAGCTGTCCCAGACTCACTGTCTTCTCAACCAGATGTGTAATATAAGCATCTAGCAAGCAGGCACCTGCTCTGGGGAGCTGTGAGGCTCTCAGGCTGTGAGTTAGGGACCAGCATCGCTGCAGATGTGTGTTCACTGCTTGCAGCATCCCAGCTCTGTGCTGGAGAAGACAGGGGCATTAGTACTGACTTAGTACTCACAAAGCTCCCTGGGTAGAGGACATGGGCCCAGAGGCCAGGAAAGAGCTGTGACATAGAAAAAAAAGAAACCAGGTGGAAGATCAGGGACAGGAGTGCAAGGAGGAGCAGAGTGCATGCCAAAACAGGGGTAGAGCCTTTGTAGCTCTGTTTGTAAAAGCTGGCAGGGCTGCAGAACCGCTCAAGAGCAGCCAACAGCTGGTGCAGAGTCCTGAGAACAGAACTGGAGATAATTGTGGAGGTAGGAGATGAGGTAAACTCGGGCTTGCAGACTGCTGGACTGAAGAAGAAGAGGAAACAGCATTTAACCTGGCAAGGAACCTGAGAGACATCATGTGAAATGAGTCTACTCCAACTCCTGCAGATGGCCAGCAGGTAGGGAAGAAGAGAGAGAGTAAAGGGTGGGTGTATCTCTAGGGGAGGACTCAGGGGCTGGACTCAAATCAGGTGGTGAACTCAAAGTGCCCTCCCTGTTGGAGTTTGCTCAGGGCGGTGCTGAATTTACAATCTTCCAGTATCAACTGTCCCTGAGGTGCTGGTGGATACTGAATGCTGTGGCTCAGGAGCTCAAAACCACTTTTTACCTCCCTGAGAGAAGAAAAAGAAAGAGCTCTGGCCCCAAAACTGTCAAGACCTTTCTCAGGTCAGTCTTAAATTCTTACCTCTCCCAGCAGATGCTTCTCAAGCCCTGAGGATTTCACTGAGCCAATTTAATGCTGGTGGTCAGACAGTTTAAACCCATTAGCTCCCAGCTATCTGAATAATTTTCTCCTGGGATCCCAGCACACAGGCACACTGCTCTAACCAGGACTGCACAGCACTGCCACAGGACCTGGACCTTTGCTGACTGCTGTGGCCTGTGTGGTGAGCACTCAAGGGCTGAAGAAAATGCCACTGGCAAGATCCCTGTCCATTACATCTCTGAATGGGCTTCCTCAGTGGGAGGATGAAGACCTGCCCGTGGAGGATTTGTTGCTCTTTGAAATATCTTGGGAAGTTACCAACAAAGGTTTGTACCACACTTGGGGGTTAGTATTGCTGTTTTCTCAGGAGTGGAGGGAGGGATGAAGAGCTGGAGAAGAAAGGCATTAGCAGGGAGATTGGAGAGGGCTGCAGAGCTGCTGGATTGGAAGAAGTGCAGGTGTGTAATCATGCATGCTGAGCGTGGGCTGCACCTGCCTGGGCTTGTGTGGGATGGGCAGAGCCAGGATGTCTCTGTGTCTTTTCATGTTCCACCACCAGGGAGAGGGGGTTTGAACATCTAAGTGATAAGTCTGAGCGTGCAGAGATACTTATTTATTTATACTGCTCTGTACATATTTGCCTTCTGTGCAAATGCACTTGGAAATGTCGTGCAAATGAGCTGTACAACAGAGATCAGATGCAGAGCAGTTTAGCAGTCTCCCCTCAGCCTCGTAGAGCAGTGTGGAGAAGAGGCCAGGCTTGGAAGGGGTACAAATAAACAGAGCTGTGTTACAGCCACTGAACAAAACCCAGGAGTCAACGACCAGCAGCCTTTGCATGCCAGCTGAAACTCTTTTGGACTGGTCTCTGCAAACACAGGTGGTGCCAGACAGGGCCTTCATTTGTTCATTGGTTGCAGCTGGTCAGGCAATGGGCATGCTGCTTGTTGGGCAAAAATCCTCCTGCCTCCATTTCTAACTGGTTTATCAAATAATCCCCTTTCAGGGAGGGGTAGTTCTACAAGGTCCCATTTTCACTGCAAAAGTGAGTTAGTATTAGTATGAGTAAATGATTGACCTCATGTGTGTTATTGTCCTGGCTGATAAATAGAGATTAATCAGGAGAGGGGATCTGTAATCTTCTAAGAATTTAACTTTAAAGGGGAAATGTGTGTGAGAGGAACAGGCAGTGCTGGGGTTTATCCCCATGTGGAAACTGGAATTACTGTTCTGTGGTAATTTCTGCTGGTTTACATTGCTCTTTTAGGGTGATGAGCCCTATCAATACCCAGAGGCAGGACAGAGTAGCTTTGGCACTTTTGAATCCTTGTGGGCTTATTTTTCAGTAGCCTCAGTCAAGCTTTTAGAGTTAATTTGCTAAAGCCAGAACTGGGAGCATGCAGCACTTACTTTTGCAGTGTGCATGATAAGTAAGGCTTTGGCAAGCAGATGGCAGCAGAAATCTAGGGAAATTCACACTAACTTCTCTGAACTCCACAGGATATGTATTTTCTGAGTTATCTCGATCCAGTGGTTGTAGATACCACCCAAGACATTTAAGAAAAGGTAACCCAATTAGATTTTCCCTGTGCATGTACAAAATGCAGTGAATCACTTAATCATCCATAGAGCTCTGGCTGACTTCACTGGAGCCAAATCAACTGGCACAGCTAAAATTTACCATTCACACATTTTATGAGAGAATTAATAGTAATAAAGTCAATTTTATTCAGTGTGTTTAAAAATAAAGTGCCTTTGCTTACACCACTTTCCAAGCCCATATATTCAAACAGGGCTGAAGGAACATAGCATGGAAAACTATTTCTTCGTTAGAATCTGACCTTGTGCAAAGTTTCTATTAACCAACCTCGACTAGAAACATCTGTGTAAAACCCCTATTATAGCCTGTTTCAGCCTATTTTTGCGGTAAATTTTTGATACTGAGGGTTTGGGAGTTTTTTTCTGTATCTTCCAGGCAATTGAATGTCTTAAGTCATGTGGTGAGAACTGTTCCCTGGTGACCTAACTTTTATAAACAGTTCTGGGAAAACGTTGGGGCACTGTGAGAGAGAGTAGCCAGCAAAATACAGGGAGAGTCATCACAGGAGATATATAGGCTTAGGAAATAATAGATTGTACTGTATATTTCCCACCTTCTTTAGCAGGAGGAATTGTTTATTTGATGAAGTAAGATGACCACACAGAGGTTTAGTCCTGCTGCATGTTTTGGTGTTTGTGCTGCTGTACATATTCCTAATACAGAGGGCAAGATAAACATTAGCTGGATTTATTGCCTGACAAGTTAATTTTGAGCATTTAACATGAAAGTTTCTTTCTTCCTTTCTGGCAATGCAAAGGCGTGTCAGAGCAGCTCAGCCTGAAGTTGGTTTGCACTTCTGAGGTGGTGCAAATCTGCTGCTGCCCACAGGAGCGAGTCCCAGTCTTTGTGTTAATTTTGTGTGCATCACCAGGTGCTTGGCCAGTGCTGCTTCTTAGTAGTCCCTCCATTTCTCTTGTGGCACCGAAAATCAGGCTGAACTGTCTTCTTTCCCGTGAGGAAGGTGGTAGCAGAGCTCACAGGTGGATATCCATTCCCACACCTGTAACCAATGACCTCTACAGGTGCTGAGCTGAACCTCTTCAGAGCGAGAGGACGGTGAGGGGGTCCTGCAAATTGGAGAATATCTGATTCTGTAGTGGGAGAGGGTCTTCATGTGCCAGGCTGCCCATGGGGAACAAGCATTCCCTGGGATTTCCCTGATGGTTCTGGTTGGTACTGAGGCATGAGGTGCAGCTGTAGGGAAGAACAAAATGGTTGGTTGTATGAACTCAGGGCTCAGAGATCTATGAGTATCCATTATTTCCAGAGTCTCATCTCTTTTTTGTCAGCAGCTGGAACAGGGAAGTTGTCTCACTTTTTGTTTTAAGTATAGATCATCTAACACACGCTCTAATAAGGCAGAGCCTTCTACTTCTCCATGTTTCCTTTCTGTGTTTTCTGTCCTGGCTGCAGCCTGTGCTAAGTTAAACCTCTGTCATGGAAACCATTGGCCTCTCAGTTACTGCTCGCTCTCTCCTCTTCTCTGTCTGCAGCAAGCAAAGATAAGGTAGCTGAAGGAGAGAATGGGAAATAAAGACTCATCTGCCAGTGTCACTCTCCCTCACCCTTCCCCCAAGTCATATGAGAGGGAACTTGCCACCTAAACCAAACACAATATTGAAATCCTCTAGCACTGAAAGTTTTCTGCCAAAGAAATGAGAAATGTGTAGTTTGTTTTGTGAGATTTCCCTCACTTTAGCTGGCTTTTCACTGGTGGGCAAAACCCTGCGTGAAGTGGATCTACAGTGTTTCTGTGGCAGAAGGAGAAAAATGCAGGCAGTGAAGGGTCCAGTGCACTGCAGTGCCACAAATCTGGTGGTAATGGTGGGGGAGATCAGCATTTTTAACTCTTCCTTTCTCTCCTGGCCATCATGCTTCAGTAAAGCCAGGTCTGATCATAGAGCTGTGGAAAAAAGGAACTGGTTTCTTTCCTCCATAGCATGAAGACAAATAAAAGCTTTAAGTAGAGGAGGGCAAAAGAAGCGGCTACTAAGCTATGAAAATTTTGTGCCTGGGTTGGGTTTCTCTCTAGTGGGTTTTCTGACACATTAGTGAGAAGGGCTGAGAATGTTCAGGATCTGCTCTTTTCTCTAGAAAGATGTCTTGAAAATAATTCCAGTGATATTTAGATTAGTATCCTCTGCTGTACCACGCACAGCTTTTAGAGAGAAAATAGAAGAATGCTTAAAAATGCTGGGCAAACAGCCAGCTTGTATCATCATTCAGCTGTGAACAGCTTAGCTCAAGAGCCATTGGTAGATGAATCTCAAATATTTTTTTTTCCATCCCCATTGGAATGAAGACTGTGCTAAAAACAAAACTTGGTGCCTCCCTCCCTGGAGCAGAGATCTTGGTACAGTTTCTCTGGTGAAAAACTGGACTTTGGGAAATTCAGCCCTGAATCCAGTGAAGTCAGTGGGACCAGCATTTTACCTCCTCTGTGTTAAACATCTTCCCATGATGGAACTTCCTTGGGAGAAGGTGATTACTGTAATTTGTGACACAGCTGAAGTAACACCCTTTGGGGAGTGGGGATGTGCTGGCATAAACTTGGCATAAGCACAGCCTGAGAGCTTTGTGCTTTTATAGAGTGGGGTGGAATATCAATGTCAAATCAATTCCAAATGAAATCCTGTGCGCTGGGGATGATGCACACAGAAATAGCTTCTCAACTGTGGACATCCATCATAAATTTCAGCGGTTCAGTATTATTTCACAATATGTTTGGAATGTCAGAATTTCCAAGAATGTGGAGATCTGTCTTCTGAGGAGTCCTGGCCACAAACATAGCCCAAAAACAACATGAAAAATATCTGCTGGCTGAAGGTGCTGGTTATTTTTCACCTGACATGTTTTACTACCTGATTTTATTAATGGTACCTCAACAGGCAATTAATCAATCAATAAGACTCCAATCAAATCAATCAAATGTTAGTAAAAAATAAGTTCAATCCCAATTTTTATCACGCCTGTGTAGATCAGGGACACATTCTGAGGAGAAGGGTGACACAGTTCGTGTAACGAGTGATGGTGGCAGTGAAGTCAGTTTGAACCCTGAGCCTGGGCTCACACTGCTCCCATGGATCCCGTGGCTCTCATGGCTCTCTGGGAAGCTTTCGTGCCTTCAGAGTGGCCTGGTCAGGACAGAGGAAAGAAGCTGCAGAGCCCCGGAGTCATCCCGATCCTCTCTCTCTGTAGTGAAGGTGTGTGGGAAAGGACTCTGAACAGTGACAATCTCCACTTACCTCTGTCTCACTTCCATAGTTCACTACCTATTTTTCTCCCTCGTTTTTGGTTTCTTCTGCTCCTTCCCTCTGTCCTTCTGCAGTGTGAGGTGGGTAGAAAGACAAGCTCTAATTGCTGCTTGGATTTTAAATATACAAAAGAAATAATGCAGCAGGAACTGAAACAAGGAAAGAAGAAAATGCTGGAGTGATGCAGAGAGCTCCTTTAGACAAATTCATAGTAGTGGTAATGTAGATAAAAACGTTCAGGCTTTTAAAATAATTCTATGGAATATTTTCTGAGAAGGTATTTTGGTTTCATCTTCTGTTTTTTGAAGAGGTCACTTAAAAGAGGTCAAAGATCTCTTAAATTAAAAAAATCCTCTTTCCCAAACATCTTAGTTCCCCTTTCTGTATCAGTTTATTTTTTCCCTTATTAAAAAAAAAAAGAGAGAGAGAGAGAGAGGAAGAATGGAAAGGAAATAAATGGGGGAAAAAAATTGTTGTTTATTTCCTTCTAAACTTGATTTCATTTATTGGTGGAAAGGTTAAAAGCATGTTTTAAAAAGAAATAATATAAATATTTTTCTTTCAAGGACATTTAAAAATGACTAAATATATTTGAATAAAACATTTTGTTGAAGATCAGAACACTATCCCTGTATCAACATTTTACTGCTAATTCCCCGTGTTTGTGATGTTCCAAATCAGTTCTCTTGTTCTGATCTCTACTGATTCTCTTTCTGGTTTTCATTTTGTCATTTCTTGTTTGCTTTAAGCCTGTTTCAAAGTACAAAACTTCAGAGGCAGCGTAGAGAAACTTGCAATATTTTGGTACATCCCTGTTGTTTGGAAAGGTTTTCTGTTTCTAGCATGGCCTTAAAACATCATATTAGAGAAGAAAAAGAAGGTTTACCAAACTGTTGAAGCAATTTGAGAATTCTGTGAGGTGAATATGTAAACCCCTACTCTGTTACTCAGTATGATATATAATGTTTTGCTTACTGGCACGGATATTTCCAGGGAATTCAAAGCAACTGAGCATACAGAAGCTATCTCTTAAAGATATATAATATGTTCCTTGAGTTTGCTATGGAGAAGTGTAATTTCAAAAGTCAATACATTATTGTAGACATTGCTCTGTTCTTCTCAAGTTGTCTTTTTTAAGTTATACCCAACACTTCCCACATACATAGTTTCACTTGCAGTTTCCCTCCGCTGTCAATTAAAGCTTATGCACAGACATGTTTTGTGAGTCATATTTCCACAGTAACAGGGAAGACAAAAGCAAGTTTGGGGGCCAGGTGACGCTGCTTTTATCACAGTTACCTTCTAAGGAGTTTTAACAGCCTGTAAAATGTACTCTTTGGATTTTATCATAAGTACTTTTCATTGCATTTCAGGCAAATCAGTGCCCTGATTTGTTTTTTACCTTGCTGTGCAACAGATTACGACAGCAGAGCACAGCACTTTCTCCCTTCTTTCTCCCCTAAGAGGCCTTCCATACATCTTTGGCCCTTTAGGGCACACAGGGATCCTAAAGATAACCCTGTGGAAAGAAACACTCAGCTGTTGGCTGTGCAAAACAAAGGTCCAGGCTCTGCCCAGCCTGCGAGCTGCAGCTTCCTCTTTACTCTTCAAATCCGTGGCTGTGGAAACTCAGCTATGTTGCCAATCCCGGTGCTGAATCCCTTGCAGTATGGAAGAGGCTGATCCACACCCCTGTGATGGGGGAAGCTTTGCTTCACTCTAGGCACATAAAACTTTATCATGTTGTTTTGTGTCTTTCATCTTGCAAGTCATATTTTCTCTTTTTCCTGGATCACCAGGCTGCTCTGCACTAAAATCTTCCCTTATTCTGAGCTCTGTATCCCTGCCAATTCAAACCAGCCAGTTTCATGACTAAGATTTCTACCAAGCCTCATATTTATCCATGTTGGATTGAAGCCCCTTATGCTCCTCTGATGAATTTACCACCCCATAAAAACAGATGTATCATCGTAACTGTTGCTTTATAGGTTGAATGTTCTGACTTGTCTCGTATAATTAAAATTTTATGTTTATCTGAATCCAAGCTATTCAAATAGACTCAGCTTGTGAACAGAGGAACTTGGAGGGAAAATACAGTGTTATTTATCTAAGCTTTCTCTAAATCCCTGTTCAAAGCAGCCATGGAAGAATATGATGACTGTTAATTAGTTTCTTAAGCTTTCTTGTCCTGCTGAAGGGGAGAATAATAGTCTTATGCATAGGTTTCCTTCTGCAGTTCCATGTCTACAAGACGTGAAGCTCTTGAACTGAGAGCCTGATTTAGGAACAGACATCTGTAAGATTCTTGTCTTCTTAGGTCTTGAATTATTAAGGGTAATAATTTATTGTACTAATTCTACTTAGCAAGCTGGTAGATTGGAACTGCTTTTTTTTTTCCTTTGTAAATACCTAGAATCCTGAGACATGAAAATATCAAGACTAGGGATCCTTCCAGCATTCAAAACAAATGGGATATTTGTAGAGAATAGTAATCTAAGTGAATCATTTATTTTCTAGGAGCATAATTAAAACTGTAACTCTGTCATTCGGCTCCTCAGGGCTGCATGACACCAGGCTTTGCAGAAGGCTTTCTGTAGTTGTCAGGGGATACAGTTTAATTAATCTGGGAACTAATCTCCCAAAGTGCTGAGCAACTTCAGCTGCCGTATTGTACCTAGCGGTGGCAGATTTTAAGGAGAATTAAGTAACTTCTCAAGGTTTTGAATTCAATTGGATGTGGTGCATTGGCACCTCTGGATATCCCAATAGCTTTAAAAGAGTGAGCCTGGAGTGCCAGCTCTCAATCGCTGGCAGCTTTCAGTGCTGACTCCATAGGTAATTTTGATGTCGCTTCTGGAAGCCGTAGCACTGGCTCCTTGCCTGGAGTGCTGCCAAAGATTTCTAAAGCTTCAAAATTCAGTTGAGGAAGAAATTTTTATGTAGAAACAGCAATCCCTTTCCTAGTGTTTCTTTTGCTCTTTGTACCTGTTTCACTTCCTCTCTCTCACCACGCTGGAGCTGCACTCACTGCCTCTGGTGTGCAGCAGCTGCTTGGCTTCGGGTTTTCTTCTCCCTTGCCATCCCTCCCCCTTGCTGGATTCCAGCATGCACTGTTGTTCTTCTGACTTGGTGGTGGTGCAGTGTCCACTGCCTGGCACTCTGGGGACTGTGGCAAAGGGAGGTTTGCCCGGCCAGTGCGTGAATTCCAGGGCTGGCTATGGAAAACTGTGAGGAAGAGTAGCTAAGGGACTCTTGCACACCATGTGCAAGACTAGATAGATCTGTATTGACTTGGCAGGGGATGCTGCTGGATTCTCTTAAACATTTGAATGCTGCATTTGTTTTTAAAGCAGACAATATTTTGGTGAAAGATGCTACAGACATTTATATTGTCAGTGTAGGCTACATCTATTCCAACTTTAACAACTCTTCAAGACTGAAAATGGAACAAGACTCCTTATGCTTTGAAGATATTGGTTTAAATCCATTTTTATAGTCAGCAGTCAATGAAATCCATCAGTTCCTTAACTTCTCTTAGTGATTTGTGTCAAACAAGCTCAGTTCTTACCACATGATGAAAAATATGTTTGAAAATTATAACTGCATCAATAAAACAAAAGGAGAAGGCTGTTCCTGGGATGCAGGAGAATCCAGATCAGACATGGGAGAGTGGAAGTATAAGGCCCAGGATTTTAATCCCTCAACTAAACAGTGAAGCTCTGACACCATTTAAGAGACTGACCTTCTATTTATTTGATTGAGGCTGGATTTCACTTAAAATCTCCATGTGTGAAGGGATTTAACTAGCAGTGTATCTGATCCACAGGTGGGTTGGAGCTTAGTACAGAAATTTGTGGCCTGTGCTCCTTTCTACTTTCTGTTCTTTGTGATCTTCTTTTGCAGTGGGAGGCATTTACACCGTGATCCAGACAAAAGCCAAAACTACGGCAGATGAATGGGGCGAAAATTATTTCCTGATTGGCCCCTATTTTGAGCAGAATGTGAAGACTCAGGTGGAATTCTGTGAGCCTCCAAACCCTGCAATTAAGAAGGCAATGGACACCATGAAAAGCCAAGGGTGTCAGGTAAATCAGATGTGCTGCTGCTTCCCAGGGCAACAAATCTGACTCTGAGGAGATTAAAGTTTGGGTTAATGCTCTTGTCGTTCCACTTGACACAGCAGTCCTGGTCAATGTCACAATGGGAAAGGCTCGGAATCCGCTGTTAGAACAGCAGAGTCAATTCATTAAAGGTTATTTTTGAGGAAGAACCAGTTCATCCAATTATGGGTTTTAACAGTCATTTATCTGCAAGGCTGCTTAATTGGATTAATGACTTATTTATCTGGTCTCTAAGCACGGTGAGATTTTAGTAGATATAATATGACCTTACTTTGACTGAGCCCTTACATTTCACATTCCTGCATGGGAGTGAGAAGAGCATTCCATTAGCTCTCAATTTTTCTTATGTAGCATAATACTGAGCTGAAAGCCAGAAAGGGACTTGAGAAAAGCACCCAGCTGACAAAGAATCCACTTCCTCAGCTCAGTGCAACCAGCTGTCAGTTTCCTGGGAAGAGAGGTTACATCACAACACAAGAAGTGGATTCATCTCCCTTTCCAATATGATTTTTAACCAGTGTTTTCTGTGTGATCTCATAGCCTTTCTGAAACTCAGTTTCTCCAGCAATAAAGTAGGAATAAACTCTTCCTGTAAAGATTATCTGCTAAAAGAAATGGAACCTGCTGTGTTGATGGGCAGTTATTAAGCTGTGAGCAGCTTTGGTTACCTGAAAATGGGTGGAGGGTAACTCATGCTAAATTTGACCTCCTTTCTTGAAGTCCTCATCAGAGATGCAGAACTCACCTGTGCTCTGGCTCAGTGTTGAGTCCCTCAGAGATGCCAGTTTGCAGGAGAAAATATTGTCTGCTCATAATGTGTGCTGAACAGATGTGGAGAGCATTGAGAGGCAAAGCAAGGAAGCATTCATACTGTTGCTGAGGGGATTGACACACTTGAGTGTAGAAATTCTCAAAGCTCTTGGGCTGCCACCAGCTGTGGCACTGGTGATGTGTTGTCTCCCTTTGTAAGAGCAGTTCTGCTGTTCTTAGGATCTAATGCCCTGTTATGCAGGTGTTTTTTGTTGGATGAGTATGTGCCACAGCTAGGAAAGAGTCTGCTGGGAACACTGACATGATCCTTGCGCTGTTCAGGCTTAAACTGAAAGGTCCAATCTGCCATTTCTTATTTTTATCAGATTTTCATAGGTGATTGATCAAGTTTCCCATGTTGTCTCTCTTTTGTGACACTCCTTTGCCTGAAAAACAGCTAAAGACTTGTGGAGCAGATTGATTGCAATGCTTTATGTTGTTCCAGCAATAAATCCAATTTAATCAGCCACCTCTGCCAGCCCAACATGTGCATTGTGCTGCTGGAGTATTCATATACAGCAGCAAATCTGTCCCAGGGACGTCAAATATAGCTTTGATCTCCAATAATGACGCTCTAGTTTCCAGGAGCTGCACTTATCCTATTAACATTTATGTCTGGATTTTGCTTATGCATCACAATGGATGGTTTTAAACCAGGGGGCCTAGGAATGCTTCCAAACTTCTCAGGTCAGGTGTGTTCCTTGCCACAACCTGACCACGTATTTAGATGAAGTCTAGATTCTCTGCTTTTTAGTCTCATTTTCCTGAATAGCAAATCTGGACAGTCTGAAATAAAGACATGAGGAGTGAAAAGGAGCAAACTTGTCTTTGTTATGCCTTGTGCTTTTTGTGAAAATAGGCCAAGAGCTTTTATCTTATTTGTTTTCAGGACCTGACCTCTCTTCAGCTCATTGTAGCATCAGGGCTGGGTTCAAGCCCTGAGGTCCCAGCCTTTTTGATGGCAAATTTAATGTGAAATAATTTGACTTTGCAGACTGTAGTGTGGGCCCAGCTGGGTTGGGTAGGCAGGTGAGGGCAACGAAGTTGTAAATACTCTTAGAAATGTTTAACTATACCAATGCAGATAGAGCAGGAAAGCTGCATTTTTAGCCTGATGTGATTTTAGGTATTGAGATACCTTCTGATTGATCCTTCCACTCTATCAAATGGAAGTGGAAATCCTTCCCCTCTGTGCTGCTTGGGAAGAAGGAAGAAATGTCATGGTAGATACAGGCGCCAAGCATCAGTCCTACGAAACCTCTCCTTAGTAATCTAGCATAAATAGCAAAAGACTGGAGACAAATATGAATGAAAGAAAATAATACTTTTGAAATAAGAACAAAAGTGGCATAGTATAACAAGAACAGAAGACCTCATTATTCAAGCAAGTGCAGTCTTCCTAACCTTTTTTTTTTTCCCCCATGGAAAGAAAGTTAATATTGCAATGAAAATCTAAAATTAAAGTCTTAAAAATAAAATGTTCCTAAAGATTGTAGTTTCCTTTGTTCCAGTATTACTCCATGTATTTTGCAAGGAAAACCGCAAGTCCTGGGTGTGTAGGACTGTGAACACATGTTCTTTGTGTGAAATACTTCAGATTTGATGGATGAAAATCATTGTGCTAGCTGGCCTTTACATTCACTTTAACATTTTTCTTTCTATATCCTTGCCTCTTTTCCATAGGTCTTTTTTGGAAGATGGCTGATAGAGGGAAGCCCATATGTCTTACTGGTAGATATAGGATCAGCAGCTTGGAACCTGGACAAATGGAAAGGTGACTTTTGGGAAGCCAGCAACATAGGAATCCCTTTTCATGACCGAGAAGCCAATGATGCTGTGATTTTTGGATCATTAACAGCCTGGTTTTTAAAAGAGGTACAGTTTTTAAATCTAGAGATTTGCAGACCAAAACTACTTTGGTGTGTGGTTCCTATTCTCCAGATTGAAAACTATGATTTTAAGGAAATTGATCTTGATGTAGATCAAATTTGTATTTAAAACTTAAATGTTAAGTGGTCATTTAACTATATCTTTCCAGAAGAAAGGCAGTGGGGCTCCCCAGTGTGGAGTCTGAGTGACTGTGCTTGCCAGAACCCTCTGACACTCTAGAAAGGAGTCTGTTCTGAGGCACCAGAGAGGCACATGTTTTTCCTAGGCTAAGGATTAGGGCTGATGGGAATCAAGGCACATGACCACTTAAAATTGTACTGTTTTGTCACAAGAAGGAAAGCAGGCACACAGAAGGCTTTGCAAAAAAATAAAAAAAATCGCTTTCTGGGGCTAGGATGATTGATAGGATAATGTATGTTTCATATATTTCTTTCTATTTTCAGCTTTCCTGTCAGTTTGATGACAAGCCCAGTATAATTGCCCACTTCCACGAGTGGCAGGCAGGAGTGGGTTTAATCCTGTGTCGATCACAGAAACTTCCTGTTGCCACAATTTTTACTACCCATGCGACTCTGCTTGGGAGATACCTGTGTGCAGCCAGTATTGACTTTTACAACAATCTGGACCGGGTAAGAGAAATTATTCTCATTCTTCCCTGTTTTTTTTAGCTAATCATCTCCTGGTTCCCTTTCTCTTTACTGTGTTGCACCATTTATTGTATTTTCTGTCTTGTGTGATCACTTATGACTGACCTGGTTGTTGATTTCAGGGCACAAGAAATGGTATTTGTAAGACCATGAGGTGTCTAGGCATGAATGCCTTTGTGTCATCTGACAGGTTTGAAAGCTCAGTGGAAACTAGCAAAGCCTATTCAGCCCTAGCCAACATGTAACATAGTAGAAAAAATAACCAGTAGCCCTCCTCTAGATGAAAATACCCTGGAATTGCTGTGAATTATGGTTGCTTTGGGTATTTTTTCCCCCAGCCTGCTTCTTAATTTTTACAAACTATAATAAGTCCTTCTGATTGAAGCATTTCAGGTTAGGCCTAATTTATAACTGGCAAATGTAGGAAGTATTTTCTGAGTTCAAAAGACCCACATGTGTTTCTTGGAATCTGTGTAAACTGTCTAGTGGGTTTGGTTTTCACTGTTCTCTTTCCACTCAAAACGTGACACAAACCAATGTTTCAAGGACTCAAATGTCTTTAGCACTGCCCTCAGCAGGGGTTCTTTGCATGATCTGGGATTTCTCATATGGTCACAGGCAAACCTGAATTCAAGAGGTTTTTGCATTCCAGCATCTAGTGAAGGTAGAGGTAGCTAAAAGAACGACCTTATTCATTGTTCAGACACTTCCTTGGTTGAAATGAGTGAAGAAAATTACTTAGTTGGTAATTTTCAGTTGGATGTTTGAAGCTTGACATGCTGGGGAACTGTGCCTTCCAAAGACAAGGCCTAAAGCAGTTGTGTGCTACTGGCCTGACCCAGAAACAAAGAATCATGGAAGGGTTTTGGTAAACATCATCTCATTCCAACCCCCTGCCATGGGCAGGGACATCTTCCACTATCCCAGATTGCTCAGAGCCCCATCCAACCTGGCCTTGGACACTGCCAGGGATGGGGCAGCCACAGCTGCTCTGGGCACCTTGTGCCAGGGCCTCACCACCCTCACAGGGAACAATTTCTTCCTAACATCCAATCTAACCCTGCTCTCTGTCAGTGTGAAGCCATTCCCCCTTGTCCTGTCATCCCAGGCCCTTGTCAAGAGTCTCTCCTAGTCTCCTAAGTTAGTTATGGTTGTTAGGTGCATTAACCAGGCAGCATGACTATCACAGTCCTGCTGTGTAGGAGTCCAGGCATTCCTGCTCCCTCATAGTCTCTTAATGTGTGTATATGCACAGTATAGAATGGTTTGTCTTGATTCTGGTTCATTCAGTGAGCTGCAAGCAGTCCGGAATATAGTCTGTTTTTCTCAAAGCAATTGTTTTTTTCTCTTCATGATAACTTTTGGGGGCCTCACCCCTCTCTGTGTACTCAAAAGAAAAACTGATGATCTCACATCTGAGTGAACCTACAGATTTTAATATATTTATAAACTAGCCACAGTATTAAAATTTTTTTTGTGTTCACATGTGGCATGGACACCTTTATGTGAGAAGGCACTGTCCATCCTGCAAAGATATCCCATAGATAACCATAATCTATGTCACAAATACAGAAATGTCTATTCATATTTTATTCCAAGAATATGTGGAATGAAACATAAGTATCAATTTAAAATATTATTCTAAATTTGCTGTAAGTAATACTTAAGGGAAGAAAACTGTGGATTTCTAGGCCATAATGCTTTATACCCTCTGTGGGCTGACATTTAAAGCTACCAATAGAGGAAATGATGTCAAGCTGTTATACCATTGTTTAACATTCCTATAGGATGCTAAAACTCTTCCTGGAAAAGTTAACTATCTTAGTGAGGGCTCCTTTGGCTGTGAAAAGGTCATCTTGGCCCAAAAGTCAGTTGAGACACAAGAGGTTGATCTAGAATACCATAATTAAATAATAGAGAGCTAGATCTTCAGACCTATTCTTGTTGCTGCCTTCTAGCAGCAAACTATTTAGGTCAAACAAGCAATTTGTCAGTGAAGAAGATTCTTTAGGGCTTCCTAATGTTCAATCTTTGATATTTTTTTAGGCCATATCATCTCCTCCCACCCCGAAGTAAAATAGCTGGGTTTCCTGTTTCAGTGCTATTGCATAAATGTTTTCCTTCAAAGTATAAGTAAGTTCTCACGTTTGACCAGTGTTTCACAGTTAAAACACAGTTCCCACCAGGCAGCAGCTGAGACGGGGGGAAAAAAGATGCAGCTGCAGGATGTGTTATGCCAGATGTCACAGAAAAGTGGTTGCAGCACAGAATGAAAGTGCGTTGCTTTATCGTGCCTAGACACAATCAGGCGTGTACAGCTCATACAGAGAAAAGAGGAAACCTCATGTCTTTGTTTCTAGTCCCCAACACAGTCCACAAAGTGCTGAGTTAGGATGCCTGGTAGACAGTTCTACACCACCCACACAGTGCAGGACTCTCCCACTGCAGTGTCAAATCATCCCGGTAGATAAGCAGGGCCAGAAGATGCAAGATCAGTAGGGTACTGAACTGTAGGCTACCAAAACTCCCTGTTTTGTGAGCTGAGGGCACATGTCAGCCTGTAATCTGTAAGAGGACATTTTCCGGGAGGCTACAAGCCCAGTCAGCCTAGTAGAGGAGAGCTATGGATGGCTGGAAGATGGGAGGGTGCATTATGGATATAAGACTGTAATGTGCGAGTCCTGACCTCTTCCTGAGCCATCTGCTCTTTGCCTCAGTCAGAGATGGGATCCTGGTTCTTAGGCAGCATTACAGCTTAACAACTGGGCATGGCACTCAGGGCTGTGCTTTAATTGACAAGGTGGTGATTGGTCACAGGTTGGACTCGGTGATCTTGGAGGTCTTTTCCAACCTTAATGTTTCCGTGGTTACTGTCTGAGCTTATACAATTCTTATACTCTTACAGTTTTAACTCAGTTCATCTGGACTGGCTGGAATTTATCTGCCTCTGCTCCAGTGAGAACCTGGGTGTTAAACCCTTAGCAGGTGCCCAGGAGCACAGTGACCACCAGAAGTAACACTGTCATGTCACTATTTAGTGCATATTTTAGTTCCTAGATTCACATTTAATTCACTCTCATCCTGGAGAAAGGAAGGGAGGGAAAACCAAAAGAACAAAATAGAGGGTGACTTGAACAGTAACTGGCAGTGTCTTTATTTTTATCTACTTTTAAGCATTTCAAGAACTCGGGGTAGATGACTGTGCCAGGGACTGCTCACCAAACCCATGGGTTACTGGCTTGAACTCTTCCAAACTCAACACTTCCTAATTTCAATAACAAGCAGGGTTGGTTATGAGTTTAATTCCCAAAAGAAGTTAAAGAACTTTTGTGTGTCTAATTAGTCCAACCAGCAGGGCATTTCCCCATTGTTTCCATGTCCAGTGTAGTTTTTACACTGGTGAGTGTAAGTTTATGTTTGTCGCCAAGATAATCTGAACCAAAATAGCTAAAAGTTAGGAATTTCTCTGAAAAGAATCTCTGAGTCTGTGGAGCCTTTCTCTCAGGAGGAATCGACTCCTCAGCTGAAGATCAAGAATGTTACTTTTTTATTGTTTTCCCCATTGTTTAAGTGGATTGATTTAGTTTCTTTGTTTGTTTTGGGTGGGGATGTCTTGGTATCCTTTCATCCCTCTAGAGTTTTAAATAGACCAGCACTTTCCATAAATTGACTGAGACACTGATGATCCAGACAAGTTCCTAGGTGAATAGACAGCTTGTTTTGGGAAATTATTTAACCTGGAGTTTCATCTGAGAGGTCATCATCTGAAATGATTTTTGGGACCACTGGCCTGGCATAATGGAGAGGTTTGTATGCTTCAGCCTCTGATGCTTCTTACTAAAAACACACTGTGAGTTTAATGGGAAAAGTCTTCCAAGGAGAAGGAAGAAAAGGTTAGTCATATTCTTCACTGCCTTTTTCCTTAGGTTGCCCTGCCAGTGTGTGAAACTTCTGTTTAGAACTTGGAACATTTTCATTCAGCTCATGCAGGTGCAGCTGAATCCACTTTGCAAAGTGGTCGAAAATCCTGTCCCAAGAAGTCTAAAAGGAAAAGTACTAAAAATTCCAGGGAAAATGAATAATCGAGGGCTTTTTTGCTGATAATGTCTCACTCCACTTAGTGCTGTACTGTCCACTGAGCTCACTGTTACACAAAGCTAATCCTGTTTGTCAGCAGAGCAGTAGATGGAAATCTGATTTAAGCCAGGAAGCGTAAATTTCATTCTCTTCTGGCCTGGCAGAGCTATACCAGAATGAATGTTCTCTTTGCACAAGGTGACAGTCAATTGGAGGTAAATTTGATGTAAGCTGGATTTTAAAGGAGAAGTTGTTACCTAATTCAGACACTGGCAGCCAGTGAGATTATGCTGGAAGCAAAGATGTTTCTATTACACCTTTTAGTATGTAAGGAATTTGAACTTCAAACCAGTGTCTGACTGTTCCTGTGCAGAATCACTTTGAACTTGCATGTACCACTGTTTTAAAAGACCAAGAGAGATTATTTCATTCTCTGTTTAAAATCCTCATGCATCAAACCCGTACCTTTTATTTGAATTACAAAATATTTACAGAGATATTATCCATTCTCAAGGTAAGGTTTAAATGGTGAGGGTAGAATGTATTATTTCTACAAAGGTGTCACAGGGTTTTATTGAGGAAAATTGCATCTTTTAATTCCACTTTGAATTTGTATTGGTTCAACTTATGTTGGTTTTCACCATACATTTTTTTCTTTAGGAAATCATTATTTAACCTAATACCAGTATCTAGAGATTCTATGCAGACTGTAACAAATAATTTATCTGTCTTTCAGAAAAGTGTTTACATAGCTAATATAGTCCTTCCTCCTTTTCCACTCTCAAATGATTCTTGCGTTTTGGAAATACTTTGCAATTTGTCTTTATAATTTTGAAGTGGAATGGCTGGTTTGGATTTAGTACTTCAGTGACTGTTTCCAGCAGAAACACAATGCCAGTATTCCATAACTGCTCAATATTCTCTTCTTTTTTCATTCAAACTTCATTTTAGCTATCTTGAACAGAATGTCATGCTGGGAGGCTCAGTGATTACCTGCTGTGCCCCCTTAACACACTGAATTTTAAGACATGAATGAGATGTTATGCTCATTACATGGATCCACAGAAAAGGCAGAAATGAGCTAAAATTTTCTCGCGGAATTGCACTGCAGCAAATGCAAATTTTGCTCCAAAGCATTATACCTGTGGAACATCTTCCTGTTTTGCTTTGAAATTACAGTGGACTTATAAAGGAGTCATTTCCCCTTCTAATCCTTGCCATCTTGTAAATTCTAATAATCTGCTTGGTTTCTACCAGTCAGGGAAGGAGGGGATCCTACAATAAATTTACAGGGAGGTGGATGTTGAAGTTGTTAGTCTTTAAATATCACTGAGGGAAGAAATGGTTGGACTCAAGGATCTTGAGAGCCTCTTCCACCCTAAAGGGCTCTGTAAACAGTTCATCTGACTTAGATCTGTTTTTCTCTTTATGCTGCTGTCATCTGTGGCTTTGCTAGTGTTCCCATTTGCTGATAACAGCAAACCAACAAAAGCAGGCGTGACGCACTTCACGGGTATCTCACTTTGCCCTCACTGAACACAAAGGATATGGAACAGAGTTCACAGGAGCCTGATCTGGGCTGGACAGAGAGCAGGGCTGAATGCTGAGCAGGAACACTGGGTTGGGGGTGAGGGGCTGCCCTGGTGTCCTGCTGGTTTCAGCGTATTGCCCCATGCCCCACAGTGCCTCTAATTCTGGAGCTAAGATTGTCACAGCAGGCTCAGCTGTCTTTGCACAGGACTGGGTGGGCTAAATTTGTCACCTGCACTGTCTCATCAGTTAATTTTCATTTAACCTGCCCTTCAACTTGGCTAAGGCTCTTTTCTGAAGTCGCTTGTCTAGCCTGCTCAGAAGTGCACAGTTCTTACTCCACGTTATAAGTGAGGTCAAAAGTCAAGGTCTTGCTTTACTGGTTGGTGCTGGAAGCTGCTGGAGAGTGAGAGCAAATGAAATTTGAGAGCCCTGTGACCTCTGTTTCCACACCTCTTTGGAAATACAGTTGTGTACCTTTGCAAACACATGCCAAAAGTCACACAAGCATATGCAAAATAAAATACTTCCCGTTTCCAAAAGATGGAAAAATGAATTGCAATGAAGAAATACACATTGATATGTGTTAAATATGTAAAGTCTTTTCATGCAACCAAAGAAATAAAAGTTAACTAGAAATAAGTCATAGCACTTAACATGTTATCTTTTTATGAACCTTTCTCCCAGTAAGGTTACAGGAAGTGTTTATCTACAGTTAGTGAACATGTCCTGAATTTAGTTTTTAATCACATTTTGTAATTAAAACCCATTCTTGCTGAGAAAGGGAAAAGAGAACGAAAACTCTTTGAAGTTTGACCAGCTATTTGTTTGCTAGCAATTTAAAAATTATTTTTAATAGAAAGCCGGATGTGTTTGAAATGACTTGCATGGTTCTGACTGTGCAGTGGTGCCCATCCCATTCATGTGTTTGTCCAGCATGCTAAAGAACTCTTCCATTTTGTATCTTTTTTGCACAGAATGTTTGAACAATCAAATATGCAGTTAAGAGCTGCTTGTGAATCAGTTTAGTGTAAGCCAAGCACAACGCTGAGACCTGTGGCTCTATACGGAGTCAAATGAATTCCCCTTAATTTTTCTCTTCTCTGTGCTCTTTCTACCACTCAGCTTCTGTGACAGACGAGATATATGTTCCAGAGAAAATATCATCTTTTGTATTTCATGCACTAAAATTCTTATGGGGAATGCAGAAAATATGGTATGTGATGATACAACTGAGAAATGGTATCATAGTATTTACACATTCTGTGGTAAAGTGTATTTGGCAAATGTAGAAAAGCTGTTGATATAGAGGATCATCAATACCAAAATAGTTTCTTTGGAAGTTTTCAGCTGAGATTTTTCTAGAGTACTTTTTTTTGGTCACACTGGGGTGGTTAGAATGGCATTTTCAACTAATTTGGTGGAAGCCACTTTTCCACAAATAGCATAGCACTGCTGCAGAATTAGAGCTATAAGATATCTATATCTACATCTGTGTCTACACCTATCTAAGTGAAAACTGAAGTTGTTTGCTTCAGTCTAGTTCCCTGAAATGGTTCACATTGGGTCAAATTTCTTACAGTATATTCCATACCAGCATTAAGCATCTACTTGGCAGGACAGGTCATGGTCTAAATAGCTTTACTTCTGTCCAAGTTCTGAAGTGCTAAAAGCATCTGGCTGTGGCAGGGGTCACACAGTCCTAACTATAGAAAGTGCTGTCTGCCCTGCCTGTGATAAGGGTTAAATCTATTATGGTCAATGAAGTTACACAGTCAAATGCAATCAAAATCAGGCTGTGCAGCCAGCATTAGGCAGCGATCACGACAGAGCTCATTGAGAGTCGTTGTCACCCTCCATGACACTCACACAGTCCACTGGGTGCCAATGCTCTTGACCTTAGCGGGTCAAGACTTCTGTTTCCAGAAGTGAAACATCATGGAAGACTAAGAGGATTGTGATTTAATTGAAAGCATTGACACCACTTTTAGACTACGTTGTAGCGATTTTGCGCTGGACACTGTTAGTGAACATTTGAACCTTTAAGCGTGGGCTCAAGGGAATTGTGCATTTTCTTTGCATCAGGGCAACATAAGCTCAGTTTAAAAAAGGGTAGCTGCAAGGTTTGAAGATGATTTAGAAATACTTTGGTGTTTAGAATGTCTTATCTAGCAGTTGAACTTACATCTGCCTCTAAAAATTAAGGGAGCTCAAACTCATAAAAAAGAAGCAGCAAATAACAGTGATGGAGTTGGAGGCACAACATCTCTGAGTGTCAGAAAATATCTCATTTTCTATTTGCTTTTTTCCCTTGGGATTTGTGACTGAGTCTTTACATCCTGCCTCTCCACCACAGCACCATTTCTCTCTTGCCTGTGATTTCCACCATTCTACCCAGTCCCCAGGTTCTGTCCTCATCCCCTTTCCTTTTTTCTTCTCTTGCCTTCAGCTACCAGCAACCTCCCTGCTCTCCCAAGTTTTCCAGCAAGCCCAGGGAATCTGCAACATGATACATTGCCAGCCAGCAGACCTTTCATGGGATCATTAATCTAGGTTTCCTTCCATGGCAGAACTGCCATTTTTCAGGAACAAGCAGGAACTGAGAGCTCTCTTGCTCTTTCAGACTCTTTGAAGTTGATAAAATAGTTCAAAAACCAGAATGACAAAACAGCAGCATAATCACACTGTTCTCATTCCTGGGGAAACGGAGCCTAGCAGGAGAAACCTTCCCTGAGGGAGACAGTCTGATGGTCACATCACACAGGTGTGTTTTTTGTTTGTTTTGTTATTTAACAGTTTGACATTGACAAGGAGGCTGGAGAGAGGCAGATTTACCATCGGTACTGTATGGAACGGGCATCTGTGCATTGTGCCCACGTGTTCACCACAGTCTCCCAGATCACAGCTACAGAAGCAGAACATATGCTTAAAAAAAGCCCTGGTAAGACCTGAATAATTTTTTTTACTGTATTTCCTCCGAATGCCTGCATTGCCTTAGACTGAATTAACGTCATTGAGACAGGTATGCAAACATGAGGAGAAAGGACACATGCACAGGCATATCTGGCTATGCTACAAGGATTAACCAATTCTCCATGGATGTTAGGCTTTTTTTGCCAGGGCTCCTCAATTTCAGGAATTTTGCCTGTGGCAGGGTTTCCATGCTTTTAGAACTGAACCATGTTAAGCTTCATATAGATAAAATATTTCCTATTAGGCCAACAAGTAGAGTTTGAAAAATAGTTGTGCGCCCAATAATTTGTGTGATTTTCCCCTTGATATTAGTCTCATAAAATTTGAAACTTAGAAGCCTTGTCCTGTTCCATGCATAGATTTTGAGTAAGGTCATGATCCCAGTTTGATGCGTCAATGAAGTTCTCTTTTAAATCATCTCAGTGCTTTATAGGGACAAACCCCAACCCTCAGGTAAGCAGCGTGAAGGGAAAACTGCACAACACTTTTGGAGACTATTTAGCAGGTGTGTTCATATCTTGGTTATTTAAAATATAAAAATGCTCAAATTTTTTTTTGTTTGGGTTTTTGTGTTTTGTTGTTTGGGTTTTTTTGCTTATTCTTCATAGAGCTTTTAGTCGAGTTGCAATGCCAGTTATAGTTTGGGATTTTTATCCTGGTTAACTTCAATGCTTCCAGCCACATTGTGGTTCCTGAACCAGAACAAAAGAGCTGTTCATGGAATCCTTTGCCTCATTCCTGACTAGCTGTCAATAGGATGGTGGACTTAGATTATCTTTTTCACTTCATTTTAAGCATGAAAGCCATGTTTAAAAGTCACTTAAGTTCAGTCATTTAAACTGGGATATCTCTGAAAGGTCTTGGTTTTTACAAAGTGCAGAGTACTCTGAAAATCAGACTTTTGAACCTGTTTTATATAGGCATGAGGCTTCTCCCCACAACAGCTACCCTTGAAAATCATAGTCTGTGTTTTGGGATTTTAGGAGACTGAAATGTATCTGAATCCAGTTTAATTTGGGGAAGAAAATCTCCAGACTGCTCACAGATAGAACATCAGTTGAAGCTGAAGAAAATTCCATGCACAGAGATTCACAGGCCTGAGCTTTTTGTGATTATTCTTGCAACTTTGAAGAAACCAAGTAAATATACTTAATGTTTGGGTTAAAAAATTACTGACACATGTTATGCTTCACGTTGACATAGCTAGAAAGAAATTCAGTAGGAACTGCCACCCCAAATCCTAAGAGACAACTGCAAGTGGAAAGTATGTTCTGATGGGAATAAGTACTTTAATAATTTCTCTGAATCCAAGACCACAAATAAACTGTGGAGGAGCCTATTCTCACCCTATTTATTCTCTCTGAAGTTGTGAAATCTGCACAGACATTGATTGTTTGGAAAGTCCAGCAATCCTTCAGTAGGTCATTGAGCTTGAATTGTGCAAAGGAACATGAATACTGAAAGCATGTTTATATTTCTCAATCCACTTTAAAAATAAACCTTTAAAAGGGGGATGCAGAATTGGCACAATTAACTTTTATTTGCATTTATTGAGACATAAACTTTGTAACCAAATTGTTCGCTAAAAATAACTCAGAAATGTGCGAAGTTGAGCTGTCTCTGCTACTCCTCTTTAACATCAAACTTGGATTATAATTTAAATTATAACTATCATCACTTGGAAAAGTCCCTTTAAAATTTAGTAAACCTGATTACACAGAGAACTTGTGCAGCAGGACAAAGGCCAATTTGCTGGTCTAAACCTGGCAGAACGATTGCTTGCGTTGTGCCGATCCCACTTGCCGCAGTTGTTATGTGATCAACAGTTTATCAAACCATATTTGTCTAAAGCTTGAGTATCTTTGACGTATCCAGCAGGATTCTGTCAGTGATCATAAGTTATATTCTTGTGATTTGAAAACTGATGTTATGGGATTTCTAATGTTTTCACTCAGATATGAAACATATTTCTCATTAGCAGTAGAGAAGACTTTGAATCAAAATTCCGAGAGACTCAGGTATCAGTTGAGTTCTAGATTTAGGCTTCCTCCCTGTATATATTTGATCTATATCATAGAAGGAAACTCTGAAAAAGTACGAATCAACTCTGAATATTAGTGATCTACCAAGAGAAAAATTCATTCTGTGCTAATATTACTTAAATCAATGCCAGTTTCTTTCCTATAAATACAGAAGTCAAAACCTTCTGATTTGACCTACTTGGGAGGATTTTTCAAACAAAAATCTCATTAATTCATTAAACAACAACAACAACAAAATAAACCCAAACCAGTTAGCAGAGGGACCAAGCTCTCTTTCATCACTTCATCCCTCACACACATTCAATATATTCCTGTATGTTGAGCAGAAATAGTGAGCTGGGTTCTTTGGGCCACCACGTCTGTCATGCATCTCAAAGCCTTAAACAAGAGATGGACTGAGCCCGAATCCTCATGAAAGGGTAAATGAAGCTGCAGTTAAACAAAAGGACATGGGAATTGGTTATACACAGGCTGCTGCTGATGGGTGAGTGTGTCCAAAACTCACTGATAAATAAATGTGACAGTGGAAGGAAGCCGGCCAGAAATACCCAGGCAGGGATTCTTCCTTTATTGGGAAGAGTTTGAAATGGTTGCAGTCTCATGTCCTGCATGAGCCAGTTCTTCCCTGCAGAACAAGAAGCAGAAAGGAGAAGGTTGTAAAGACAGTGGAGGGTGTTTCTGCTCTGTTGCCTCTCCCCAGAGGTCTTTGTTCAGAGAATTTTTAAGTGCTGGGCAGGAGAAGGTAAAAGCACAAGTTTTCTTGTCAGGTCCACCAAGACTGTTTTGTCATTGAAACCCAAATCTTAAGCAGCGAACAGGTAAAGATTTCCTGGTCTTTAGTTTCAAATGGGGTATTCCAGAAACAGATCCATCAAGACTTTTTCTATTTCATGGTTAGTACTAAGGGTTATATTTTAATCTGTTGCTGTTTAACCTAGAGTGTTTCAGGATATTTTAGAGGTGAAAGTTTAATTATAGATCACTTACATGGCAGGGAAACACATATATTGCTGAAGCAGACTGTAATTTTCAAGGAAGTAATTAAAAATGACTGTGGCATTTGCATAATGTCAGGCAAGTAGACTGGACAGCATATAGAGAACTGATTGCACTTATTTTAAGATCACCTGGGTATGGAATCAACCAGAGGAGCCAGAGGTGTTTTTAAAAAGTCCCTATAAGGTGGACAGAAATAAGAGACAGTTTTATATTGTCAGAATGTTAATGCTAGACAGGCAAACCTCTGCTGATGGGGGAAGCGGGGGGGACAGTGAATGTCAGGCACCTGTGGCCAAAGGACCACAATAGCAGCAATGTCCAAGACCTGTATCAGTGGCAAGCAAGAGGCTGTACTCCCAGGAGTAACCCTGGTGTATGGGAGGATTAACCACGAGCACTGAGATCACAGGAGGAGCTGTTTGGTTTGCAGGAACCACGTGTTGTAGGGAATCACATCTTACTGAAGGGCCTTTGGATGCTGCACAGGACCTTTAAAGTCACTCCAGTTCACGGTTATGGTGCTTTTCAGGAGAGCAAGGGTGGAATCTGCACCACTGCATCCCCTAACAATTAGTGCTTCTTGCTTCTTTGGAGATTGTTTGTATTTGAATAATCTCTGGTATCATAAATGAGTATAGGTCTGTTTCAGTTGGTTGTGTTGCCATGAAATACATCTGCTGAGGAACTGGCCCTCCCTTTCATTTCCATTCATAACCCAGCTCAAAGGAAAGAAAATGGCATTCTTTCCATTTACTTGGACTGGATTTAGGGCAAGCCTTTGAATAGCTGCTGTGATCTACCAGGAAGGCTGAGAGTGACTGAATTTCAGTGTCTGTCCTCCGTGTATATCCTATAACGTTACCTTCAAAACGCTGGAAATGAACAAATTTTAATTTTAAGATCCTTTAGAATCTTGGAGGAGAGCTGCAGTAAAAATGTAAAATGTACAGTTCTGTGCCTGGTTTTAGGAGAAATGCAACAGATTGCTGGAAAGAGGCTGTTTTAATAAGGTTTCTAATATGTCCCCTTTTTTGATAAATCCTCAGAAGTTTAGATAGAATGGATATCTCTTGTGCCATGCAGTAAATAAGGGCATAGTACAGCACAGTTTCTGCTTCCAGGGGCTCTCAGTCTATAGTGATAGAGCAGGCAACAGTGATATCAAGGATAAAGAGGTAAAGGGCAAATTGCACAACAAACATACAGCTCAATGGAGAAATTACTGGAGTCTTGACAGGACAAAAGGGCAGGGTCTACCCCGTGCTGAGGACAGGTGAAAGTTGCTTTGATGCTGCAGACAGTGGAGAGCCACGTGCAAGAGCTTTGTGGAGGCAGTGCTGTTTCCTCCCCATGAGTAACATAAGACATAACCTGTTCACATGAAGCTGAGAGACACTTTGGTTGTTTCCTTAAAGATTTCTCTGACTCTGAAGATGTCTACCTCTGCCTTTTCTCTGCTTTTCCAGATGTTGTCACCCCAAATGGCTTGAACATTAAGAAATTTTCAGCAATGCATGAGTTTCAGAATTTGCATTCCATGTACAAGGCTAGGATCCAAGAATTCATTCGAGGTCATTTCTATGGGTATGCTTTTACTTTTCAAAAATTAGCAACGCTTGTCCAACACTATTTAAAGCAAGAACCAAAGCAGGAGGACTAACAAGTACTTCATAGAGGAGTGGAAATGTTGAAACCAGCTTATTCAAATATCTGTCTGGGATTTCTCAGTCGGAAGCTAAGGGAATTTTAGACACCAGATCTAACTCTGCTTAACAGATTATGATATCAGACAGCAGATCTTGATCTGTTTGTTATTTACCCAAGATGCAGTTTGTCAGATTAAGATAGTCAATTTAAAGCACAGCAGAAAAAGCCTCACTTTCATTTTTCTATTGAGATAATAAGTTCCTCCAGAATAGAAAGCTGTTGTGTGTTTTGTTTGATTATATCTCGAGACATACTTTGTTCTTGTCTGTTTTCTTGCTTTCAGCCACCTTGACTTCAATCTTGACAAGACCTTGTTTTTCTTCATTGCTGGGAGATATGAGTTTTCCAACAAAGGAGCTGATATGTTTCTAGAAGCCTTATCAAGATTAAACTTTTTGCTGAGGGTAAGAAAGCTTGCACAGCTGTTGAAAGCATAGAGCTTATGCTCAAATGTACCATACTGTGGAAGTCACCTGCAAGAATTCCCTTTCAATACTCTGGTTTATAGGAAAGTAATTATGGGATATTCACAGTTTTCATAGGGCTCTCTCCCTGAGCCAGAAGAGTGTATGATGATTTCAGACGGCTTAAAAACAACTGATTACATAGTTCAGGAAATTAATCCATGGTTACCTCCCTGGTTTTTAGAGAGAAGAAATGAAAATAGTATTCTAGACTTTGCCCTGATGGCTTACATGTTATAATGGAAATAAAAGTAAGCCTTTAATGCTGCATTTTAAAAACATCCTTTTAAGCAAATTGCTTAATTCATTAGGACCTGATCATGATCTTTTAAATCTCTGAGTACTGTTGCCCCACTGGATGGGAATCTTGCATTAAAGTTCACAGTGACAATGGCCTGGTGAAAAGCAATGGGGAGCCATGCAGTTCTCCACGGTCCTGTTTCCTCAGCTACAAAATGAGTGCAATGTTTCTAAGTGCCTTTATGGAGTACTTCAATGAAGATAAGAGCAAGGCCTTGTTATTATCACAGAGCAGAGCCCTTACCACCTACAGTGAGGGCGTTGAAAATGTCTCCAGATGTGTCCCAAAGACTGGTATATTCCAAATAAAACCCAGAAAAAACGCTCATTGTTTTTTCAGTCATCTGGCAAGGGTCAATTAGGTGTTGTCCCGGACTCTGTCTTTTGTACTCTTACCAGTTGAATGATATGGAAAATCTGGATAAAAATTATGATACTGCATTGTCAGTAGGGATGAAAGAATCACCAATGTTCAAGGCCCTAAGAACACTTGTTCTACCACCACCTTCTATTAATATGCCATTAGACCCTCTGGATTTTCTGGAAATTCTTAATCCCTTCATTCACACAAATCACCTCACAGAACTGAAGTATTTCTTGCACAACAGAAGTCAGTTGCTGGCAGTGCTGTGCAACGTGAGTTACCTGTTAATGGCATTTACATGGCTGTTACCTGTGAATGCTGATAACATGGAAGGTCTTGTGTGATAAGAGGGAAAGAATTGGCTGAGCAATTATTGCAGCTAATGATTTAAATCATAAAATCATAAAATCATTAAGGTTGGAAAAGACCTCCAAGATCACTGAGTCCAACCTTTGTCCAACCACCACCTTGTCAATTAGACCATGGCACTAAGAGCCATGTCCAGTTATTTATTGAACACTTCCAGGGAGGGTGACTCCACCACCCCCCTGGGCAGCCCCTTCCACTGCCTGATCACCCCTTCTGTGAAAAAATTCTTTCTGATGACATCCATGGCAAGCAAAGGTGATGGAAATTACAGCAAACTGGGGCTAGTTTTCCCAAGCTCTGTAGAACAGTGTGCTGTTGCTTCTCCCATAAGCTGAGCAGCCTGGATTTATTGCATTATTCTTCCAGTGTGGATGCCAGCAATGTGGAGCTGTTCAAACAACACTTGCTCTGTAATTATTTCAAGAGGTAATTCCATTGGGAGTAGCAGACTACCTGTACTACTTACAAATCTGGAAATGATGGTGCTTCCTAAACAAGTCCCAGTGGTATGCCTGTACCTAAAAAATGCATCTAATTGCATGGAATTGTTTTATTTTATTGAGAGTTTTTCCTTTGCTGAATGAAAACATCACTAAAATTTTGGAAATAAAATAGGAATGTTGGGAGAGATTGTTAATGCACACTGGGGTCATGGCATGATGGATTTAGAACCTGCTTTGGAGAGAGGGAAGGGAGGAACATTAATTAACATTAACATGATGTATGATTCCCATAGGTTATTTTATACTGTACATCTCCCTCTGTGTCAGTCTGAGAGAAGGCACACTAACAGCATGTTCATGTATCTAAAATTGGATATGGAGGCAATTCAAAGTAATTTAATTTTTACAGCTCTGAACAGAGTTCACCCTTAGCTCTTCTTTGAACAGTTGCTGACATGAGTAAAACCTCATTCATGCAGCAAGGAATGGACCTGGTATTTTGATCCTTGTTCATGCACAGGAGAAACCAGCAAGCGAAACCATCTAGAAGTAAAGGGTCAGAATTTACAGCAAGTGTTTTTTGTCTTTGCAGTAGCTGGATGGGAGAGATGAGCAAGAAATTACTTACGGCTTTTTGTGTATCTGGCAGGTTCTTTGCCAGGGGTTCAGGTAGAAAATGGTTGCTCTTTGGCTGCCCATACACCTGCTGCTGTAGGGAATCCCTCATCTTATGCCTAAGCATACCTCAGCTAATAAACCAATCACTCACTCCTTTGAGCCAACACAGTTTGTGTCAGGTGAGAAAGTGTGTAGGATTTTTATTTTTTTGCAGTTTATGTGCACATCCAAAGCCATGTTCTCTAAACCATGAGAGCTCAGGAAGATCTGACTGCCCAAATTGAAACTGGGTTACATCTCTGTCTTGATCTCTGATTTGACAAAACTTCATTTGTAGCAAGAGCTACAAGATCAGAGCCTTCCTGGGAAACCAAAGTGTATTTGGTGTTTCCTGTGACCAATTCTTAAAGCTGGCTGTGATACCCTGTAGTGAGATATTTTTTTTCTTTAATTCCGCTCCATTTCTTGTCCTGTAGGTTCACAAGAATGATGTTACAGTTGTTGTGTTCTTCATCATGCCAGCAAAGACCAACAATTTCAATGTGGAAACCCTGAAAGGGCAAGCAGTCCGGAAGCAGCTCTGGTAATTGCCATTCCCACCCTGGTACAGTCTGTTGAGGATACTTGCAAAAGTCTCAGCTGGAGAATAACGCTCCTTCTTTTTGCTCTGCTAAAACTGAGGATTGTGGGTAACTAGAATGTATTTCAGGGATGAAAGAGATGGGAAAGATAAATAAGGTCAAATATTTCTCCTTTTAGTTTCTTTTTTTTTTGTCCAAAGTTATTTTTAGTTAACTTGCCTTGTCATTCTATTAGCAAGTAGTACTTGTTTTGCAGCAACAAAGTCAAATGTTCTGGAAAATCCACTGTTCTGGATGTCTTCTGGCTGTTTCTGGATGTGGCATAGAGCTCCCACAAACTAAAGACTGCCTGCTCATTTTTAACAGTGAGCTTCTCGGTGGGAAAAAGAAATTAATTAAACATCCTATTTAATTAATATTTTAAATTTTTTTATATTTTATTTATATCTTTTATTTCTTTTCTTTAGAAATATGGAAATTGCACTGTGTGATCCAGCAGAGCAGCAGTTGATAACAATTGTCTGTAATTTTCTATATGGACTACAACAAGCAGTGGCCATAGCCAAGCAGTGAAACTTACAGCTGTAAAGGGAAAATTGCCACAGCCCTTGCTACTTTACAATGTTCCAAACAAAAAAGCAAAACAGGAGCAGGATTAACCATCACTTCACTTTAACTGCTGTGTGATTCTGTGTAGGAAAAGATGTCTATTGTGAGGTAGTTCTGAACTAAGTGATGTGGCAAAACTGAAACTTAAAATCCATGAGGAAAATCAGTGGTGGGTTATCAAGGAGGAATTTTGTTTTAAAAAGTGAAAAATGCCACTCCACACAATATATTTACAGATTAGTTCTCTAAGCAGGGAAATGGAAATGTGCACCTTATCAGGTGGCTACAGTGGTTAAACCCTGTGCAGAAGTAAGGAAACTGGTGTGAAAACTGAGAGACTAAACCCCACAGGACCTAGCTGCTGCTTTTATGCCCATTTCTCACTGTGTTTAACCTCTTTGTGACACCAGTTCTATATTTGTGAAATTATAGAAGTCTAACCAATGTAGAGATCTGTAGATGAAAGGCACTGTGTAAGAGAAAGATACTATTTTTTGTGTCATCTCATCAATGCTTCCAGCAGACGATCTCTGACTCAGTTTTCTGGGTATCAGTAATCAAGATGAAGTACTTGACTAATGGATATTGAAATCCTTGACTAATGGATATTGAAATCCTTGACTAATGTATGTTAAACTTCTACAAAACCAGTGACAGAAATAGTTTAACAAGGGTCACTAAAATCATGTAGCTTTTGCCATATCTGGTAAAGAAGGCCGATATGAGAAATCTCTCTGCTGTCTAAATCATCTCTGGATAATTTAGCAACTTCTTGGGATTCTGCCTGGCTGCCACTCTGGAAGCAGGCACCACTAGTGTAGAGACTGGAATTAATTGTCCATCTCTGGCTTCCTAAAAATAATGTGTCTGAGCTGCCTTCGCTGCCAGTGGAGAGTAATGGTTCAGTCCAAATGATGTTTTATCCTACCCCACTCTGGAAGTGTGATGAGTCACAGGAATAATTCTCTGAAATGTTTTTGGCCTCTGCTTTGTGTTTGATATAAAGGATGTCATGTTTGAATAAAATACAACAGGTACATATGAAATAAACAATATATGGATGTTAGGAAAGTTTAGATTACATGAAATATGCAAAGGTTTTCCATGTTGTATCTCTAGTGCATGGTTGTTTCTCTGGTACTGTACTAGTTTGAAAGCAAACCAGTGAGAGACTCGAAATCAGAACTACAATTTAATAGGAAAATCAAAACTAAATGCAGAAACACTGCCAGAGTCAGGATACAACCTGACACCCTGCCGGGCAGGATGGTGGTACCAGTCCGATTAAATGGTGGCTGCAGTCCTCCTGAAGTGATAGATGTGATGCTGTTGAAGCGTTGATCCTGTAGAAGGGTCTGGTGTTCCTCTGAAGGTCCAGTGGTGGTTATGTAGCTCTTGTCCTCTGGGAACCCAGTAGGCAAGGGCTGCCTGTGGTGTTCCAAACCTCAGATTATATCCAGGTAGGAATGCTTGGTCCCTCCCCCTGGGCGGAGCATCTCACAGTGGGATGATGGAATTTTATGAGTCATGCAGTGAGGCTGGATGGCCCATTAACAGAAAAATCTCTCTCCTGAGGGAGTTATCAGGGATGTGTCACGGAAGAGATAAAGAGCACTGCTCCACCTGGTTTTAGCAGATGGTGATAGAATACAAACTTTTGGTTACACCTTACATTGTAACCTAAGACAGGTACTTAGTAATGCAGGCACAACAATAACAGTAAACATAAAACTGAAAATGTGAAATCATGCAAAAAAATGCTGCTTCCAGCTGTTCTTCTCTGTGAAAAGCAAAAGACCCTCTGCATCAGTGTATGCAGCATTATCATGGCCATAATCTGAACTCCAGGATAAGCCTACCTGCTAGTAGTATTACATCATAATATCAGGTGATTTTCAGGACGCCACAGAAATTCAAGACAAGAAGAGGTTGGCACTTATAAAGGCATATAGCACTTAAAAATTAATATGTGATGGCTGACTCAGGATATAAAGTCCTACTTTTTCTCTGCTTCTGAAAAAGCAGTCTATCCCATCTGAGTTAAATTATAGATATTGTGCATGGCAGACTGTGAAAATATAGTCATGTGGGAACTACCCTGCTGGGGTTTGGATCAGTGTGGTTTGACATTTAGCTGCTTTACAGCTCACCCAAAATTCACTCATCCGCTATTGTGTCTATGTGAGTTGGGAGGGAGCACCTAAAACCAGGTATGTGGATTCCCAGCTTGGTAAAGTTCAGGATTTCACTTAAGAAGTTTTGTCTTAGCCCAAAGTACAATTAGAAATCAGAAAGGCAGGAAAAGTTGCATGAAGTGAAGCTTTACTCACAGTGGATTTACTCAAATTTGGAGTGCATTTGCTGTTTTGACAACAGAACTTTCAGCCAGAAAGGGGGGCAGAATAATAAAAATGACTCTTTGCATGTAGAACAGTGGTTCAGTGGAGTTCTTTCTTAGCTAAAATATAACATTTGTCTGATACAGGCCTCATTGATAGCTTAAAACTTGGCCTGAGCTTTTCAGGAAGTTTTTTGTTTTGCAAACTAATTAAGACAAACTACCTTTTAGTTTAATTATTGTTTCCAAAAGTCTTTGAGTTGGGAAATAGGGCAGAAAGTGAAGAGGGAAGCTTGCTTTGAAAATCCTTATTTTTTAAATTCTTGTATCTTGCATCTCTCTTTTAGGTCAAGTGAAGCTGGAGATCTCTCTGTCCATTATTAATTATCATGTTTTAGTACATAGGATCATACATATGCTTGCTTTTTCACAGCTGACATGTGGTCTACTGATCAGAGCAGAGGGTTAGAAGGAATCCCTAGTGAAGCTTGCCCCCGACTCTCCCAGTGCACCCATCTGTAGATGCAGGTCAAAATCCTCAGCGCCGCTGGAATCCATCAGCACAGCTGCTTTGAGAACCAGACCTCTGTCTGCCTCTGCATCCTTGGTTCCATCAATATTTCAGTTTCATTTCCACCAGCAGGAATCTCTTCTATACCGTCTTTGTCTTGGATTCTCCTGTTTTATACATGTATTTATTTGCCTTCCTAGGGACACTGCGCAATCTGTGAAAGAAAAGTTTGGAAGGAAACTCTACACTTCCCTGCTGAAGTGAGTGAAGAGGTTGCTTTGCTCTGCCTTGCAGAGCCACATGTTCAGGTGGCTTTAGCTGTGCTGTTTCTGTGCTTCTGCTTTTTGTGTAAGGAATTTTGACATCCATGGGAGGGCATGGGAGAAAGATATGGGACCATAAACAAGATGCTTGTTTAATAGGCAAATCACAGAGAAAAAATTAAAGGTACTAGCAGCCCGTGGTGGACAGAGTCGTAAGAGACACAGGGGATGTCTAAGTAACACAAAGGCTTATCCACTGTCAAAAACAAGCTACTTCAGCTTAAAAAAGCACCAGAGACCAAGTAAAATGTGTTAGTGATGCAGTCATATCATTTCAGAAGACAGTCGGAAGTGAATGACCCAAAGCACAGTAAAAACAAGCTATGTCCTAAAAACGGAAGAAACCAATTCTTTAGCTTTTTTTTGGAAGCTAATTGGCAGGTCAGCAAGTATATGGGAGAACACAATATAGGGAGTATAGAAGGGCCATGAAAACAAAGGAAATGTTCATGTTGATACCAGCAAACTTTGGATCGTGTCTTGTTGGCCATTTCTTCATTTTCTTTACAAAAAGGATAATGAGTCATTTGGTAGAATTGGTTGTGTGTTTCCTTTGCAGAGGAGAAATCCCAGACTTGAACAAGATTCTTGACCGAGATGACATAAGCATTATGAAAAGAGCCATCTTTTCAACTCAGGTCAGAAAATGTGTTATTTATATAAACATCTAATCTAGATAATAAATGTGATGATGTAAAAGGATTGTGTATGACATGTAGCGATATGTGTGCATTGGGAAGACGTTTTCAGCAAATATATTCTCATCAGTAACATTTAAAATCAGCTCTGGTTGTTTTTAATGAGAGTATGACCCAAACTAATCTTTTGGGGAGTCCATGGATATTCCTTCAGTCGCATGCATCCGTAATTATTTTATTCTGCACTGAGTGTGAACTTTGAGTTGTTCCTGAAGCCTGGATTCTTCCAATTTTATTAAATATGTAAAATCAAATTCTAAGGAAATACAACATTGACTTAAAATCTTCAAAATTAAATGGTGGACCCTTCTAAAAGTTAGTACAAATTCATTTATTTTGAGGTAAACTAAACCTATTCACATCAACGACAAAATTCACCACTGTCTTCCAGTGGCCTTAGGAAATGGCAACAGGACTGTTTGCCAAGGGTTTGCCTGACTTATGGATTGCCTTTTCTGTGTTCAGAGACACTGTCTGCCTCCAGTGACCACCCACAACATGATTGACGACAGCACTGACCCAATCCTCAACACCATCCGGCGCATTGGCCTGTTCAACAACCGCACAGACCGCGTGAAGGTGCGTTCTGGCCTTCTCATTTTAGATACAAAATGGGATTTCTTTAAACGTTCTCAGTCCGGATTGTTAATGTGGGGAGTGCAGTTCAATTCTTGTTAGGCGGTATTATACTCCTAGAGTAGTTGTTCCCTCTTCCTCCCTTTGCAGGAATAACAACTTGTCACTGCACAGAGACCCTCAGGTGCTGTTTAGCCAAGCTAATTTCAAGTTAGAAATCCAAGGTTAGGGAGTTGTTTTCATTGCTGCCTCCTGCACTGAATGAGGAGCTGCTACTCCTGAAATCAAGAAAGTGCCGTGGGTCATTTTCACCCAGATGTAAAACTCTGTCATAGATTCACTTGCTTAAAACTGGAGGTCCACGGTTTGAGCACAAGTATTTCTGGAGTATTGATTCATCTCTTAAGAGCAGCATCCTGATACTCAGCATTTGCTGTAGACAGTAACCTGGGCTTTGATCCTGAGCAGAAAGAATTCCTGTTCATGCCGTGCTCATGTTTACATCACCTGTTGAAACTAAATTTATGCAAATAAATCATCCTTACTTTCATGTTTACCTCGTCAAACCACAGAAATGACCAGCTCCTGCTTTCAAGGGTCTGCCAAAGTTGGTTTTTTTCTGGCAGTCTCTGACATTCTAACTAAGACTATCTCAACATCTATCTAGTCAAAGTAGAACATAAAATTGCAGATGCTTCCTCCTCCAAACCTTTTCTTTAAAGCCATATCCAAGGTATCTCTAACGATGGCGTATCACTTATTCTCAGTTTCTTTTTAAACCCATGGCTGTACCTCCATAATTTTCTTACACTTCCTAATTGCTTCTTCCTGGCTTAACATATGAACATTAACTCCAGTGAATTCTGGGATCATAATATGGTAGTAATAGAGTAGATGTAACAAAAGTAGGGGGGAAGGATGCACCGTGTACAAATGTAGTAAAAAATTCCTCAGAATTAACTGCTTGAAGGCATTAGAGAGCAGATAGGATATAACACAGCAAACATCTCCTTCTGCTTCTCAGCAGATGTCAAGTTTTTTAAAAAGGGTTATTACCACTGAAAAACTACCTCCTACATGAACAGGCTTAATACTTAATGGGCTGAATAGAATTTTTTAAAATTCTGTAAACTTCAAATAGAAAGTAATTTTGAGAAAGGTATGACATACCCAGGCAGACACAGCTGGCATGTGAAAAATACCCTCAGCAATGCCTGTGGAATCACTGGGATCGACTAAGCTTGCAAAATGAGTTTACAGCCCATTTACTGGTTGAGTACATTCATTTATTTACTCAAGTGAGTAGCATGATAATCTTATTAAGAAGGGATCAAAGCATATCCTGGGCATGGAATAATGGCTGTGGTATGTTCATGCAGGGAAATAAACCCAGAGCAGTTTAAACCATTCCCTCACATTTCTTCCTCCCGAGGCAGACTGGGCACCACGTACACGGCACTTCTCAGCCAAGTAGTGGATGTGGGGCAGTGACCCCAAGCCCTGCAGAGTCATGTGGATAAATTAACTTTGGTCCTGAGAGCTTCCTTGCAGCAAGATTAGTTGGCCTGGGCACAGGTTTGTGGTGACAGGGCTGTAATGTGTCTGGTTTCAAAATTCCCTCTATTCTTGGGAGATCTGTTGAGTACGGTGAACATTCCTTTATTTCAGGGAATGCTGTGAAGCTCAGAAGTGCTGTGTCTGCCTGGGGCCTCCTCCTAGTGAGACATCCCAATAAAATCATAGAATGGTTTGGGTTGGAAGGGACGTTAAAGATCATCTCGTTCCAACCCCTGCCATGGGCAGGGACACCTTCCGCTATCCCAAGTTGCTCACAGCTCCATCCAGCCTGGCCAGGAACACTGCCAGGGATGGGGCAGCCACAGCTTCTCTGGGCAACCTGTGCCAGGGCCTCACCACCCTCACATGGGAGAATTTCTTCCTCATATCCAATCTAAACCCACTCTCTGTCAGTGTGAAGCCATTCCCCCTTGTCCTGTCACTCCAGCCCTTGCAAATCCTCTGTACCTTTGTGCAACAGAGCAGATCTTGCTAAATGCCACAGCCTTAGGGCTAATTCTCAATGCACATGGGCCTCCTTGACGAAGAAGGATAAAGCTGAATACCTGTCCAGAAAAAAAAGGTTTCATTATTGGTACTATTTCCAGGAGAAGAATGCACAGAGGCAGGATACATTTCCCACATTGTGGGAAGTGGGCTAGATAACAAATGGATGGTCGTGCTGTCCAGATACTTAGAAAAAGACCAGGGTAAATAAATTGTGTAAGCTTATTGATGATTAAAATGTATCTATGATGGTTTTCTTTGCTCTCTAACGTAAGTTTTGAATATCCAGGTGATCTTACATCCGGAGTTTCTTTCTTCAACGAGCCCCTTGCTGCCCTTGGACTATGAGGAGTTTGTTAGAGGCTGCCACCTTGGTGTATTCCCATCTTACTATGAACCCTGGGGCTACACTCCAGGTAGGAATTCTGTACCCTTAACTACTGTGGAAAGATGAACACCCAGTCTGTTGATGCATCCAGTTCCTTCTGGAGTGCTGAAAAAACTCTTTAGACTCTGTTTCCTTTGCCATATGAAGGTCTTACTGCTGGCGAAATTGTCCCTGCACTGGACTCTTTCCCATACTAATGTGTAATCTTTTGATTTTTCCGTGGCTTTGGAACGAGTAATAATTTTTAAAATTTAATCCTTGACTTGGTTCAAGGATTTTGAAAGAAGGTATACAGGAATGTACATATTGGAAAAAGTAGAGCAAGAAATCTGATGCTGCCAGCTGACATAGTTCAGTGGATTTAATTCAAGATAACAAGTTTGAGAGAATTACATAATACCATAGCTAAGATATTTAGCAGAAATACATGTAGTGGTAGTGAATCTCACTGAATTAACTGGAAATTTCTAAAGATGCAGAGAGCATTTTTTTCTTGCTATAGAGACCTGTTTGTAGACCATGAATATCAAAATCCAAAGCTCCTGCTCCTGAGACATTCAGTTTTGTAAGGAGTTGTGAACAACTAATGAACACAGGTGTACATCAGGCTCCAATATAAAATCCAAATAGTCCTGACCATATATTGGGGCTCTCTGTTTCAATTTTTCATTTTCAGAGCAACTCTACTGTTATGGGACCTTCTGTCTGCCTGTTTCTTTTTCATTTTTTTCCTCAAGTGAAACCATTGCAGGTATATTGCCCTGAAACCCTTTTTGCCTGTTTTTTTCTGCAGCTGAGTGTACTGTGATGGGCATTCCCAGTGTAACCACCAACCTCTCTGGATTCGGCTGTTTCATGCAGGAACATGTTGCTGACCCAGCAGCTTATGGTAAAAACCTTAACAGCATATCAAAATATCACCTCTGAGTCAGGAAAGCAAAAAGCACAGCAACCATGCTGTTACTCCTCAATTTGGTGTTTCTCTAGGACAGGGGAATTCATTGAGGGAATATATTCAGAGCTGTGAATATCTTGTTAAGTTGGACAAGTAATTTCAGCTGTCATATTTATCCAAACCCTTTCCAGGTTATTTTTCTTTTGCCTCCCTTTAATTTTTTGTCTGCTGTATCCTTCCAAACCCATCAGTGCTCGTACCAGTCTAGAGTCTCCCAGCACCTCCCTTTAGTGCCTCTTGTTGCATTATAACACTCTGAGCCTTCCAAAGAAGCAGGGAAAGTCTGCTTCTCTTGGAATAGTGTGGGACTTTGAGACCAGTGAAACACGTCCCCACCAAACAAACAGTAAATTACCATATACACTAAAAAAAAAAAAA
>VXBT01004123.1:765887-822835 GCA_013400235.1 Oriolus oriolus
AAAAAAAAAAAAAAAAAAAAAAGAGCTGTGGAAATACAAGGAATCTACTTCAAATAATGATCTGCCTGGGAAGATTTGCAAGTGGTTCATGACTGGAGTGTGGTGAGGAGGAAGGAAGCCAATGCCTGGCATGTCAGGACAATTCTGCCTCTTGAGTCATCCTCTACCTCAGCAGATGCTTCTTTTAGGGCTGATTGTCCCTGTTTTCCAACTGGTGCAGTTGCCACTTTAGCCATGGCCTCCCGGAGGTACAGAGTGAGGCACAGCACTCCCTTGTCCTTTCCTCCTTACTTAGCCAGGGCTAACTGGATGCCCCATCCCTGGACGTGTTCAAGGCCAGGCTGGATGGGGCTCTGAGCAGCCTGGGATAGTGGAAGGTGTCCCTGCCCGTGGCAGGGGGTTGGAACTTGATGATCTTTAGGATCCCTTCCAACCCGAACCATTCTATGATTCTGTGAATATTGAATATGTGCTCAAACTAGGGCCTCTTTCCAAGTACCGTGGCTTGTTTTCACAATCAGGCAGTGACAGCCCCACACTGGTGCCAGCTTTGCCTGACCTAGGGGCAAGGGTCAGAGCCAGGTACAAAATTTAGATACACCTGCCTGGGTGGACATGTCTTTGAGACCCTTCAGAAAGATCACAGAGCACAGGTCACTTGTTCTTCTCTGCCAAAACATAGATGTGAGTTGACATAAATTACTGTGCTGGCACCAGGCACTGCATTGAAGTAGTTTTGCAACTGTCATGTCCATTAAGAGAGCTGCAAGGTCTGGTACCCTCTTCTTCCCAACACCCTGGTGTAAGGAAGGTAGCAAAAATAAAGTATTAATCTCCACAAACTATGTAGAGGCAAAGCTTACCTCTGCCCTCTCTTTGCCAGAATTGTCTGTGGAGTGATGTATGTGAGTTAGCTGTCTCTATGGAAACACTTGTATTTCTATGGAAAACACAGCCTCTCTCCTACAGCCTGATTCTGGCCATCCACACTTGTGAATTCTACAGCAAGCTAGGAAAGCACTAGATTATGTTTTCTTTAAGAAGTCAGTATTATAAAAATTATGGGAGATAAAAATGATATGTCTTTATCCAGAAACTCGAACCCTTTTGGACATGCTTACACAGCAACAACAAAGCCTCTGAGTTTTGAAGAATTTGCTGAATTTCAGCCTGAAAGGTAAAGAAAATTAAAATTTAAAAAAAAATGCATATTCTTCTGCATCTCTCCATTCCACCAGAATGGTAACCAATGTTCCAGTTATAGCTGCCTTTTAACATTAAAAAGGATATACTGCATGTAATATTTGCAAGGCTACGTGACAGAAGGTAGATTGGAAGTGTAAGAGGTCAGATCCCATCTTCGGTCTTACTCACCTCACCCTTTTCTTGTGTCCCTCAGGGATCTACATCGTGGACAGGAGGTTCCGCTCGCCGGACGAGTCGTGCAACCAGCTGACCCAGTTCCTGTACGGGTTCTGCCAGCAGAACCGGCGCCAGAGGATCATCCAGAGGAACCGCACCGAGCGGCTCTCGGACCTCCTGGACTGGAGATACCTGGGCAGGGTGTGTGGCATAGAGGCATTACAAATTCCAGGCACACGGGTCTAGCCAGAGCCTTTGGCACGGTGTCGCAATGCAGGGACGCAGCCCTGTGCTGAAATTCCCCTCTCAAAGGGGCTAAAGGCAGAGCTTTTACACTTCAGTGTAATCCTTCCATGCTCCAGTGGCAAGGAGAGACCGAGTAGGTTAGAGCAGAATGCAGTCACACCGAGCTCTCTCTGGTGCTAAACACAATGTAAAAATCTGGTGCTGCTGGCAACACCTGCACTAAGGAGGATTTGTGCTCCAAAGTCATCTGGACACTTTCAAAAATCCTTCCCGTCCTTCATGAAATGTTGCTGGGCCCTGTGGCTCCTCAACCCTCCTAAACTACCTCTGTGCCTTAAATGCAAATAGTGTTTTTAATTTGACACAGAGAGCACTGCAGTACCACCTACTAAGAAGACAATAGCAAGGCAGTGTTCTCATGTCCATTGGACTGAAGAAGTGGATGCACATATATGAGTTATGTAACTACCTTGGACCTTTTCCCGCTCTGATACCTGTGTGAGAACCTTAGTATTTATAGGGCTCCCAACACAGCAGAAGACCTGGATATAACAAGCTATTTTTTCCGTGCATGTGCTGCAAACTCAGGAATATAGTGGATCTATAAATATTTTTGTCAAATTCCTAAATACCAGGCATCAGTAAACTCATAAATGTTACGTCTCTGTCACTGTTACACATGCTTCTGTGCAGTCCCAAGTGACTTTGGATGAGTCTAAAGCTTATGTGTAATACACATGCACACTTAAAGGTGTACATTTTCCTGATTAAAAAAAACCCCAGTTCTTTCCTGAGGGATAAAGCATACTTGTCACTCAGTAGGAACTACACTGACCAAGACAAGTCCTAGTTTCCATCTTAATACATCTTACAGGCACCTTATTAAGCTTCTGTTCCAGACTTCTTTGGTGTGAATCTGTCATGAATGGCTCATCACTTTACAGCCCTGTGTTCATTACAAGCAGTGATATCAGCTGGATTCTGCTTGTCTGAAAACATATTTAGCCTTTGTTCAGCACCATCTTTTAGAAGCTACTCATTTTATGTTCCTTTTCCCCCCTTGCTTAAATCTACCCAAGATTTCTATGACTTGTAATGGCTTCTCTGTTTTGTTGCAGTATTACATGCATGCCAGACACTTGGCCCTCAGCAGAACATTCCCAGATAAATTTGAGATGGAACCAAGTGCTCCACCAAAGGTAGGGTCTGCTTTTGGAGATAAGTTATCTTCATTTTAACTGCTTTACAAAGAGAGGAAGAGCGTAAGGGAGAAGAGAGGTAGCAAGTTTAGTTTTAACTAAAGGGAAGTAGGAACTCCTAGTTAAAAACTTAACAAGTTATAGACCCAGTCAGGAGTGTGCTGTTTTGGGCTGGGACAGAGTCTATTTTCCTCACAGTAGCTGGGCTGTGTTTTAGATCTGTGCTGAAAGCAGTGCTGATAACACAGGAGTGTTGTAGTTCTTGCTGAGCAGGGCTTGCACAGAGCCAAAGCATTTTCAGCTCCTCTCCCACCCCACCAGCAAGGGGCTGGGGGTGCACAGAGAGTTGGGAGGGGACACAGCTGGGACTGCTGACCCCAACTGGCCAAAGGGACATTCCAGACCTCATGGCATCATGCTCAGTATATAAAGCTGGGGGAGGATGTTCGGAGTGCTGGTGTTACCTGGCCCTGCTCTCCTGGGGATGGCTGAACCCCTGCCTGCCCATGGAAAGTGGGGGATGAATTCCTTGTTTTGCTTTGTTTGTGTGCACAGCTTTTGCTCTCCCTACTAAACTGTCTTAATCTAACCCATGAGCGTTCTCACTTTCCCCCTTTTGATTCTCTCCTCGACCCCTCCAGGAGGGAGCGAGCTGAGGCCATGTGGGGCTGAGTTGCTGACTGGGGTTAAACCACAACCTGCTGGTATCAGATTCAAACGCAGGGGCTGCCAGGTGTGACACAGGAACAGGTCTTCAGATGATTTAGACTGAGCTGGGTGGGACTATGCCACTTCAGACCAGCTGAGGAACTGGCCCTTGAAATTCCTCTCGGAAGAGTGGCAGCTTCTAATTTTCACTTCTGCTAAATGCCATGGAGATGTTCTGCACCAACCAGATAGAGGGGGAGCTGGGAAAGGACGTTCTAGGGAAAGCAGGGCAAGGTATTGCCTTCATCTGAACAGTGTATGTTGGCTGGAGCTGCAAGGGGTCACTTTAAAAGCACATCTTCAAACAGTTCTTGCCTAGTCCAGATTAGCACCAATTTGGGAAGAGAGGCTGCTCAAATCCACTGTGAGAACCAAGTGATTTGAATCCAAATCTCCAAAGAGCAACTAATTTTTTTTTTAATTAGAAGGAGAGAGGAGGTTCAGACCAAAACCACGTGCTGGGTTCTGGTTTTGCAGATGCTGACATTATGTTTTGAAAGTTCAGATTGAAGCCTGAATTTCAGTAGGTATATTCTGACTACAGAGTACAGAAGGATTTTTTGTTGTGCTGGTTGTTTTAAGGCTCAGTAAATATAGTCATGTTTAGCAAAAAGCGGTGCTGGGAAGGGCAGGATGTTGTTTATAGCACAGGCTAAAGATCTCTGTCATACAAGTGTGTACTTACTGGCAGAGGAGGACTGAGGGGATCTGGGTTTTGAAGGAAGCCTGATTTTAGAGTGCAGGGCAGGTGTATCTTACATCCCACCACTGGCTTCCTGTAACGTGATGATAGCCTTAAATTTCTGTATAAAACCCATCAAGGAACTCAATTATTACATTCAACTTGCTTCTCTCTCTGCCAGACGGAAGGTTTCAGTTTCCCCAGGCCTTCATCAGTGCCACCATCGCCTTCTGCCTCCCAGCCTTCCAGCCCTCGCCACAGTGAGGACGAAGATGAGGATGAGAGATACGACGAGGATGAGGAAGCTGAAAGGGATAGGCAGAACATCAAGTCCCCCTTTACCCTTGGAGCCTTGCCACAAGGAAAAAAGAAGCAGCATGGAGAATACAGGAACTGAACTGGTTGCTCTCACCCTGGCATGGTCTATCCCTCCACTCAACAGTTTCTCCTGTAGGCTGGGCAAGCTTTGTGTTAAGGACGGTGTGATATAATTAGAGGAACCTTAAATGTTACTTGAGCTATGGTGTTGGAAAGCCTAATATTATTTCATCTTGAAAGTAGTTTAAATGACAATTTTTCTGTGCCCCTTTGAGGTAGAAGAGATTTTTTCAAGCTTAATTAAACTAGAGAATGAGACAATCCCCTCAGGAGCATACACAAACTGCAGATCATACCTTTGTCTATGGAATCATCTGTATTAATCATAGTCTACATGAATAGCTACATTTTGGGTATCCCAAAGGAATTCCTGCTTCATTTGTGTTTCCCCTTTTCCCCTCCTAAATTAACATGAACTTTAAACCAGAGCTCAAAAAATTAGAGAAAAAAAGGGTTACACTGGAGAAATATTGGAAGAGTTATAAAAGATACACTGAAAAGAAAATGGTCGTTCTTTTTCCTGATGCTGTTTATTGTAAGCTTACGTAATTTAAAACATTTTTTTTACAGCACACAGAAGTGTCTTGATCCAGTGGTAAAACATACTTCCTGTGGAACAATATAAAGTCTTATGCAGTGGGCATTTGAATTTTAGAGACAAATAAAGTCATCTTTCTGAGGTCATTTAGACCCACAATAAACAGCAGACTGTTTATTTTCTGATTCCTCTGGTATGTCTCTTTTATTTTCATCTTGTTTCAAGTTTGTTAACAAACTGCTTTGGGGGGAAATGAATGTGACTTGGCTAAAGTGAATGACAAAATTTCTTTGAGCAGCACCTTCCCCTGCAGGCAAAATGCCACAGAGCAATGTGACAACATTCAAAGATTAGTAATTTCCATTAGTCCATCCTCTATTTCACTTCTTCTAGAAGAGACCTAATCCTAACAAATAAGGCTAAAAAAAATTCAGACATAATTTTGAAAATCACCTGAGACTTCAAAGTTCTTGGGGAATAACTGATCCTCACAACAAGAACTAAGCATTTCATTTGCCTTACAGAAAGCTTTTAGAAGTATTTCAGCTCCTAGAGATGCAGGCAGTGCCTGAACAGGCTCTTCAGAACCACCTCTTGACACGAAGACGTTAGGAAGGAGAACAATCTTTTGTTTTGCAAATTTGTGCATCAAGAATTTCTCATGCTGTTCAAGAAAAGACATTTCCAGGAATTTATTCAGCCTGTCCTTCAGCAGGTAGGACAATGTAAGCTTTGGAGGCATTCACCTTTCCTGTCAATCCCACAGGGAGCCTAGATGTCCAGCTTTGGTTAGGCTCCTACCTTTCAAACACTTAACCAATGCTTGATGACAGGGTTCTTACCATAGCCCATTTAGAATAAAAGTGACAATGTGCCTATTTGTATTTTTGGCCACTTAAAATCAGTTTTAAAATTGGGCTTTCATTCTTGAGCTGATTTGGATACTTGAAAGAACCACTATTCTCAGAAATCAGGTTCAGGCTTTTATGGTAAAAACTTATTTTAAAGGAATTAAAAGGAGTCACTATTTCTTTAGCCATTTAAAAGGTAATTAAAACAATGAGTAATTTTTCATATAAAAGTGGCGAAAACAAAGATATGGCAAATATTTTCCTTCACACAGTTTACTAAGTGGAGAACAACTGCATTTTGTGTTTCTTCCACAAAGTGCTCTTCCCTTACAGAGTCAAAGGATGTAATGGCTGAGAGTCCCAAAGAAGAATATTTAAAGGACGTATTGATTGAAAGTTAATGTTTTCATGAAGAAATAAATCTATAAATCCATCTTCATGGCTTGTATTTCAAAGCTCTGTTGCAGAGCAGGAAAGCTGTGTGTGTTTCAGCACACTCACGTGCTTTGAGCACCCTCCTGGTGTTAAAGAGTGCAGAGCTTTTGAAACAGGACTAACCTGAGTTCTCAGATTCAGGTCCTGCAGTGGCCAAAGCAACCTCTGCCCCATGCCACAGGCTCGTGCTAGTTCTGCCTTGATTCCAGGATTAACCTTTAGTAACAAGGCAATTTATCTACAGCAAACCACTTCTGCCTGTTGAATTTATAGCATCGGGGGAACGGCTTCTCATTCAGCCACGGCGACAGATTGCCTAAATTAAATGCCACACATTCCCAACAGTGAGCTGCTACCAAGCTTGTCAGGTGTCAGTATCTGTTACATAAGGGATTGTATTCCAGATGGAAAATACTGGGGTTTCACAAACAGCTTGCCAGCGAGGCAGAAGGTTTATTCTGTTTCATGGTATTTGTGAAGAATTGTTTAAGCTTGAGACCTTAAATCAGGAACATGCACAAAAATCAGTCAGCTGGGCATAGAGTGAGTACAGTTCCTGTATCACTAGGACAGGCAGAGGCCTGTCTATAAATATAAATTTCAAGACACTGATAAACTAAAGGATGCATAACCCCTCCACTTTTCACTTTTCTAGTGGAAGGTGTCCCTGCTCACGTCAGGGCATTTGGAACTGGATGATCTTTTAGGTCTGTTCCAAACCAGGCCATTCTAGGATTCTGTTCCCTGATTCCATGCTACTTTTTGTCTGAGCACTGACTGATGATTCTGTAAAACATGCTGGAAAATCACTTAGATGCACCTGAGATGTTCCAAATATGCTTGAAACAAAGGGCAGCTAAATTAATGAAAGGATTCTGGTGGATACCACTGGTCTTGAGGTGAAGTTCATCATGAGTGTGTTCTGTCATACAACAAACACTGCTGTTGGAAGATATATGAATGCTTAAAAATGAACAAAGCAGGACACTTTGATTTCTCCAGTTATGTTCCTTCGTGAAGTGATACAGACTATAAATAATTACTGAAAGTGCCTCTAACCCCATGATAAAAATTAATTCCTCTGTTCCTTCAGCTGTGTTTCTTTGTGTTGAGGAGAAGCAACATCATAGTGTGAGTTAAAATTATTAGCAGTGTTATGAGAAAGATCAAGGGAACTTAACATTAAAAGATGAAGAGCATGACTAGGGTAGGAGGTTAAAAAAATAAAACATAGTTGCTCGGACACAGAAATCATGTGGCTACTCTTTAATGACATCAGAACTACAGAGGGCTTTCCAGTGAGACCACAGAACTACATAAATAATGTGAGATACATCCTTATCAGCACGGAATGGTAATTAACAGATTTATGTATAATTCCAGTTTTGCAACTCAGAAAGAAAGAACAAAAAAAAAATACAATCACAATGCAGTTGTTAATGAGGCCCTGATAATGCAAGACCTGTCCCCAAACTGTCTTTATGGAGTGGGGCTTGTTCAATAGGATTATTCAGAGTTTTTCTGCAAGAGTGAACTGGGGCAGTGAGTGCTGCTGCCTATCCTCTGTGCTGACTGATATCTGCTAAAAAAATTTTAAAAACCCACCAGCTTTGCAGTCACAGATAGCTGGAATGTTTTTATACCTCACTGAACTTATTGAACATCAGCAGCCTACACCACCACCAGTGAAGTGGTGAAGGAATCTTTATCAGTTTAACAAGCTTCAATACTCAGCTGAGTGGAAGGTGGTAAAAGGTTTCCCAGTGACATTTGAAAAACTGTTTTTAATGAAGTGGTTGTCCATAAAGACAGTTTTAATCATCTTTTCAGGTAAGATGGTACCATGTATTTTAAATTTCGGATGGGACATACAAAATGCACTAAAGAAAGCGGGAACTTCACAGATGCTTTCCTAATCTGAACTAGTATCTTTTATTCCCTTTGCATTCAAAATTTTGCAGTGTGAAAACACCTCACTCTTTGGGAACTTCAGTGAGAATGGATGAAACACTCTACTTACAAAGTTATGCTTTCAGGCTCAAAGATGTACAAATGTTAAAGACATTTTAAATAATTTCACCAATTTGATAGATTGTCTGTCAAGTAGCCAGGGTGATCACTGTTTTCTTCTTCTGCTGTAAGACAAGACACAATGGGGAGAAATAAGTTGTAGATGAAAGAAAGTTCAGTCAGCCAAAGTTTTCAGCTTTCAGATGTGCCTCAGGCACAGATTCAGTGCAGTGACTGCTCAGCTAAGAGAGGCAGCATCTCTAAAAGCAATCATGTCTTCTCTCATTTTTAAATGTAGGAATCTTTCTGTTTGCTGAAGAACAAAGATACAAACTGTATCCAGAGGGGTAAGTTAGCACACGGCAAAAAAATTCCATGCTGAAGAAAATAATGGATTTGTTCTTCATTTGCACATTGCCCTCAGTCAAGTCTAAAATCAGCTGATCTGAAAGTGCATGGCTTACCCAGGTTTGACTGGGTATTTCCTACTACACTGATGGAAATGTTATTCCACATAGTATTTTCCAAACAAGCTGCTGGTTCTGCTTATTTCTCTCAGATATTTCACCCCTTTTTCTCAGTTGCTGTCCACCATCTCCTCTCCTTCAGCAACAGCAGGCAGGAAAATACCACTAAAATTTGTAAAAATCCAACTTCAGAGGATTTTGTGGGCATACAAATGACACTTTCACTGATTTAACTTTAGAACTGCTCATATATTTTGTCCAAAGCACTCTGCCCATTTTAAATTCTGCTTTTCTCTCTTTCCAAAATGCCACTGAATTTTTTTTGTTCAGAGTTCTGCCAGGGTAGGGAGGAGAGGGCTGAGCACAGAGCCCCAGCTCCATTTCCAAAAAAAAAAAAAAAAGTCTGTGGTAGCTGATGAGGTGAAAGATTTAAGGACAGAGGACATGGAGAGCAAAGGTTTAGGGTCTCAGCCTGGAGATGTGAAACCAGCAGCTCCTCTACTGGGGCTCTTATGGATTCTTTTAAACTTTTGCACCAAATCCAGTGGAGGAATAAAAATTCCACAAGCAAACAGTATTATATAGAAAAAGGAACCCCAGTAAAAATTTGGTTTTGAAAATTCAATTTAAAATAGCCATTCCCTTGAATCCAAACCAGAAAAATATCTGCAAAGAAAATTAAAAGCAGAATATACAAATATTTACCTGCTATCATTACATGGCTCATGTTCTAATCTGTGTAAATGCACACTCCAATACAATGCACTCTGTGGAACAATATCTTGACTCCAAACAGACCTTTCAGATTAATTTGCTAAATTGTTAGTAAATGAAATACTGAAAACCCACTTTTAAAAAGTCAGAATAAGACAAAATGTGCGTTTACCTTCTTGTGCTTTCTGTAAGGAACTAAGGAACAGTGTAGCAGCTTCAGAAAGAGATAAAGGATTTGTGTTTTGCCTGCGTGTTTCTAGAATGAAAAAATCAGAGATGCATGGTTTGTTAGTGTCTGATGGCATTTCTTTACTTTGTTCTTTGCTTTTTTATTATTTCTGTAACTAGGGACCCAAAGAGAAGAAAACACTGTGGTGTCCTTCACTCTATAACATTGTCTGCTCAAAACCAGCGTGATAAATATCACAACAGAGGTTAGCAATCTTTTTTAAAGGGAGGTTATTTCAAAGTCCCTTAGAAGGTAAAAAGAACATTTTCCTTTTTTGTATGTTCCTTACTTTTTTACAACATTCTCTTCCCTCCAGAAACATTGCCTAGTGTGGATTGATGTTGTCTGCTTCTGTTATTTGTCACTTCAGCACAATTAATAATGTGATTTGCTTTTTTCCAGTGCAAAAAGAAAGTCAAAAGCACTGATGAAAATCCCACTTAGCAGCCAGGTCAGTCTGGAAATTATGCAAATGAAATCACACAGGTGCACCAGAGAGGAAAGCCAGTCTTTGTCATGTGCTGGTTGGAATGAAGGGACTAAAAAAGGACGGTTGGTTGTCTCCTTGCTTATGACTCCAGGAAAACAAATCCCCTCCCATTTCCATGGATTTCTCCCATAATCTGGGGGAAGATGGATGGGTTCCATACCCCTGTGCTCATGGACTCACCGAGCTGCACTCTGTCATACAGGCCCTTCCTCTGGCTCTCTGAGATGAAGCGACGGCCCTCTACAAAAGCAGTGGGAGAAGGGTGAAAACAACCTCCGAAATAGTTGTAATTCCAGCTTCAAAATCCGTAAATTCCCTATTTTCAATTGTCTGTATGGTCAAGAGCCCTCAGTCTCTTTACTGGACTATAAAGTATTGCCTTTTAAATTGTATTTCTGTTTTAAAAATTTAAAAAACCCACCAAAATCCCAAACTAACACAATAAAATCCCATTGTTTCCTATGCATCAATAAGAATGATAAAAAGCTCAGTAGGGAAGTAACACAGTGCATTATTCAGTTGGAAGAATTAAAAAAAAAAGAACAAAAAAGGGCCAAAATCTTCACTTCCACGACTAGAAATAATTGTATTAAAGTCACTAGAACTTTCAGTTATATTTACAGTTGTTTGGAGCTTCTATTTATTTTGTTTTGCTATTATTTGTATTGTCTCCCTTTTGCATTTCTCTCAGGATTATGACCTTTTTTTTTCTAATTTACAGGGAACTTTTTTTTCTTCCTCTCTTAATACCTGCCCTCCCCGATAGCTTTTAATTTTAAATCAACAATTCAGAATACAATTTTTCATATTAGTTTTTCTGTTAAATTTGATTATTTGGATCGAAGGACAAAATCTCTGTTTGGCTCTAAATTTTATCTTTCGTATTTAATTCTTCTTTAACTCTGGACTACCAGTAGAAACTCAAAATTTCATTCACACAACCATAGCACCACGATTTTGATGACACTGATATCTAAGTTTTCCTTAGAAGAGGTTGCTTGTGGTCTTAACACCAACTTTGCTGCAAGATGCTTGAAACAGGAATGTGTGTTCTCCTGTTGCTTGAGAAGATGTTTTACTAAAGCCTGAGTGGGAATAAGGAATGATAACTATATCCAGGATGTCTTAAACCCCCTTTAGGATTATTTCAGATATAAATTATATATATAAAAAATTATATATATATATATATATGTATTTCCTTATATTCAGCTAAGGAAACTGTTTTTCCAGTAGGCTTTACAATCACGTTTCAATATATATATTATGCATTTTTAGCATTTTCTTTTCCTTTTCTTCTTCCAACACTTGCTTTTTCGATTTGATTTCATTAAGAAAAATGATATTGGCAATGCCACTGTTTCAGAGACAAGAAGAAATAATTTAGTACAGAACCAGAGAATATTCTGAGTGGGAAGGACCCACAAGGACCATAGAGTCCAGCTTTGAAGTGGATGGCCTGTACAGGGACCAAAGGTGTGACCTTGACATAATTAGCACCATGCAATTAGCACATCCTCCCTGCAAGCCTCAGNAAGTATTGCCTTTTAAATTGTATTTCTGTTTTAAAAATGAAAAAAACCCACCAAAATCCCAAACTAACACAATAAAATCCCATTGTTTCCTATGCATCAATAAGAATGATAAAAAGCTCAGTAGGGAAGTAACACAGTGCATTATTCAGTTGGAAGAATTAAAAAAAAAAGAACAAAAAAGGGCCAAAATCTTCACTTCCACGACTAGAAATAATTGTATTAAAGTCACTAGAACTTTCAGTTATATTTACAGTTGTTTGGAGCTTCTATTTATTTTGTTTTGCTATTATTTGTATTGTCTCCCTTTTGCATTTCTCTCAGGATTATGACCTTTTTTTTTCTAATTTACAGGGAACTTTTTTTTCTTCCTCTCTTAATACCTGCCCTCCCCGATAGCTTTTAATTTTAAATCAACAATTCAGAATACAATTTTTCATATTAGTTTTTCTGTTAAATTTGATTATTTGGATCGAAGGACAAAATCTCTGTTTGGCTCTAAATTTTATCTTTCGTATTTAATTCTTCTTTAACTCTGGACTACCAGTAGAAACTCAAAATTTCATTCACACAACCATAGCACCACGATTTTGATGACACTGATATCTAAGTTTTCCTTAGAAGAGGTTGCTTGTGGTCTTAACACCAACTTTGCTGCAAGATGCTTGAAACAGGAATGTGTGTTCTCCTGTTGCTTGAGAAGATGTTTTACTAAAGCCTGAGTGGGAATAAGGAATGATAACTATATCCAGGATGTCTTAAACCCCCTTTAGGATTATTTCAGATATAAATTATATATATAAAAAATTATATATATATATATATATGTATTTCCTTATATTCAGCTAAGGAAACTGTTTTTCCAGTAGGCTTTACAATCACGTTTCAATATATATATTATGCATTTTTAGCATTTTCTTTTCCTTTTCTTCTTCCAACACTTGCTTTTTCGATTTGATTTCATTAAGAAAAATGATATTGGCAATGCCACTGTTTCAGAGACAAGAAGAAATAATTTAGTACAGAACCAGAGAATATTCTGAGTGGGAAGGACCCACAAGGACCATAGAGTCCAGCTTTGAAGTGGATGGCCTGTACAGGGACCAAAGGTGTGACCTTGACATAATTAGCACCATGCAATTAGCACATCCTCCCTGCAAGCCTCAGAACTTCTACCTCCACAGTCTCCTCAGGATCTCCTGCTTGTGTGGAACCAAGGAATAATCCAGGGGTGGACAAAATTATCTCCTCAAAATGGAAAGATCTCGGGACTTACGTGCACCCTTCAAATAGAGCATGGCCTGAGGAGTCCAGTTTCTCCTTTGGAAATGAGCCTTTATGCCAAAAAAAAAAAGGAGGGAAAAGAGACACGTCAACATCCCATGCCGTTGCTAATTAGTGCAAATACTTAATGGCACCGACCTCTGAGCTTCATGAGCTCCAGCCTGAGCTCACCTGAGGAGTACTCCAGGAGAAGGCGACAAAGGACGCTGCCAGGAACAGGGCCAGGGCAGACACTGTGAGTTTATGCAGCCCCTGTGCACAACAGAGAACCACAAGGTGCAGGAAAAGCCTTTCACACCTGCACATCCTCCCAACTTCACATCTAAATGTGAGGGTGTTCCCAGCTGCTGCTTTGTCCCTGTCTTGCTGCCAAACCTCCTCTTGCTCAGGGGGTGTTGCAGTGCATGCTGATCTGATCAGAGGATTAATGTTAAATGGAACTTTATTCTTTTTTCTCAAATCCCTTCCATCCTGGTGAGAACTGCCATCAAGGTGAGCACCTGTTGTGCTCCTGTTTGCAAGGACATGAAATCCTCCAGAAATGGGAATAATGTACAAAATGGGTAAAGATGGTATAAAGTCTACCTTGATTTTACCAAAATGTAGACAACAAGCAAATGTAGGGAGCTTGTCATTACAAACAAACAAACAAACAAACAAACAAACCAACCAGGAGACCAAATCTCTACTTCCTCAGGTAAAAAAAAAAAAAGGAAAAAATGTTTTAAATTTAGCATCCTATGAATGTCAAACGTGATAACACAAGTCACAAGACAGGTTTTTTCCGATTCTTGGAGTTTGCTCACTGATGCAGCACATGCAAATGGAAGCATTGAGCATGAATCCTCTGTGCACAAGTTGCATCTCTGCTTGTTCACACAGACCATGTTGTTATTCATGTATTGAGAACAGCGATGGGCAGCAGAGCATCTAACTTTATGTTTCACAGTGGTTTATTTCATCCTGGGCTTGAGAGCATGTTGTGCTACTGGTGGTTTTTTTAAATACACACAATATATATATGTGTATATTTCTTTCAGGTTATTTTTAAGGAAAAGTTATTAAGACTCCTTGCAGTTCCTAAATATTGTACTCATATAAAAAAAAAAAACCATTAATTGCAAACTAAATGTTTCCTACACACCAAAAAATTCTCACTTACCTTCATACTTATCTCGGTGACAAACCTTCAGTCTTCTTTCCTTGGGAGGATGTGTCACAAGATCTCCTTCCTACATGTCCAGGGGTCCCTTTTTAAATCTTCGGAGTGGAGGTGCCCTCCCCTTCCGTGGCAGGGCGGAGGAGTTTGAAGGGATCTCTTGTCAACCCTGTAGATGGAGAAGCAGGAGGTCTGATGACTCCTGAGGGAAACCTGCAGCCTTGCAGGAAGTCATGATTGAAATGATTGAAAGATGGATGCACTTGGAGATGCACCCCATTAACCAGGGTGAACACCTCCTGAATACATCAGCATCAGCCCAGTGTGTTTGCAATGCATCACCTTCCTGCTGGATGATCAATAATCACAGCCAGAGTGGGTATTAATATGGATGGCGAGAGTTTACCCAGGATAATCTAGCATATATCAGATTACTATCCATTGTGGGAGCTGGAAAAGATGGTAAATTACTCACCAGCATCACGAAAAAAGTGACTTACCCAGTGTCTCTAGCTTGAGGTTATTCCTTGCATATATTTAGAGGATGCAGTCTATGGTTTGATTCTCTAATGAGTTCTTGCATCTAGGTTTCTTACACACAAGTTAAAGTACAAAGCTCAACAACAGCAACAAACAACAACCAACCAAATAAAAAAACCCCAAACCAATGAACCTTGAACTCCTCATAGTCAGAAACACTTTTCTGTGTCATGGATTAGCTGGAGTAAAAGCCCAGATCATGGGCTTGAATAGGTCAAACGGTGGAGCAGCGAACAGAAAAAAAGGCAGGGATCAGAGAAGTCATTTCCATGAGCTACTTCTGGGTAATTGTTGGGCTCAGCTGCAGCTCATGCCGGTGTAGAGGCAAGAAACCAGAGGGAAGTTCAAGTTTTGGTCTAAAGCAGCTCCTGTGGTGGCTGAGAGCTGCTGTTAGAACTCTGTCCTTTCTAAGAGACCATGCCCTGATGCATCCTAGCCAGCAGAAGGGATTCTACTTGCATCTACTTCACTGTGAAGTTTCCATTTTCCCTGCTCTTTTCCCCATGCTCTGACAGATCAGAGACATTCCTTGATGATGCTTAACCCTTAGGCTTAGAAGGGGGCTGTGCATTGCATCCAGGAGACATTTAACATGCAGAGGCTTGGAAAAGGTAAAGCTACTCCTCTCTTCCCTTCTGGAGTGACTTTAGATCTTCCCTTTACACACAACCCCACCACAGGGCTGGAATCAAAACATTCAGCTGAGCCTGTGAAAATTAACCCCCTGCCTTTGGGATTGGGCAGTGTGAAGCATAATCCCTTCAGGATGGTTCTCCTCATGGTAGGAAAACCAGAATGTGTCTGGCACTGAAAATTAACCCTGCTTTTCCTGCCACTGGAATGAGGCAAGATAACACAAACTAAACGGGGGGGACAACCAGCTCAGCCCCTTCTCTTGCACCTGGGGAGAAGAGGAGGAGAATGGGAGGCATGGAGAAAGATTTGTGTTGTTACCACACTGTAGAAAAACAGCTTCAGTTTTTCTTGTCCTTTGACCATTTTGCAAAATCTGAGCTACTCTGACTTGGTGTTGCTGGAGTCTCAGTATCTCTTCCAAACCTGGCTGTATTCTGAGTCCCACTGGAATCCTTGTAGAGACTGGGGCTTGTTTGAAGCTGCCTGGAGGGCAGCAAGGAGCTGAACTGAGCAGATCAAAATCTGAGCTGCCTTGTGGGCACAGGTGACCACCAGTTCAAGAACAAAAGCAGGATCTTGACAGCGTCATCTTAAATGAAATGGTTTTATTGCTGTACCATCAGAGGCCTCAGTGGCACCAGGGTGCCTAAAAGTCAGGAATTTAGTTGCAACCTGTAGCAAGAGAGAGTTGACCTTGACCTTTCACATCAGGTGAAATGAACCCAGTCTCAAACTGCATTTCCATAATGGCTTGGGGCTTTGGGTTTTTTATTTTCAAAAGGTTTTTATTTTTCCCTTAAATTGTCTGTTCTTTGTGACTCATGGATCTAAGTTCATTTATTTTTACTATGACCAGTGACTTCCAGCTGCTTTGGTTTTCAAACAAAAGTGCATTTCCATGTCATCATCTTGGAAATCTGTAAGAAGTCTGCATGCAGAACAAAGAACTCCAGGTTTGTCAATTCTACTTCAAGGACCAAAATGTAAAAGACTAGTTTTCTCCCTTCAAAGCTTTTACTTGCCATGATCCTCTGAGAAGGTGGTCACCCCACCCTTCCCAGAAACTTCTAGGATGGCATATGGGACACAATTTATTTGCAAACAGGAACAGGAGGCAGTGTTTTGGGAAGGCAGTGCAGGTACTGAAAGTGTTTGCATTCACAGAAGAACTGTGCCTGTGCAGGGGCACATGTGAGCTTGTGCTCTTGAAAAATGAAGCAGCCTATAATTGTGTTATGGATCACAACACACTCAAAAACTGTGGCACTTGGGGATGATGAGCTGTGCACGAAACACTCATTGTCAGTGCTGCCATTTCTCAGCTGATTCACCTGGAGGAGGAAGTGGCTCTGGCATGTAATCAATACCCTGAGTGAGGGAAGCAGAGGGAAGCTTGCTATAGCAGCAGGACCCCTTATTAGAAAGAAAATAACCTGTTCTTATTCTTCGAGATGATCTAAAGGGCACGGGCTGCACATCCTGGCTCTGTACGTGATAAAAAGCCGATTTCTGGCACTGATGTTCAGTGCTGAGGTGAGGGAAAAGTGTTCTCGTGAGCTGGAGTTTTAACCAGCGGGGTCAAACTTACCTCACTGTCCTGTGTCACGACTGTGAACTTTCCCAAACATCTCCCTGAAAACACAGGGTACAGTCATTGTGCCTGGGTATTTTTAACTCCTGGTAAGGACACCAGTGATCCGTGGCTCGCTCCTGAGTGAAAGGTGTAGCTGTCGTGTGCGTAGGTGGTCAGTGGGTACGTCAGCAAACACTGGTGCTGTCAAGGTATAAATCTCCTGGAACTCATGACCTTTGCTTCGTGCTTATTCTCATTTCCTTTGGTTTGGTTTTTTTTTTCCTGATAGTTTGGTAACTCTCCGGGAAATACATCCCACTTCTCTCTGGCACCTGAACAGCACCTAGCACCGTGCACTTCTGGCCCCTACGTGCTACTGTAGCATCCCAAAAGGCTGTGGAAGGTCATGTCAGAGCCTGCAAAGTAGGAAATTACAAAGTATTTTGCATTTAATTTGCAGTAAGTTGCATGGTAAGGCAAACTTCCTACCAGTAGCAAAGTCAAATATAGATTGCTCTGGAAGGATGATGATTTGTTATCACTGAGAAACTCAGAGAACAGATTAGACAACCCCTTTTTAGGACTCATTGCCCAACTGATCCTGCCCAGACACATGGTGATGAACCGTACGACCTCTTAATATCTTCTTTTTGGACTGGCTTTTTTTGTGTTTCTGTGATCTTTCAAAGCTGACTCTGGACTTTAACCCCATGTATCCCACTCAGACTAGGGGGAAATTTGTGTACAAGCTCTGTATTTGTCCTGTAAAACCTACTGACCCAAACAATCCTATCTGCAATCCATCAGTACATTTTATGCTACACAAACATGTTTTTCAGTGTTACTTATTTTCCTAATAGGCCCTAATTTGCAGAACCATAGAATAGTTTGGGTCGGAAGACACCTTTAAAACTCATCTAGCCCCCTGCAATAAGTAGGGAAGTCTTCATCTTCTCTGGGAAGGTGAATTTTCGTGGTGCAGCTCTGAAGGGAAGAGATACCCTCTGGTGTAAACCAGGTGCATGATTGGAGAGGCCACCAGTTGCTGGCCCAAATTTATTTAACTATTCTGTTGCACGTTCACCTCCACAACGTCTGTGCACGTGTTTCAAGCACTGCAGATCTGCTGGAGAAGCTTTCTGTCTTTTCCCCAGACTGTATGAGGAGAACTGTGCTAAAAACTACTTGAGGCAGAGAATAAGGTGTAGAAAATCCGGTCTGTCAGAGATCATGCAAGCGCCTTACACAAGAGAGGTAACAGGGACTTTGTTGAGGACTAATGTGTGAGCAGTGCTGCAGCCAGGTCCAGGCTCTACTGTTCTCACAAGTGTGTTTGTGAAAAGGATAATTATAAGTAAAATTTAAATATATTATGTGGGGTGAGGGACGTTTGAGAGCGTCAGGAAAGAGTAGAAACCCACAAATCTTTGGAGCATGTAGACATCTCAGAAAGAGGTGTTACTTCTGAAGTTCAGTAAACTATGGGATGGTACAACAATTTTTTTTCTAGAAATGGACAAGTCTGGGGCAAACACCAGGTGAAAAGAGCAGCTGAAAAACAGTTTTCTCTGGTTTGCAGGCTGGAAAGGAGATGTGGCCATCTAAGCATAGGCATTTACAAGGTACTTTAGCAGGAGCCCTGGAGCTCTTTAGATAGACAGGCTCTACTGCACATATCTCAATAATTTAATACAAAAAAGAGGAATTAGTTAAGGGTCCTAATGACAAAATACTTTTTCTTTTTTTTTTTTTTTCTCACAGAACCAAGGGCAGAGCAGACAGTTAACACAGAGACTATTTAATACACCATCAGCCCAAGAGACTTCAGCACTTCCTTCCTTTCAAAAGTGGTGAGAGCGATGAAATTCATACAGTTCCTGGATTCCTTGTTCTAACTGTCAGAAATTAGGAGAGATCTGCTCCTGCCTGAAATTTTGCTGTAGGTGGGAAAAACAGGAAAGAACTGCTAATAGAAGTGAGAAACATCCCAGGAACCAAAGTTTTGACACAACAATAACCTATATCACAATGTTCCTTGCTGTTTTTAAAAATCCGTAGAAGAGCAGGGAGAATTCAAGTTGCACTGAAATTCCAGGCAATTAATTTAACAGCTGCAGGAGAGGAAAAAAGAGTAAAAAGGCCAGAAAGCTGGAGCCTGATGCTTGTTTAGAACCTGGTTGCAGCTGGTGATCCCTCTCAGCTGAGGGCTGAGTGGCAACAGTTGTACCTTGTAAAGCTGATTTTCCAGCAGATGAGTCCTCTGCTCATTTGAACACTGAAGTTCAGTCAGCTACTACTCCTCAGAGGATCAGCTAAAATAGCTGTGCTGTCTCCCTCAGAGAAGGAAGAGAAGTTATTTTTCCACGTGCTAGTGTAAGTATAGGGTCTTGGGCTGTATTTTCTTTTGTTTGGTTTGGTTATTTTTTTACTGGTACATTGGAGAAAAAAAAGTCAAATACCCTTTAACAGAGTTTTACTTGTATCTGCTTGAAGGCTCTTGTGCACTTAAAGAACAGTCCTAAATCTAACTGCAGTGTTTTTAAAATTTTAATTTGAAGCTACTTATCTCTTTAGAGATAATACATCTGTAATAATGCATCCTAATGTAGATGATTGCTTCAACTTCCTGGCGTTTATTTGAGGATTAAATCTTTTAAGACAGCCATAATTAAAAAGTAGTCTCTTCTCTAAAATTGTTCTGAGCTTTTTCTTACTGTGGTTTTTCTGAAGAATTCCTGTGGCTAGAGATGTGTTCATTAACATAAGTACTGCTACTTATAGAAATATTAGAAAAATAAACTTAGAGCTCTTGCCTCTGCTTCTATAAATCTAAGTTGTGGCCATGCAGGCAGCGTGTAATAAGCCAGTTCAAATAAAACACTTAGTATTTATGTTTCTTTCAATCTAGATTAATAAATACTTGTGTATTATTTTATTCCTTGCTTCAAAAGACTATACAAGTGTTAAGTGCTAGTGAAGCCTGCTCCTGTTTTTGGGGAAAGGAATTCATTTTTCTACCTAAAAAATCACTTAAAATCTGATTCTTGGGAGCTTCAGCCAGCTTCATTCGGTATGTTATTATTATTTAACAGTATAGCTTGATAATCTCGATGTCACTGCCAATTGGAATTGTTTCCCCTCTTGTTTCTTCCTGATGACAAAGATTCAGCCAAGCTGTGGGTGCCTGTCCTAGAGCTCTGTCCCAGGCCTGCTGAGGGCATCCTGCAGTGAATGTTCTTGGTGCTGGTGTTGCAGCAGATGCTACTTTGGTGGGTTGAGAAGCTCAAAGTCCTCATCATCCCTTGAAAGCTCCCAGCTGATCAGTTCAGGTGGTTGTGATGTGCAGGGTAGGCACAGAAACCTCATTGGGAATGTGGATTTATCCCTGCAAAATGAACCTCCTGTGCCTTAGTCACATAGAGACGTGCTTATCTCGTAGGAAATTTCTTTTTCAATGTTGCCTGCGAGAATAGATAATAAAAATACAAACAGGATGAGGTGCCTCTGTAGGGCGTGTTTCTTGTGTAAATTCCCAGTGTGGCACCATGACAGCTGTGGCTAATTAGCAGAAGAAACACTGGATTTTAGGGGGTTTTTTATTGTTCTTGTAGGCTCACAGAAATGTTGAAACTCTTATTGGTCTCACTTTTCCTGCCTCCTCACTCCCCCCAATACAATTAAAGTGCTTCCTTTAATCTAAAAAGTCCTCTGCTAATTTGCAGGGTGTTCTTCAGTTTTTATTTTGGTTCCCCTCACCTCCCTGCCATGGTTATGGTATTTAAGAGTAAGCAGTGAGATTTCACAAAGTATTTCTGTCTTTCTTCCCCAAGTTTTCCACATGCACATAAACTTCTAGCTCCCTGGACAACCAAGTGTCCTGGCTGAAGGTTTCTGTCACAGCTGGCAAGTGGAACAAGGGTTTTCAAACCACTGGATGCAAAAGCTCCAAGTCGTCTGCTGAACGGAAAAATTGGCATAAATGTGTGTGTGTGTTGATCACCCTGACTCTTGTATCTTGTGCCTATTTTTCCAGATATTTGGCAAGAGAAGGGAATTGATGATGTCTTTGGAATGTGGAGCTAAGAAACGGCACCGCAACCCAGTCGACAGCATCTGCAGGAAGATCAAATCCATCCAAATGATGGACCAAGTCTCCAACCCGGCTTTGCAGATACCAAAATTTCAGTCCCGGAACTTCGACAGCCCCCAGAGCAATACTAAAAAGAACCTGGAAGAAATACTGAAAGGGAGAACCTGCAGAAGTCGGGAGAGTCCTTGTTCACCCTTGGTCAGCCCTGACAGTGACAGCGTTTTCTCTGCGAACTCGCCTTGTCTCGGGGCCACCTCTGACTCCTACTCCACAAACACCACCTTTTCAATCCTCCAAAGCAGTGAGAGATCCGGCAGCCCGTGGATGCCTCCCTATCCCATGGAGAACACTTCTCCACTCTGCTTTGGATCCAGGGAGGCCAACGCCCGGAACAAACCGAGTGCTTTAGCAAATGCTGAACCTAAAGATGTGCGGTCCAAGCAGAAATATCTGACGTCAAGTCCGAATTTATATTTCTTCACGTCTGAGAAAAAGCCAGAAAGTGCTGTGGTCCAGCCTCCTGTGTCGGAGATGTTTCCTTCGAGTGAAAGAGGTAAAAATGCTGAAGAAAAACACCCACTGATTCAAAATCCTAGACATCTGAACATTCAGCCTACATAAGTGACATTTATTTACCACTTAAACTGGTAACAACACATTTTAGTAGCACTCAAATCTTATAAGACTGCAAAAAGAACTGAGGAAAATCTTAAACTTTCTCTAGAAAAATATTAATGTGAATGTAAATAGTAAGGAATTAATAAGGCAAAAACTTTTTCACATTTGCTAATTAACTTTTGGTTTAAGAGATGGAGATATTTTTAACACTTTAAGAGATTAATTTAGACTACTACTAGCCTTTTATTAATAACCAAATTTTATTTGGCTATTAATTTAGACTATGATTGGAAGGCACTTTGAAGATCACTTAGAAGATACGTGAGTTTGGGTGTTGCTCTTAGTTTGGGGTTTTTGTTTGTTTTAGGGATTGCTTTCTTAATAAGTTAACTCAACTATAATGATTCTCTACAATATATCTGGAAGGGGAGGGAAGAAATACCTGGCCTCTTAAAATGTCCTGTTTCATATGTTTGCTCCATGTGAAAGAATAAAAAAGTTTTTCCAAAAAATGCATGTGTAAAAGTAGATGCATGAAGTAATTTCCAGCTCAGAGACTCAAGTTATGGCCAGTTCCTGTTGTTATTTGGCAGTAAAAGCTGTGTTTTTATTGGAGGGGAAGCTGGTTAGTTGCTTCTGTTGTTTCAATCATCTGGAATGGAAGTTACCACGAGCAAATAAAAATGGGCAATAACAGATTTATCCTTCACAGGAGGGAGGCAGACACTGGGGTACAAAGCTGACAACATGCACGATGTGAGCTTGATCTGTGAAGAGGACCTGCTGACCACCATCTTCTGTGCATGTGACATCCATCACACAGGTTTGCCAGGGGTTTTTCATTGCTCGCTTTTGGTCTCTTCTCAACAGATTTCCAAGGTTCAGATCGTGTTATGATTTCTGAGAGATGCCAGTCTCTGACATGCTTAGGTGCCTGTGTTGTGACAGAGGCAGAATAAACGTGTAAATGTGCCTCTTTTGCATGGTGCCTGACCCTTCCCCTGCTGATCTCTGCAGCGTTTTAGTGCAGGAGAAATAGAGGAGCAACACATTTCTAGGAATTACCCTTGTTGCAAATGATTGTTTCTTTCTTTTAGCCTTTTTCCTGTTAGAAACTTGGGAAACTTCAGAGCAAGAGACAATTCCTCCTCCCAGTTCCGCCTCAAACATGACTAAAAGTGATAGAATCATGGAAGGGTTTGGGTTGGAAGGCACTTTGAAGATCATCTTGTTCCAAACCCCTACCATGGGCAGGGACACCTTCCCCTACCCCAGGTTGCTCAGAGCCCCATCCAGCATGGCCATGAGAGCAAGGATTAATATCATGTGTCAACTTTTGTTTCTTTTGAACTGAAGTCCACAAAATTAGTAAACTGGATTTTTACATTTCTTTGTAATTAGGAAAAAAAACCCAAAAACCACCAGCACCAAAAAAACCCCAACACGACAAACAAGAGCTCTAAACCATTTCTTTCCAGGTCACACTACAACTGCAGGGATCAGCTGCTTGTCTGCAGCTCTTGAGGGCACTTGGATGTAATGCAGTTCAGTAGCGTGGCCTTTTACAGTTTTTTTGTAATGCCTTGCCTGGCTTTGGAGTCTGACCCCTGTTTCTGCTTCAGGAAAAGTGGCAGTGTCCAAGATAGTTGATTATTTGAGACATACAACCAGCCGGGGATCAGAGGACAGTGGTCTCGAAGAGCTGTGCAATGTGCTTGACCCGGAGCACAAAGATATCTCCATGGACCTGGAAACATATCAAGCCATCATGGGAGAGTGGATCGAAGACCGTAAGAGGAAATGGTAACAGAATTTTAATAAATGTCTCTCATGCCTCTTGTGTGAAAACGGGAGAGTATAAACTTCCCCTGTGGCTTGTGCTTTCCATGCTCTGGAAAGAAGATGGTCTTGGCACACCATGGCCACAATATTGGGTTTGGCTAAAGATTTTTAAGTATTACAAAGCTGGTAAGCAGCCCAGTGTCCTGCTGATTTTGTGACCCTTGATGCTCCCTTCTTTCAGGGAAGAAGGTGCCGCTGAGGAATCATCAGCAAGCATGGAGGACCTGGAATTTCAAGTACCTAGAAACATCTCTGAAGGTGCAGAATGTTTTACTGTGTTTCTGTTCAGGAAAGCTCCACTTTCTTGCTCTATAACCAAAACCCCACCTCTTCCAGCCAAAAAAATGCATGTCCGGATGAATGTTACATCAGGAAGCCTGGAGGCCTTTGGGGGTGATGTGTCTAAAGGAGACATGTAAGTCCATTTAAGTAATTCTTTCTCAGAATGTAGTATTGAATTACTCGACAGAAACTCCTAGAACCTCTGTTTTGGAACACTATCCTGGCAGAGTTTAATGCTCACCTCAGTCTGCAGGAGCTCTTGATGTGCTGTCACCTTCTTCCTCACAACTTCTGCTCAGGCTTAAAAACACACCAGTAATTTTCCTACTGATATCTTGGTGCTTCTGTGTCCATTTGCCTTTTTAATTCCCTGTGGTCAGAGATCTGCCGTGTGTTTCCCTGTTTAAACTGACTCCTTCCCTTCACAAAATTCTTAGTTGTCTGACAATAAAAAGACATTGTCCTGAAAAACTGATTTTGTTTTTGTTTGGGGTTGCTTTTCCTTATGATAGGGAGTTTTTGGGGTTTGTTTTGGGGTTTTTTTATTTGTAGTAGTAGTAGTAGTTGTTATGTCTGTGACTTGGACTCTGTTAATGGCAAAGCACTTAAGAAAGAGCAGAAGTTTCATTTCCAGTTCATGCATGGTCAGAAATCCAATATCTGCTCTGTAATACTTCCCTATAATTTCTCGTGATCTCAAAAGAGTGATCCTCATTCAAGTTTTGGTTGAAAGCGTAAGTGGGGGATGGCTTGGGGGAAAATAAAGGATCCAGAAATTGCAGAGTGAATACAGAAGCACCATTAGTGGCCCAAGAGGTGATTAGCAAAAGCTTAAGGCGCTCTGATGCAGACATCCAGCTGTGGCACTTGTCTGACAGCACACTTCAGTTGCAGGGAGCAGAAAAAGTGCTTAAAACCAAAACTGTCCTCGGTGTCTGTGAAACTGGAGAACTGACCTGAAGATGCTCCAAGATCTCTGTGCAGAGCAAATGGCTGGACACTGCAGCATCACAAGTCCTCTGTGGGCTCTTCCCTCACCTCTAATCTGTGCATTAGGATGTTCTAAAAGTCTGAAGTGTAGATCAAATCACCTTTCTCAGTCTTTCCTGGCTTTGTCACTGGGACAGGGAGACCTCCGACTTGATAACCTGTGTTGCGGACCTGCAGTACAACAACCAGAGGCTTCAGGAAGAGAACAACAAGCTGAAGCTCACCCTGGAAGCTGTGGATGAGACCAACAACAAGCTCCTGGCAGATAATGAGCATCTACGTCAACAGTTAAAAAGGTGGGGGACCCTGATGGCAGCAGGCCTGCCATGGGCAGAGCTGTGTTCTTCCAGCCTGGCTTTCAGGCTTTTCTCTTCACCAGTTCTTCATCACAGTGGCTTTCTTGATGTTCTGTAATATCTGTAAGGTTTAGCCCTCTTGCTCATTGCTCTCCTCTGTCCCTCCTGGTTCTTATAAAATCATTCATCTCAGAGCCAGGTTTCTGCAGCATGTGGTGGTGTGGGTGCACACAGGGAAAATCTCAGGGTAAAACAAACAAAATAACAATTGAAAAAAGAAAATAAAAGAAAAAACCGAAAAGGCATAATATTACCAAGAGAACAGCCAAGCGCTGGAAGGCTTCCAATCCTAGACCACACTCTTCTTGCCAAGTAGAGGGGAAATGAGTGTCTAAGAGCTATTTTGCTACTCATTTGCAGGACTGAGGTGAGTTGTGTCACTTGTTCAGTGTTTCTGTAGCCAGGGGACCTATCAGTACAAGCCTATTTTCCATTGTGTTCATCTGGCCTAATTAATTACACTGTGATATGATTTGGTCAGCTGCCAAACTGTTCCCAGGCTTTTTGGGGGTGATTAAGACAAGAGTTGTGCAGGGTAGCTGGCATGGGCCACGTGCCCTTCTGTGGGAGCACCTGCCCTGGGATGCTCTGCAGGATAGGGTTAGCTTGGAAAAGGGCCTTGCCTGTTGCTTAAATACACATGGTCTGGAGTTTATCAGATCAGGGTAAGAAAATGGTGCAGAGCTTCTCCTTGAAAACTGAACTGAAATGGTTTCCCCAACTGTAAACTGTGAAGTGCTGTAAAGATGTGTTTGTGCTCAGGTAACTTGATATATTTAACTGTAACAAGCTAAATTTTTAGCGTATTTAACATAGCTTTGTTTGCATCCACCTGTCTTGGAGGCTTTGTTTGCCTGGGGTTTCATCCCTCCCTGTAAGAGTGGAAGGGGGTGATAAATAGAAAGTAGAAGCATGAGCTTTTGCTTCCTGGGCAGCATTGATGGGCTTAAACTTGATTGTTGTTCTTCTGTTAAGTATCTGTGCCAAAAAATAAGTCCCTGGTGGCTTCTAAAAATACTCTATTTCCAGGCTATCTAAACAACCAACATTAACTGGCTAAAGTTTCTCTGGATTTGCTTCCCCCTGTGCAGCATCCAGCACTCTGTGTTGAAAGCCAAATCCCTGGAAGAAGAACTAGAGGAAGCAAGAAACAACCTGAACCTGTCAGAAGAGAAGAGAGAGCAGATTCTCTGGCAGAACAAACAGCTAGTAGGTGCTCTTCCTTCTTGGTGTCCCTGGTACAGCACCTCACACCTCGCTGTAACAGTGGTGTGGCTGCTCAGGCTGTTAAAAATCAGAAGTGAGACCCTCTCTGTACCTTCAGTGAGGGTTCATGACCTGCACCAGCCTCAGCTCTCCCCTTTTTGTGTGCTCTCTGAAACAAAGGGGTTCAACACCACAGCTCTGGATGTGTTTGTGGTCTGCTGCTTTTTTGGCTGTTGAACTTGACATGCTAAAACCAACTATTTTGTTTTTCTCTTTTTCTATTATTTTCTTTTTTTTTTTTTTTTTTTTTTTTTTTTTTTTTTTTTTTTTTTTTTTTTTTTTTTTTTTTTTTTTTTTTTTTTTTTTTTTTTTTTTTTTTTTCCCCCATAAACTTGATCAGGAAAAAGAAAATCAGTCTCTCAACATCAAAGTTACTTCTCTCCAGGAAGAGGTAAAATAAATCATGATTTGACATGTTCTTGCCTTGCTAAAATTTGCCATTAAGGAACAAAATGTTTGTCATACTTTGAAGCCTTGCATTCTAATTAGGTTATCAAAATATCTAACATTTTAAAAGGATGATTTTTCATAGAACTTTGTATCTTGAAGTTGCACTGTGCATCAGGTTTTCAACTTGCTGGGTAAGTAAGGATATGAGGTATGGGAAGCATAGGGACAAACTTCTCCCCCACCACCACCTTTTTTCCAAGATTTACAGGCAAATTCCATGTATTTCTGGTTCCCACAGCTAAAAATACACAAACTCTATATTGAAACAATCTCTGTCCAATGCTTGATTTTGTATTCACTTCTGTTTTCCTCCCTTAAGATCCAAAGGAGGAGCCTTGCATGGAGCTGTAACACTAAAAATATGTAAAAAAAAAAATTTTTTTTGAAAAAAGATGCAGTGGGTGGGGTCTCCACTCACAGATGGATCCTTTGACCCTGTCCAAGGATGTGCAAGAGGTTTTTAGAGAATGCAGCTCTGTTGGCAGTGTATCCCTAGGCTTGTTTTTTTATTTGGAGGAGAGCTGTTCATTCTTACTCTCTTTTTTATCAGGTGACGAAATGCTTGCTTACAGTCTGTATTTCAGACTATTCGGGGGAAATGGAGAAACAGGTTAAATCCAACACAGTAATGAAAAGAAGCACCTTAAGATCCGTCTTTCTGCAAAGCTCCTTAGTCCAAATAGCTATTAAACCACATCTTTCTGAAAACAATTCTCATGCTGCAGGGCTGACTTTTCTTTAGCTTTCGAGGTCTGGCAGTGGTTATAAATCACATTTTGAGTGGTTTTCTCTCTTACCAGTGCTCTGGGTGGGAAAAGGAGGAGAAGCAGTTTTGGTGGGGCAAACTACATGCAATGTATGTGCAAAAATGCTGCTAGTGCTCGCGAGTAGGCAGCAGTTTGGGGGTGGATATGTCATTTTTTCCCCTGGTTTCTTCAAGGAGAAGCTGTCAATCCATTCAGCTGTGCCTAAACACTCTGTCTTGTTTAGATTATTAGGCATAGTATGGACACCGATGGGCTGCAAAAGAAGATTTTGGAGCTGTCTAAAAATGCAGCACAACTTCAAGTAAGCATTTCGAAACTGGGAGGAATAAAAAGTCAGCCTGGACTTTACTTGGGTTTAGTGAAGGGGGAATTTCTGCTGCTGGAAGGCAGACAGCCCTGAACCTCTCTATATTGAAGGACTGCAGTGAAAGTAGCTTGGAGAGTGTGGCAGCTTTCACTAAGGGAGCTGCTGTCTGGAGGCTAAAAACTGGGCTGATAGAAACAATCCAGAGTTTTGTTCTTTCCTCCAAGTTAAACTTTTTTTGGATACCTTTCCCTCACTTTTCAAGAAAATACATTAAGGTCATGCTTTTGGAGATGTTGCTGAAAATATTGGCCTGGACAGATGAGAGGAAACAAAGGTGACTGAAAGTTGAGAATGCTTTCATTCCTTGGGTACCAGATTTGTACTTTGGAACAAACACCACACAAGGTACTCAAAGAAAAAATTGATTTTTTCCAAGCAAGGAACATTGATACTCTTTTTCCCTTCCCAATAGCAAGTAGGAACAGACTTTTATTATAGTCTGTACTGATGGCTGGGTTTACTTTTGATCTTTTCATTCTTCAGATCCAAGCCCATATCTATGAGAGCACTGTGGTGAATAAAGAGGCAAGCCTGATCCAGGTTAGTTGCTTTTACTTCATCCCTGACTGAAAACCACCCAATCACAGAATAGTTGGGGTTGGAAGGGACCCTAATGATACCTTGTTCCAACCCCCTGCCATGGGCAGGGACAGCTTCCACTGGCCCAGGTTCCTGGTCTGTACTGATGGGATGATTTGTAAAAAGGCAAGGCAGTAGTATTCACTGTGGCACTTTCATTTCTACTCTTCTCACACTGCAGAACCTGATCCTATAAATGGCTTCAAAGTAGGCGAGCTCTACTTTAGGACCTGATTATGAGTCAGCATAATTAAAGGTTTCAGGATTTTACTTGCCTTTTTTCTTTTTTTTTTTTTTTTTTTAAATCACAACCTATTAAAACAAACTTGCAAACTTCAGACAAAATGTTCAGAAACTTCTAAAGCCTACTTCTTTCAGCAGGGACCTACAGGTCTTTCCCTTCATGTCTTTTACTGAAATCGTTTGTGTCAAACTAGAAATGGTGACTTGGAGCCCAATGGAAAAGGAAATCTGTCCTTTTATTACTGAGGTGTAATTACCTAGGCCTTGCTGAGGAGTGAAAATTTCTGATGTTTTTAAACTGCATTTTGTACTAGAAAACAAAGATATAAGACTGTACAAACATGTTGGCATTCTCTGGATTCATGAATTATGCAAAGAGCCTTCTATGCTGGTGGAGTTTCTGCTCAGCAGAACGTTCTATAAATCTCCTGGTTAAGTATTTGACTATTGGGCCCCCACAAAGTGACTGTGGCTGAATTCAAATAGCAACAAAGAGAACTGAACTTTGGTGTGATCCAGCTGACAACTTTGTGGCTGAGTGTTTTAATAGTTTTGCTTTGGTTGGTTGTTTTTCCAGAAGCAGCTTAAGGGCACAATTTTTTTTTTTTTTTTTAAAGTAGCTCTCATTTTCTCCTATTTGAATGATTCAAAGCTTTTGTGAGCTCTGTAGTATCATTTTATTTCAACAAGACTCTCTTAGTCTATTGACTAAATGGGAATTTTGAAAGTAGGCTGCTGGATTACTCGTGGATAAATGTGAGTGGCTGGTGTAATTTTGAAGAAACTGGTGGAAAACTGACTTTACTTGTTGGCATTAGGATAATCTGGCTCTATAACCTCACTTTTCCTGCTTAGCTTTCTGTGCACTTCATCTCTTTCAAAAACCTCAATGATTTTTAAAGAGAGAGTAGGAAGAACTCTTAAAAGTGTGAGAGGACAAGAGCTCCTACTCGAAATTCCTGTTTTCTCTTATAAATTCTCTGCTGTCTGTACTGTGTCTTCTATTGGAATGGCATAACCTGACTGGAGCTCATTGTTAGTTGCTAAGAAAGGTTCTTCTACCAATTCCTCAGTCCTACCATGAGGGCTGACTCTTTTTCATCCCTTCTGTTAAGTTGTGTTTAATCTACAGAGGGCTACATTTTAATAATGCAAAACAATTAGAGTAAACTTGGAATATTGCAACTTGTTCTAAGGGTCAGTTGGGATTGAAACTCATGCTGGAATATAATATAGACCATGTTTTAAGCTAAAACTAGAGTGCTTCTGTCTAGTTTAATCTGTTGGACGTGAAACCAGGTGAGTAGTGAATTAAAGTACAGCACCTGGAAAAGAGGGTTTGTCTCCTTAACTTCAGCAGTTAGGTAGAAAAGGCCATCTGAGTGCTTTTTATAGTTAATATGCAAGGTAACTCACTGTATTCTTTTAAATTCACAACTATTTTTATGTCATAATCAGGTTGCTGCTCAAGCTAAATCATACATCTTACTGCTGTGATGGAGGGTCAAATATAACTTTTGTTTTTTGGTTCTTTTCTCCACAATCTCTGCAGAAGGAGCAGGATATCAAGGAACTCAAGTCAACCATTGTGGAGTGTTCCTCGATAATAGAGGTATGGGTTTGGTTTGGGCTGTGTGAGGGAGGGCCTGTGCTGGTTCTGCACAGCAAAGTCAGCCCCTGACCAAACCCCACGGATGTTTTAGACGCTGCGGGCTGAAAAAAGCAAACTGCTGGAGAACATCCAACACATGCAGCAAGAGCTGATCTCGTGAGTATTGTGACCAAGTCCCAGGAAAGGCAGCTCATCAGAAATCCAAGAAAGACTGATACATAACTTTTTTTCTGCTTCTTTTAGGAATGGGTTGAGTTTCCCGTTGTTGTGTAAATTTAACGGCAATATTCCTGAAGGGATGAATTCTCTGCACTGTGAACTGGAGCTTGCACAGTCTTCTGCGGTATGAATTCAACCTTAATTTAATCTTTTCACAGTTGCCTTGCACCAGCAGAGGCAGAACAAAGCTCGTTCCCTGTAGATGACTAGATAACTCTGGAATCTGAAGCCATTAATCCTAGCATGTAAGCACAGAATGAGGAGGTTGCAATATTGTCCCAAGCACCTTGGAGGAAGTCCAAAGAAGAGCAAACAAAACACTTTGTAGATATAAAAATTAGCTCACAGTATCCTAGAATGGCCTGGGTTGGAAGGAGCCTTAAAGATCATCCAATTCCAACCCCTTTACAAAGTAAATCTGGAGGGGCTTGGGTCAAGCATTTAGCTGGCAGAAGAACAGACTGATGGGAAAATATATCAGTTTTCCAATATAAAAAGGCTTTTATGGTGCAGAAAGTAACTGACAGTCTGCTTCTTGGGCTGCTGACACCAGACATGAACAATGATTTTTTTTTTTTTTTTTCCAGTTGTGAAAGAGGAGACTTCTTTTTCTCTGAAGTCTAACATAGTGAGAAAGGAAATTCAGCGTTAGAGTGAGCATCTTGATAGAGTTGTTGGGTCTTTATCTAATGTATTGTTAAGAAACTCTGATAAGCATCTCTGATGGCAAACCAAATATATTTAAATGAATAAAATAAGTTTTTTATATAAATAGAAGATAATGATTAGGCTAAAAGACTTTAATCAGAAATATTTACTTATAACTATTTGTACAGCGCACTAGCTATAATTTCAATAACTTCAAAGCTAGCTTAATAATTATTTAAATAGAGTTTGTTGTTACTCACCTATGTTGATGACCATAGGAAAATCTTTTGTTCAGCTTTGAGGAGTAACTTAGAGGGGCCTCCCCACCTGAGGGAGGGATCTCCACACACGCCCTGCGTGAAGGGGCATGTCAGAAGCCCCTGACTTTAAAAAGTGGGACTGGGTTTTTATGGTATAAAGTGATTGACTGTCAGACCTTTCCAGGGCAGCTGTTGGTTCCCTTGTCAGGAGCTTTACCTGCCACTTCCTCACTGGTTCCAATTTCTGTCAGGAAATACTGTTCTTCACATCCGAAGCATTTTTAATTTTGGGATCAAGGAATCAGGCTGGTCTTGGCCTTCCCCAACAGCAGCATGATCCTTCCTTCTCAATCCACCACCAATAATTTTTGCAAGTAGGGTTTTTTTGAAGCTGTTTTACCCCTGTTTAGGCAGAGCATCCTGTTACAATTATGGCTTTGGTTCTGATTTTAAGCTGAGCTATTCTGTTCCCATTTCCTTAAACAATCCATGGAGTCCCATCCTTCCCTGTGTGCTGTTTTCCCCTCAGATACAAGCCATGCAGCACAGCTGACAGCAGAGAGATGCTGCTGAGTGATTTCTGCTTATTTTTGTACAAGGTGTTTTTGCAGAGAGTTAGCATTTGTAACAACAACAAAAAAAGCCATACAAATGGACTAAAACTTTAGGCCTCGAAAGGAAAGGTAGGCTTGGCTAGGCAGCTTCGAAGAGTTACGGTATCATCCCAAATTGCAGCTCCCCAGAGCTCCAGTGAGTCACTGTTTGCCCTTCAAATGCTGCAGTGAGACATGATTCCACCGAGTCACCTGTAAGCAAGCAAGGGCTCTGCTTATTCATCACTTGGTAAAGCCTCTTCAGAATAAAGATAACTAATTACTGACTTCCTCTTGCCTACCCTGGCATGAGTATTTGCACTGGATCACTCAGCAGCTTGGCTGGCTTGCCTTTTTTTTTTTTTTTTTTTTNTTCTTTCTTAAAGTTTTTTCTTTTTTTTAAATTCTCATTGATGTGATGGTTCTGGAAAAGCTTTTCCAAGCCTCAAGTTTCGGTAGCTCTGACCTTCTGGTAAATACAGAGCAGGGGTACTTCAGGAAAGTCTAAATGTCACTGATGCTGGTCTGTAATAAGGGGATGTCAAAATAAACTAGCTGGCTCTTCCATCTCTTCAAAGATTCTCAGGACTGAGTGGACATCCCTGGATGAAACACTGGACCGTGAAGTGCTGCTTTTGCTTCAGGGGCCTGAATATGCAGGAGAAAAATTCAAGGCTATAATGCAAAACCTGGTCAGTGGCAAAGCTTACGTGGATAAGGGTGTTGTCTTTTATCAGTAATTTAATTAGGAATTCTCCAGGCATTGATAATCAGATTATGTTTGCTCCCTTTGGAAAAAATAAGAATAGTTTGAGAGTGGAGAGGGGTATAGTTTAACAAGATCACTTGGCACCTACTCCAACACTAATTTATGTCCTGGGTAATTCTGGGCAGAGTTGTTCTAGATGAGCACTAAAAATGCCAGAGTTTGGTTGGGGGGTGGGTGTTTAGGGGTTTATTTTGTTTTTCAGCAAGAGGAAGCCTCTGAAGCAGAAGAGCTTGTCATAGCTTCACTAGAATGGGTAAAAGATCCTGATGAGGACATGCAACAAGCCTGGGAAAGAAAACTTGCGGTGAGTAACTGTTTGTCTGAAGCATTTAGTGAAATGGTGGGGCTGTGAAAAACCTTAAGGTGGGTATCTTGCTGCTGCACGCTGTGTATGCTAATTACTGGACATCAGAGTCCATTTGTGGGTCAGAAATGGAGAGAAATATCTTTGACTGGGGTTTTTTTTTGAGGAAAAGGATGATCACTTACTTGCTGTGCTCTTGCTAGCTTGTCTTGAGTGAGAGCTCCCTTTGTTCAAACTCTGCTTGAAGGAAAGGGCAGATGGAGCAGGTCAATTAGCAGAGGAAAATGAGGTCAGGTGGCAACACCATGTCCTGTGAACAATGAAGCTTTTCTGCCCACTGCCTGTTTCTGTGTGCCCTGAACTCATTTTCCCCATGCTCCGAATTTGGTGATGGCACTGGATGGTCTCACCATCGACGGGAGTGATGAGGCTTTATAACCAAATTTCCAAATCAAAACCTCCACAGGGTTTACTTTGTTGTGAAAGGCAAAGAGTTCTGCTTTTACTGGGCATATTCCACAGGAAAAATTTCAACCAAACCTTGTTTTACAATTCAGTCTTGCATAATGCATTTCTCCTACTCCTCATACCTATTGTGAGGCTTGCAAGTTGCTCAAGGTTACTAGTAAAAATGTCTTCCCCATGTACTAGCAGGTGCCTGTGGACACAGCTAAACACTCCTGTTCCCTCCTCCTCTCTCTTATAACAGCACAGTTCCTGAAATTTCCATCTTACTGGATGCGGCTTTTTCCTCTAACCTGCTTCTTCCCACTGACCTGTCGTTAGGAATGCTCCAACAACCCCAAGCTGTACATTATTGCTGTTTTTCAGCTCTCTAATGGATGTCAAACCCCTCAATTCATTTCCCTTGGGTGACAGCAGGTGCCACTAGGGGATGTGCTGCTTGAAATTGTTGGTTATTTGGGCAGAAAATTGCCCTTCCTTCTTCCTCTAGTGCTGCAGAATGGTTGTAGCTGGGCCTCTTAATGTTTCCTGGGCGGGGCTGGAGCAATCATTGGGAGCCATCCAGTCCTGGAGCCAGGTTTTTTAATAATAATTTTTCTTTAGGTAGATCCTGAAACCTTCCCCTTAGAGAAGGTTCAGTTATCTCGGTATCTTCACCCAGATGTGACTTTGGGTAGACTCAAGGAAACTGCTGGCTCGTGAACAGCAGTAGCTTTTTGATCTTGACTGAAAACCTCCTCCTTCAAAGCTGTCAGAGCTGAAAAATGCTTGTGAAGTTACATTCACGTTGGGATCATATTCCTGTTAAACATGTGAACGTTTAATGTTAAACATTTTGGTGTGGGGGTTGGAGTTGATTGTGGCAAATGAATCCTATTCTGGCTCCTAAAGAGTGATGCATTTGGAAACTGAGCTAACAGAGGATCAATAAAGAACAAAATCCTTTAAAAATAAAAGGCCTCATCCTTTAGGGTGCCGTGGAGGATGGGAAATGACTTCATGTCAAAAATTGTCACCTAGACAGAACAAGCCAGATATGTGTGAAATTTTGTGCATGGAGCTGAACAGCAGTGGGTCCAGAAGAAAGGAGAGAGATTCAAAATAGCTTCTTCCAGCCTCAGAGAAAGCACATGGTCCAAGATTTAATTATTTTGTCAACAAAAGTTGTCACTAGAAGCCTTGCCCAGCATTTCCTGTAAAATATATTATGGCCATGTTCTGCTGGGGTTTTGTATTTTCAAAAACATGTTAAAGCATATTACACATAAAGAGAACTTGAAGTGTGCTTATGTTTTTGTGCATATATATATGTACTTTTACATATATATAGATAGTGACAGCAAAATTTTTTTCCCCCTTCCTCCTGGGAGATAAGACTGGCACATGTACCCTGATAAGCCTATACCACTTCAGGGTCCAAATCGTGTTATTTCTACAAGTGAGTGCTGCCTGCCTTGGCTGAGAAACAGACCCTCAGGATGTGGGCAGTTGCACATGGTCACATCCCATGTCATCCTAGGAAACTTATCAGCAAAAACTACCTTTTTTTTTTTTTTTTTTTTTTTTTTTTTTTGCAGTGCANTTTTTAAAGCCTGATACTTGATGTGCTGTTTTGTTTTTTTTTTATTTGAAGCTCATGACCATCAGATTCCAACTTGCAAGCAGATAATGTGGCCTGTATCTGTAAGACTGGTGTTTTCGCCTTAGAATTGTTGCAAAATCCCAGGAATATAAACTTCATTCTTTCCTGACCTCTGTTTGACTCTCATCAAGCATTCTTTAAAAGCTGAGGACACTCTTCCATGTGTCCAGTGGAGCAAGGTCAGAGAGGGAGCACTGGATTCTTCTACTCAGTACTTTATACTGCAAGTCACTGTCCAGAGAAATAGAGGGTTCAGTGTTACCTAACACTTAATTTTTACCCTTTTCCCCTTTTTCTTCCTACAAACCAGAGGTAAATCTAAAAGCCTTTGTGGTGGGGGTCACCCCTGGGACAGATCATCTGCTAGGAGTGTATGACAAACTGAAATACAGTTTTATTGGTTCTTGGTTATTTCATTTATTTTGCTGTAATACAAACTCAATTTGGTACCAGTGGGCTTCGTTGTACTTTGAGGAAAGAGCCACAGAAGCCTAAATTATCAATTTTAGGGCTCCCTGCAAGATGGTCATTATTAAAACTTCCTTTTATGAGCTATGGTTTTTGTTGCTGTATCTGGGCACCTCACTGGTGGAGTTTTATCTTTACTGCTGATAGTGTGGGATGTAGGTGATGATATTAATTGGTGGAGCAGGGAACTCAGTTCTCACCATGTAAATTGAGGCTCTGGCTCATTCTCTGGCTCTGCTCCTCCTCTAACCACATGGCAACTTCAAAATTCCACAGGCTCTGAAGCAAGAGCTAGGAGAAAAAAAGCATCTTTGGACCCAGAAACTCCAGCTCTTGGAAAAATGCAAGGAGTCCTTAGACAAGGATTTTATTCGAATGGCAGGCAACCTGAGGAGAACCAAGACAGAACAACTTCACCTAAGGAAAGAGCTCTCTGCTAGGTACCCCTTCAAAGCATGTGTGTCTTTTTTTGTGGGGGTTGGGTTTTGGTTTGGGTTTTTTCTTTTTCTGCTGGTTTCTTAGCTGTTTAGTATTTTATTTCGGGGGGTTTCTTGTGGAACAAAGTCTACTGAATTCTCAAGTATTTATCTCACAGAGGAAATGATCTTCTGTTTTGGAGAGTGGATCTGGTTTTAGCACAACGTCTACACTGCGTGGGAGTTAAGGTTTGTGTCTGAACTGATGTACAGTCTCAGAGGTGTCTTTGAAAACACCAGGCAGACCACAGACTAAGGTTAAATTAGGCGGGCACTGCCTATCGAGCAGGTGCAGCCATTAAAAAAACTGCTGGGTTTCTGTGAAGCAGGAGAGCTGTAAAATATCTATCTGCAGGTATTTTTGCTTTGGGATACAGTTGCTAGGCTCCAGGAAGATGATGTCTCAATTTCCCAAGGGTGTAGCTTCAATGAGTTGTCATTAAATATGAAAATGTAACTTTATTGGCATATGGTTCCTTCCATGAGTTGTGATCCTAGAAACAGGATCATGAAATGGCCTGGGCTGGAAAGGACCTTAAAGATCATCCAGTTCCAAGCCCCTGCCAGGGGCAGAGACACCTTCCACTATCCCAGGTTGCTCAGAGCCCCATCCCTGGGTTTGGGATGTCCCTAGGGCCTGGCAGCCCCAAGAGGTGTGATGCAGAGCAGTTTTACCACACTTTTGCCTGACTTGCCTTCCACTGAACCACCTCCTACATGTCCTCCCTCCGCTTGTAAAAGACCTGATAAAAATACTGATGGCTTGGTTTCTTAAAGCTGTCTCTGTGTCAAAATTGCTTGTGATGATAGCAAAAAAAAAAAAAGTGAGAGAGAGAGGAAATGGGCAAAAGTTTCTGCAGTGAGAAGGAAGGGTTTCACTGAAAGCCATCCTCTTTAGCACCGGTTCTGATGGCATCTGCTTGCTGTCATGTGAAATTCCTTCTCAAACACTAAGAAATCAAACCAGTGAAGCAGTAATAGCTCCTGGGTATCTTTTTCTAGAATGACTGACTCTATATCCAACCACTATTTCTCCCAAACTATGAGAAAACCTGTTCTTCTGTCCAAATTGCAAAAGCTTGCCCCACTGAGCTCTTGCTCCTTGCAAGTTCTCTGGTGATTCCTCTGTCATGCCTTTTCCTGGTCTTAAAATTAAGAGAGCTGAACACAGTTAAGAGGGAAAAAGGGTTTTACCTCGGTATTTATTTAAGGATCCTCAGGTTCACCAAAATGCACATTGAAATGCCCCCTGAAGTCCCCACTGAAGAAATGGCCACACACACGATATGATGAGTATACAATTATAGGCCTTGCAAATTAGCACATCTATCAAAGATTCCCCAGTGAGGGACTCCAGTGAGACCCCTCAGCGAGGAACCTTCCCCTGGGCCTGTCTTTGTTTACAGAATGTGTTCTGGAGAGGCCCTCGGTGTCTGGGGTTTCCAGAATGTTTGGTCTCTTGGCTTAACAGAATATTGGGTCTGAGGGAAGTTATCAAACTTAAACTTAAAGAATTATAACTATGTAGGCTAAAAGCACTAAGAATACATAAAAGCTATATAAAGGAGTGTATAAAATGGGTATAAAAGAAAAAGCAAAAAATCATCATGGCATCACTCTGTGGTACCCAGAAACAACACAGAAAGCCTTCATCCCCTTCCTGCTGTAGAAAAAACATGCTGATTCCCTGGTGCTGGGTCCTGGGGAGCTGCAGTGTGTGACAGCTGACTTTTGGTGCACGTCCCAGCAGCCAAGGTGTGTCCCCTGCCGGGCCAGCCCGCTCCAGAACGTCACTAACAGGCTGTGGTTTGTGCTCTCTCGCCCCGCAGGCAACATGAGATAGAAACAGTCAAACAGCGACAAGAAGAAACTGCTGGCCAGGCAGAAGCCCTGCGTTTAGAGCTGCAGAAGGCCACCAAGCAGCTGGAGGATGCCAGCAAGCACGTAAGGGGCAGCGCGGTTCTCTCTGCGCGGGGAACCAGGAGATGCAAAGGGTCGCGGCCAACGCGCGGCTGCCCTCGGGGAAGGGAATCGCGTGTTCGGAATGGTGTGCCTCCCTGCAAAAGTGGAACCAGCAGAGGAAGTAAAATTTGAGGGGGTGGTGACAACAGTTTGCTGATGAAAGAGGCAGCATTGCATATTTGTGGTGGCTTAAAAAAAAAAAAAAAAAGAGAAAAGAGAGAAAAAAAAGCGCCCAAAAATAGCTTCCATACACAGTCCACCCCAGCGTAAAAATGCAGAAGTTCACAGGGAGCTTTATCACTTCCTGAGAAAGAACAGATGCAGTTTAGTTTCATTTACATGAACTGTAGAGGCTCCTTGTGCTAGCCAGGCTGCTTTATTTTATTTTTTTTTTTAAATCCCTTTCTTCTTTCCCTAAATATTGTTTTGTGCTTAGGCGGAGGATCAAGTTGAAGCATTTCACTCTGCTTGCGAGGAAGCAGCATCCTTGAAGAGCAAGTTGGAGGAAGCCATTTCTGAGCAGCAGAAGCTCAGGGATGTGAATGCAGCTTTAGCAAGCACTTGCCAGTTCCTTCAGGAGAAGGTGGAAGACCAGAGAAGTGAGTAACTCTTGGCAATGTGCCAGCATTCACTTTTTTTGCATGGGCAAGTTCTTTAGGGTTCAGTTACATCACAGGATTGATCTGCAGGTCATCCGCTAAAGTGCTCTGAGTTGTGCTCGTTGCTTTGGGGGGGTGTCTTTTCCCTTTTTTTCTACTTTTCCTTCTCCTTGAAGAGATCTGCCACCATCTGAGCTGAGAAGCAGGTGGGATCCCAAGGAGTGGGTGTTGGGATCCACCAAAGCTTCCGAAGCTCCCAACAAAACCCCCAGTCCTAGGAGGGAAGATTAGTAACTCCACGTGAGGCACAGGTACTCCTTTACCAAAGGTGCTGTTCCCCACCTTATCCCTAACAAAGCCATCCCTTTCTTAAGCTTCCTGAACCAAATAGCCCTGATTTTTGTACATTCTGTGTTCTGTTCGCTGCTTGTGTTTGCTCTGTGCTTTTGAATGACTGCGTGGTGTTAGGCTGCTCTCTTTAGTGGAAAGCAATCCTGTCACTGCCTTGTACACGTGCAACTTCTGCCACAGAGCCATGAGAACTTCAAATTGCCTCTTTCTTACTCCCTGACATCAGCACCTCAATAGCCTGGGTGATTAAATAATGCAATGGTCTGAGTCCAGAACACGTGGCTTTTTCTTTCCTAACCCTGGAGTCTGATCACTTTCTTATAGAAAAGGGATTTGATTGATTTAAGCCCTCTGAATGTTTGGCCTCAGGCATGCACTTACCATATATGCTCAACATATATGTGTGCATTGCAAGCAACTCCATGTGAAACCACAGTTTGTCTTGCAGGAAAAATTCCCTGGGACCCTTTGCTTTAGCTCTAAGGCACAACTTTGCACTGATATGGCAGAAACAGCCCCAGACTGTGCTTGCCCGCCTCTGATCAGTGTTTTGGTGTTGTTCATGTGTATGTGCTCATGTTGCTTTCATGCTTCCCTCAAACTGTGCAGCTGCTTTATGTTGCTCCTAGCAAGAGGCATGACAGTGGAAATAGTTCTCATTTTCCAGCCCTGAATAGATGTTCTTCTGCAAAGTGAGCTTGAGTAGATGAAGAGGGAGAGCCACAGATATGTGATACTGGTGCCACTGTGACTAAAAACACCCCAAAACCCCAACAAAAAAAAAATCAACCCCCAAAGAAACACCACCACCCTGAAAATGGCCAAGACCTTGGCTTTAAATTACTCCAGTTAATTTAGAGAAATCCTTCTATAGATAAATAAACTGGCAGATGTGTAGAGAAGTTGCAAAGTGTTATGAAGAACAGGGCTGATAAGGCTGGCACTGAAAGAAAGAATAAAAATGCTTTGTATTGGTTCCTGCAGAAAGCCAGATGGGTCTGGTGCCTTTTCTGACTGAAGGGCTGGGCTGTGGTGTCCTCCCCACCTACCCACTCCAATCCCCTGCTTCCCCTCACCTGCGTGGTAAGAGAGGAAAATGCTTCTAAATATAAAGCCCATGGACTTTAAAACCTCTGTACAGGATGTCAGCTTGAAAGGCCCAAATACTTCTCTTCCCCTAAGCCATAAGTGAGGGCTCTGTTTCCACAGGGAACTAACACTAACATCCTAACACTAATGATGTGGGGAAGCATTGCCCGGGACTTGCAAGGGAAGAGGTCCAGTGTTTTCTCTTTGCTGTGGAAAAACTGTTGCAGGCTTAACCAGACTAATGCAAACTGCAATGAATTCTGATAAGGAGTAGTTAGAGATGCTGCAACATCGTTATCAAGCTGTAAGGAACCCTGTTAGACTTGTAAATGTCTCTTCATAGTAACTGCTAATGCACTGAGATGGGAGCTGCTGCAGAGGCGACTCTGCGAATTGCTGTGCCAGGTACGGTGCCCTTTGCTGGGAGCAGGAAAGATGGGCTTGCACAGGAGGGGCTCTGGTGGAAGGACAACACAGCTGAGACCAGCTGCAAACAATTTGGCAGCGCCTGGTATCTTCTTTTCTAACGTGTACATAAGATTTATGTCCAAATTTGCACATTATTTTCCTTATTCAGCCTTCTGGGAAAAATGTGTCAGGACTTACAGGTGTGGTGTTGGTCTTCACTGTGAGAAATTCTTGGTGATCATATCAAGAGGGGCTGAGGGAAACCTTCCCTGATGCATTGGTGTGATTTTCTTTCNATTCCATAATGTAAGATTTTTTTCAGTACCCGGAAATACAAATAGGCAGTGAAACAGTTATTAACTTTGTGGCCCTCTGTGGAGAAATATGTTGGAAATTACATAACTCTGGAGTGCTTTCCTTTGAATAAAATTACTTTCTTCAACTTTGGGAGGGGGTGGAGGGGGAGACATCGTGGAAAGACTTTTTTTCCAACTGGCTCTAGTAAGGAATGGTGTAGCTCAGGATCTGAGCGCTCTGGATTCAACACAGAACAACAAGGTATTTGTAACAGCAAACAGAAGGTCCCGAAATGTTCCCTAGGCTGTGGCAGGGGCATCAGAGGAGCAGAGTCAAAACTGGGCCAGCTGCACATGAATAAAACTTATATTTGTGCGTGAGAGTCTGCAGAATTAAAGGCTGAAAGTAGCAAGGGGAAACAACTGCAGAGTTTTGCAGTTGCAGTTTTGCAGCTGATAGCTGCAAGTAGTTCAGTTTGAAAGATAAAAAGTTGCATTTTGCTCAGAATCAGTGGCAGCGCTCCTTCTCCTTTTTTAGCTTTGTGGGTTGTTTTTTTTTCCCCTTACCTGCCTGCCTTAAACTCTCTCTATTGCGACAGTGTTGTGCAGAGCTAGAATCTGACTACGCTCTGCTGCCCACGTCAGCTGAACACGTCAAAAGGAAGGTAAGTGTGCTTGCTGTGACCACTGCTGAGCCTGTTAAAATGGGAGGCTGGGTTTATTTGGGGTTTTTTTCTTCTTCACCTCAGAGGAAACAAATAACTTCGTAAGAAACTTTGCAGAGTTAAACATTCACTAAAAATAATTTGAGATCAATATCTGTGTGTATGTGCATGCAGGTGTTTATGTGCATACAGAAGCATATTCCAAACTCTGTTGGAAAGCTAGGTTCCCATTGCCTCTGAAGCACAACACAGATGTGTGATAAACTACTTTTTGAGAAGGATCAGAAGCTGAAGATGGCACTTCTTCCAATTTATTTTCCATTTCTCAATGTTTAAGCAACACTAGGTCAAATACAGCCGTGCACATGTTGCTTCAGAAGTTTTCTCAGGTGCCATCTCCAGATGACACCCTTGGCTTGGCTGAAATAGTGTATTTTGGATTTTTCTTTTTTCTCTTTTTACCCCCTTCACAGGGTTTGAGTGGCTTCTTTGGTCCTCTTGTCGTGCTCATCTTTTCTGGTTTTGTAGTATTTATTTCCAGACCTAGCTTGAACCAACACATTTGTTGCAAGTGTAAAGTTTAAGCATCCTGCCGCTTCCTGTAGCTGTTCTGCCCATTACAGATACGAGTTCTGCTTTTTCTAGACAAAAAAGCCACAGAAGATGTATTTGTGTAACTGTTGGTGTTACATTATGCAGTGTGTGGGGGGAATTGGTGGCATTAATGTATTCAGCGTGGTGGAACAGCAGCACTTCTTATTCTTTCAATTAGCAGCTCCATTGCTTCAAACAACCGTGGAGCGAGGGACCCACCTGGTACTCGGACTTTCCCTGGGCACTGCCCTCGGGTGTTTCACACTGGCACAGCTCCCCTCTGCTAGGTAAGACCTGGCAATGTTGGACATTTGTCTTTCACCTGAAATATAGACAGAGTCAACAGAACAGTCTCAGTAGTGCTGAATGTGCTGGTGGAATGTGGAAAATCTGTTGTGGGCTTTAACCTATTTCTGCGTGTAATCCAGGAATCTGAGCCGTGATTGCAGTGCTTGCAGCAAAAGGCCTGACAAGGTGGCTGTCTGTCAACCCAACAGACAGTTCCCAAAATCTTAAGACTATTGGTATAAATCATACATCCAAGTATATTCCTGACAGGATGCTTGTCAGTCTGGATCTAGAGGGCGTGGGTTATGTTCTTCCCATTCCCTCTGACTGGCACACCCTGAGCTGTCCTGCTCCTTGGCTGCAGAGCTGAGGGCAGTCCTGGTTTAACAACCTGAACAGTAACAGAGCTACTGAGAATAAAATCAGAGAGTGAGAGAATGGTTTGGGTTGGGAGGGACTTTAAAGATCAGCTAATTCCATCCCCCTGCCATGGGCAGGGACACCTTCCACTATCCCAGGTTGCTCAGAGCCCCATCCAGCCTGGCCTTGGACACTGCCAGGGATGAGGCAGCCACAGCTTCTCTGGGCACCCTGTGCCAATGGTCACTCAGCCTTCTCTTCTCCAGGCTGAACTGCCCCACCTTTCACAGCAGATTGTATTTGTTACTCTCTCCTGCATTCCTGAGTTGTTTGAACTTCCCTGCAACTCTCAAGCCTTACAAGGATTAAAAGCAGCCACAGACAGCTGCGTACTGCAGGGCTGCAGGGTGCTGCATTTGGGATTTCACACACAAGCATTTCTCCCAGCAGTGAGCTGGTACCACGCAAAGGCCCTTCTCACAAGGGCTACAAATGTTCAAGTGTGACTGCAGGCGATATTGAGGGGTATGGAATTAGATCTTGTTTTGCTGCATGTGCTCCTTATCAGAGCACTCTGCTGCTCTGAGAGGCCTGTTTCAGTTTGCCAAACTCTCCATCTACAAAACGAGTTGAGGCCACACAACCAAACCCTTTCTTACCGAGATGGAAGTTGCCTTATTATAAATCTCTGCTTGGTCGGTCTGCTTCTTGATTATTTTAGAGTTAGCCAAAAACTGGCTTGTAACTAAATCCAACTTTGCCAAGGACTACCTCTTTTCATGCTTGTCCTTCTTAACAGATGCTCTGACCTTGGAGATCTCCTGCCCAAATAACCCTCCTGGGCACAGCTGGGACCAGCCTTGCAGGCAGAGCTCTGGCAGCTGCACCTTGGACAGGTGTGATGTGGGACACGTGTCCACCTCAGATGTGACATCAGGAGAATGCAGGTAAAGTGGCAGAATAACCTCTTTGGGGTGAAGGGGGGAAGAGTCCACAGGGTCCAGCAGATTCCATGTGCTGAGTTCAGGTGCAGGAGCCTCCCATAGAGGGAATACTTGACACCTGGTCATTAGCTCATGGTGATCCAGGGGCAACACTTTGCTTCTATTCACAGCTACCAGAACTCTTTAATGGAGCTCCCAGTAACCAGCCAAATGCCAGTGATGGCATTTCTATTTCATGCTGGAGAACTGAGACATGATTTAGGCATTATTGTCTATTTTCCGTGTTTAACTCACAATTGATGTTCCCATTAGGTGCCAAAATCCTATTGGCTTTGAGGAGTCACTTTTTTGGTTTTTTTTTTGCAGAGCTTAGAGCAGGAATTCTGAGGTCTTTGCCTATCAAGCTGCCTCCTTAGATCTTTAAAATAGAGATTGAACTGCTTGAGATTATGAAAGCTGTAGTGAATTGCAGTGAATATTTTAAAAGATGAGGATGTTCCTGAAGGTGCAGAAGCAGGCAGTCTGCAGCAAGAGACTCAGCAGCTCTTGAAGCCTTTGCCACTGGTTTTCTGTAGAACTGTGCAGTGTGGAGGAGGTTGGGAAAAGGGCTGGTGGTGGTTCTTGCTGCTCGGGGGAGGAGGGATTGATGTTGGTGATGAATTTGTCTTTCCCTGAGAGACCAGCTGACTGACTACACTGAGAGTGGTGCCTTCAGTTGTTATGTGCTTAAGGAAAATGGGCACTCTATCTCTCTGTTGTTTGGGCAATATGCAAATACAGCCTGTGTTGCCAGGTGGAAAATATGCTCTGCTGATGACTACAGTGATGCAGACCTTCCTGTTTCCATTACAATGATGGACTCTTCACTTGCTGAGGTGAGTGCTGGCTCTGATGCCCGAGATACGGTTTTGAACAGGCTCAAGCATTTCGTGCCTTGCTCAGACCCGGGTCCAGATGGCTCAGCTATAAATCAGCACTGTTCCACGGTGGATGGAGCTGGCATCACTCAGCAGGGTGCTGGGGGGGGGGTTGTTCCCTTCTGTTTGGGCATGTTTCTGCAATACCTTGGTTATAAATCTAAATGTCTCAACGTTCACGTGCAACTGGGTCATGCTTTTAGCTGTGGAGTGTTTTAAATGTGGTGTCAAGGCTGGAGACAGTGCTGGTTCTGCAGTAACAGTTGGTTCTGCCAGGGAAGAACTGAGTGTTTTCGCTCTCTTTCTCCACCTGCAAGAAGCCACAGGATGCTTTAGTTGGGAGTACTGCCTTTCTTTGCACTTTCTCCCACGGGCACCGTGTAACAGCTGAAAAATGCCATCTTTGCTGTATGGGAGCTTTCCTTCAGCTGATGTACTCAGCTATGCCTTCACTGCTGCCCTGAATCCTGCACCTGCAGCCTGAGCTGCAGTTTTCTTGTGGCAACAGCAAGAGAAACTGCAGCTCAGCACACCTAAGCTGTGCCTCAATCCTCACTACTGAAGTCTAGACCTCAGCTCCACCACACAGGGCTTCTAATGAGCTTTACAAAACTCCAGTATTGGTGGGGATGATGGAAGAATGTCAGTCAGAGGTTTCTGTGAACCTGGAAATAACCTTTGGGACTAAAGAGCAGCCAACCTCAGGGTGATCCTGGCTGGTGTGTGGTACCCATGAGCGCAGCAGTGGTCTGGTTGTAGTGGTAAATCAAAGCAGAAAGTGCAGGGAGGGTAGAAAGTAAGAGTGCTGGGGACTCTGTGGCTTCAGCACACTGGGGTAGAGCAGGTGAAGAACTCCCAGCTTGTGCTGCTGCTACTACTTAAGTGACCTCAAAGAGGATCATCTCAAGGGGTCTTACTTCATCTGGTCCTTCTGGAAAGTCCCATCTGTGTAAAAGTGTGTGAAACACCTGTGCTTTGTTGCTCTGGAGCTTTCTATAATTCCAGCTGGGCTCAGAAATGTCATTTTCCATTCTTATCACTTTTTAGTATAAGCTTTGCACATGAATGTTCTGAAGGGGGAAAATGAAAGTGTTTCAGCTTGCCCCAGAGGAAAGGCAAAGGGGCTGTGTCCAGTGTCTGTTCTAAACACTGACATGCAGGAAAATTTGAATGTCCTTGTTCAGTAGAAAAAGTCTCCCTAGTTTTCTTTGGAGTTTTATTACACTGCAGTTGCAGATGTATTTGAGCAGATCAGCATGTAAGTAACTCAAATTATTTGTGTCAAATCATTGTCACCATGGAAGTTTAGGGACTGCTTAATAAAAGAGCACTTGAGAGAGCCCAGGTGAAGCTTGGGCTTTTCATACTCGATTTATGAATGTGGAAGTCGTATCACAGTCTGAAAACCAGACAGGTCTTCCAAATCTTAATGATTGTTTGGGAGGAGTTGTACCAGACTGTGGCCAGAATTCGTATGCTGAGATAGAGAACTCTTGGATTATTATGCTAATCAGAGAGATGGAGGGGGAAAAAGTGATTAGGGATGTACTGCAGGATCTTCTTTGGTCTCTGTTCCTCATAAAAGGACAGTGTCATTCTCTAATGCCCTGTGAAAACAGATTTTACTATGAGGGTGGTGAGGCCCTGGCACAGGCTGCCCGGAGAAGCTGTGGCTGCCCCATCCCTGGCAGTGTCCAAGGCCAGGTTGGATGGGGCTCTGAGCAACCTGGGATAGTGGAAGGTGTCCCTGCCCATGGCAGGGGGTGGAATGAGATGAGCTTTAACATCCCTTCCAACCCAAACCATTGTATGATTCTATTTTATTAAGAAATCTAGAATGTGGTGTTTCTCTTTCATTGTGTTATTTTTTCCCTTTAAGTGGAATCCATGGGAGCGTCCAATCCTGGTAGTCAGCTTGGGGTTTTAAAAAAATGAATTGAGGGTTTTCCTTCGTTGCAAACAGAAACCACTGAGCGTGTGCCCACCTGGGCAGGGACAGATCATGTAGCACAATGTATCATTTCAGTCAGTTCTGGATGATGCAAGGGCTTCTCTGTTTACTCGGGTGCTGTGTGTTAGTTTTAAAAGCCCTTCAGATTCCTTTTTTTTCCCAACATGATGTTATTCTCCCTCCCCAAGGCTCCTGCAGACCCCATGGCCTGAACGAGGCAGATGCAGTGCTGCACTTCCTCAAGCTTATGAGAGAATTCAAATAATAATAAAAATAGCCTGAATTTGCATTAGAGGAATCATTCACCTGGCTGGGGCAGGGCTGTGCAAGAGCAGCCCAGCTCTGACACGGGAGGGAGTGGGGAGGAGAGAAAAGGCACTTCCTGATGCTGGGAGCAGTTGGTCACTCTTAGGAGTGGCCAGGACCCTTGGACACCTCCTGTTCTCATTTGCTGGGTTTCCTGTGTCCTCTGAGGGCATTTGAGGGGGGAGGAAGGGTACCAGAACACGGGCAATCGCTTGCTGATGTGGTTTTTCTGTTGTTTCTCCACACACACTTCAGCAGTGCTCTTGGGTGCTTGACATGTAGGGAGCTGTCCAGCCCCGTTCCTCCTCTTCTTGGAGAGAGGATTGGGTTTGGGATGGTTTGGTTTTTTTTCTGTTCAGCACTTCTCTTCAACAGTGGGTGTAATTCAGCACAAGTCATTACCAGCTTAACCCTTTAAACTTCAGTTCCACCCTGTGTTTTCACCCAGCATGGAGAGACCAACCTAACAACTGAATGAGCGAGCTGGAGCTTTCCAGGGTGAAAAGAGGAAGAGGGATAGTGCATGTATAGCACCTCCCTCGACATTAAAAGCCTCAAGAGGATATTGGTTTTGTCTGTGATGTGATAAGACTTGGGTCCAAAACCGCACTGTGGCAGCTAAAGGAACATGAGCAAAACTGCCAGCTTCTAATTGCTTTGTTCCTCTGCTGTTTGCACACCAGGGAGGCCTGAGGCTCCTGAAGGGGCTGGGTAATTGTTGTATGTAATACTGTAAAACTGGATCCCTTCAAAGGCAGTCACTGAGATGTACAACACAGCACACAAGTTTCCTGTGCTCTGAACCGTCTGCTTGCTCGTGCTGTGGCTATCAACACCTTTATTTACCTAATGAGTCTGATCCCTACAGCCAAGTGGAGCTCTCTGCCCCTCACTTGTAGGGTTTGAGGTCCAGACCTTGAAAGTGGATCTCTCCTAATGCACAGAGTTAAGATGCAACAGCGGTGGTGCAGTAACACGTTTGTTGGTTATTGAAAACGTGCGTTAGGAGCAAACCATGGAGTCAGGAACCAAAACACATCTCTGAGTATGACATTCCTGAGGTGGCTTCAGACTAGTGCGTGAATCTCTGCACTTACCAGCTAGTTCTTCACTGCTGGAATAGTTTAGGCACAGCTGGGAAAGTTAAAGCTGTGACATACAAGTTTTATACTGGCAGTTATCATCTGATACTAACTCTTCTCTCTCTTGCTCTGTGAAGATTGACCGTGGGGAGTCAACACTACCAGCCACTCTGATCCCATCCAGGTCAGGTCTTGTGCAAGATTTAAGAGCCTTTATCAAGATCTGTATCATGTGGATGAGTATCTGAAAGGTTTTGTTTTGGCAGTGATCACTTAGCATCGGCCCGAGAAGCTCTTGCATCCTCAGTGGAAAGCACAGCGCCAGGACCAGGTGAGTCCATAATTTGGGGCACTGAAAGCCCTGGATATGCACAAGCCTGTGTGTTTACTGAGCAACAAAAGCTGTGTTTTCTTCTGTCTGATGTTGCAGGCTGCCTTGTTATGGAGGAAAGATCACCCAAGGGCTTACATGAGAGAGGGGAAGATGTGCCAACTTCCGCAGCAACGGAGACAAACAGCGATAAGGACCCAGCTGCTCCCGTGTCAGGTACGGTGGCTGCTGCGCTGCCTGGCACTCACCCCCTGAGGAAATGGTCTGCTTCCAGCACATCTTTGAAGTGAGGAAGCTGAGTAAGAGCAACAACAACTTGAGAATTTGTATTTTTGCAAGTATTTTCACCCACCAGTGCTCTCAAGCCTCCCTGAAGCTGAGTGGGAATAAAGGTTTTTACCTACTTTACCACAGCACTGCAGGCAGGGAGCGTGAAATAACTTGGTGAGATCTTGGGGCTTGCACGGCTGGCAAAACACTGAGTGGGGACAAAATCCCAGACAATTCTGACAAGAGAAAAAAAATGTTTTTATGGGTTTAAAAAATTATTTAGTTCAACTGTGCCACTGAACACTTTCCTCTCTTTAAAGGCTGTTGCACAAGAAGCTGGGATGGGTCAAGAGGAGAGATGAGGGTAGAGGCATTGGTGTATGGTTCTGTCTTTTGCTAGAGCCATAAACGCCCACCAGATTCTTACCAGATCTGATGGTTTTCTTCCACTGAAAAACCATAAAAGCAAACCAAAACTGGAGTGTGTGCACCCGCTGTATTTAGGCTGTTTTTGTAAAGCCGATCTGAATAAGCAGCACAGAATAGCTGTGCATGCTTGTTTGTAACTTTTTTTTTTTTTAATCTTTACCTCAATATAAGACTATAGTTTCTTGTTTGGTTTTGTTTCTTTCCTCAGTACTATCTTCCTGAAATCTAATTCTATCCCCTCTTTTAAAAGCTTTTCCTTTCTACTAATTTCCCTCTACAGTTAATTTTCATATGTGGTCCAGGTGCCTTTGGCAAAGAAAAAACAGATATGCAGAACAGATCAAAAAGAGTCCCAATAGCTTTACATTCTGAGAATCTAGTAGCCTGTTGCACACATCTGAAAAGAAAGTGTTTCTAGTATTAGAGCTGATAAATCTCCCCTTGCAGGCTTCAAACCTGAAGCTGGAGTTTTGGTTGGCTTTCATTTTCTTTTCTGTTTTTCCCTGTGCCATTTCTTTGGCTCACACCTGTGTGTGACTGCATAAACAGAGGAGAAAACAAAATATTCTAGATCTTCTCAAAAGTACAAATATTAATTATAAGCTGTCTCTTTAAACAGCGAACATGACAACAAAAAAACCTCCATGCGGGTAGCAAAAGAATAAGTTTATTTATCTAAGAGAATATTACTTTAACTCTTGCATCTTCAACTATAGCAAGTATGTTATATGCTCAGCTGTAGATGTATAACACTTCTTACTGAGATTTTTTCCAATCATCATTATCATCACACTTTTTCCTATACGTCTTTATAGTGTTCTTTGCTGCTGCTTCTCTTTCTTAGTGGTCTTTCCTGGCATTTGGTGCAGTTTTTTAGCCCTGTTGGCCCATGGCTAAAACAGTGGGTGTCGGAAGATTGGTGTGTCCTTCTAATTGTTACGTTTGGGGTTGGTGATGTTTCTCCACAGGACTAAGTCAGACGAAGAAGGAATCCTGCCTGGTGATGGAAGAACACAAGCCTGTGTTTCAAACTATTTTGAAGCAAGACCCGGTAAGAGTCTGGTGACAGTGAAAAGCCAAACTGGATTGGCTGAGCAGTGACAAAGGAGGGGACTGGCCCCTCAAGGGGTGGTATGGCTGCTCTCTTGCTGTAACTGCTCTGATGTGCCTCCAGGAGGTGGACCAGGAGAAGAAAAATAATAAAGAGCGGGGTGAGGAAGCACCAGCTGTGGTTCCCAGCAGGAAAGGTAAGAGGGTTTTGCTGAACAAATTAACATTACTGGAGTAATGAGTCTTGGTCAGCTGAGTTCAGAGCTATGTAGAGAGGTGCAGAGGGCTGCCTGTCCCACACCAAACATGACATGGGGTTTTTGTTTTAAGGCTTAGTAGCTGCAATTGGAGATGGAAATGAAGAGAAAGACAGTGGTGTCATGCAAAATCTGCTCCTCTGATTTCTGCAGATACTCATCTAACCAGCTCCACGTTCCTCTAGACAGGAGGAAAATTCTTAGCTGCAAAGGAGCTGGGATATTTGAAACCGTTCTGGCACTCCTGCTCTCCCCAAAGATTTGTAAAAGAAGCATCTCTGTGCTATACATGATATAGAGAGGCAGGATTTTGTTTCTTTTTAGACATCTCCACTTTTCAAATCACCTCCTTTTTTGCCTTTGGAGTTCACTAAAAGCTGGTGAAGGTAGTAAGTCCTACCTACATAATGTCCTGAAGACAAAACCTGCAATTAACCATTTCTGTGCTAATAAGATGCCAGCTGAAGTCCCCTGAACAACTGACTTTTGGGGCTTTGTACAAGTGGCAGTGCTGTGGTGTCTCACAATGAATAGAACCTGTGGCACACGAGTTGTTTTTAATGGCGAGAGCTCAGCACTGGAAATCTTGAACAGGGGCTTCTGTGGAAGCTTAGAAGACTCTCACAGGTTGGTTTGGCGAGGCTGTTTTTTCACTTTGGTCTGAAAACCTTTTTTTTTGGTCTTTTCTCAGGGAGTTCACCCACTGCAGGTGGCATTAAAGGAGATAAAACCAAGCAAAATGAGCCGTAAGTGTTTTGACTTTCAGCGATCACCTGCGGGTATGAATTTAAAGCCACAGTCTGTTCCATGGTTCTTTTTCTTCTCCCGCAGTGACTCCCCAAATGAGAAGGAAGTGGAGGTAAGTCTCACCTGCTTGTATCCTGAAGTATCTCAGACAGTAGAGATCTTGTAGATAAACCCTGATCAATATCTCCTCCTATGTAAAAGAATGCTCCAGATTAAACTGGATGTATTTCTGCAGATTGGCTTCTGAAAGCTCTCTTTCCAAGCCTAATGGAAATTTTTGCAAGAGATGGGATGGAGAAAGGTGGAAATCTGTAAAACAGAACAAAGACTTGTCACTACTGTGACGTTTGTTTGCAAGCTTGAAGGAGCATAGCTGTGACCTCCTCCCAGGCAGAATGTGCTGATTTAAGACAGTTTTGTCAAAAGGCACAGATGGCACAGTGTGCTGCCAGGATGTCACCTCTTCTGGCTGCAGAATATTCCCCCCATCACTACAGATGGGAAGACCTGCTTTGAGGAAGTGGGTCATGTTCCCTTACTCTTGTGTACCTCTCCTAAACTTTGTTCACAGGGTATAGTCCCAAATGTCATGTCAGTGTCCAAATCTACTTAAACGTCTGCATCACTTGGATTACCCTGAAATCTCTTCCTCTCCCACAACAGGCTGAATTTCTGAGGCTGTCTTTAGGTTTTAAGTGTGACTTGTTTACATTGGACAAGAGAGTGAAGCTCGAAGAGAGGTCCCGAGACTTGGCCGAAGAAAACCTGAAAAAGGAGATCACAAATGCTGTGAAGATGTTAGAGGTCAGTATTGGCCAGGGCTGGTAGGGTGGATGGGATAAGTAGGTGTGAGTGTCTCTCTTAAAACAGCTCTTTAAAGGGGGTATGTGTGCATGGGATAAGTGATGAGCAAATCTGAATTAAGTTCTGGAGCAACGCAGTTGAAATACAAGAGATTATGAGGGCTAACCTTGATCCAAGTACATTGTTTGCTCAGGCAGCAGGGAATTTTTCTGTTGCACAAACATCTGACCCCTGCTTCAGCTGATTCTGTGCTCCAGTCTCTGCCCGCTGGAGCTCTCTATCCAAGTTACGCTGATTGAGGATGTTGATGTGGGCCTGAACACAACTTCTCAGTGTCATCAGCTCAACCCTTCATTCCCTGTTGACAACTCACACCAGTTTTCATACCAATGTGTGCTCTTAGGCGTTAGTTCCTTTGTGTGAAGAAGACAACCAAGCACAGGAGATCATTAAGAAGCTGCAGAAAAGCCTGCAGTTCCTTAGCCAATATGCTGCCCGAGTCGCCAGCAGAGCAGAGATGTTGGGAGCTATTAATCAGGTAACACTTTCCATGCAAAAGTACTTCGTACAAAACTAAAATCTTCCAGATGTAAAGGGATATCGGCTTGCTGGACTTCTGGTTCCAGGATTGGATTTGGGAATCTAATGTCTGTAGCGTAGAGTGGCCGGGACAGCTTAGTCCTGGCCTTCTCTTCTCACTCTGTATTGTTGTAAGGAATCCTAGGCACTGAGAGCAGCTGTGCTGCACTAGAATTGTGCAAAAACCCACAGCAGAAATAAGGTTCTGGTTGGAAAAAAATCAAACAACCAAAAAAAAGACTTTGCAAGTGGGATGTACAAAATAGCAAGCAGTGTGATAACAACAGCCTTGACGCCACAAAGGTGGTTCTGTGCCTTATGGAAAGGGCAGTAATCAGCTAAATCTATGGAAAATTACAAAGCCCTGCTCAAATGTTAGGTGTAGTTGGGTATAATACCCCAGAGCTGCATGAAAATGTGACTTGGCAATACCAGCAAATGCATGGTGGCAGCTGAGACTGTAGATCAGAGGAGATGATGATGAGTTGTAAGGGCTTGGCAAACTGAAGACTAATTTATTTCTTTCACAACAAGAGGGATCCCTGGAGAAATGAAACCTGTGTCTGTGTTGGGATGTGTGTTGTAGCAAAGCTTTGAAAGGGAGGACAAAAGTGAGAGGCTCTTGTACCATGGTGATACCAGAGGAGAGCAGATGCTTGAGGGGGAAATCTCCAAACACGAGGCAGTTCCTGAGAGCTGCTGCTTTCCCTGCTCCCTCAGGAGAGCCGGGTGAGCAAGGCTGTGGAGGTGATGATCCAGCACGTGGAGAACCTGAAGCGCATGTACGCCAAAGAACACGCGGAGCTGGAGGAGCTCAAGCAGGTCCTGCTCCAGAACGAGAGGTCCTTCAGCTCCCTGGGAGACAGAGGTAACCAGGAAAAGCCTCCTTCCCCTTGCTAGCACCTGCCAGACAGACACTTATAGCCGCAGAATAATGATATAATCCCTCCACATCTTAGGTGGTGGGATTATAAGGTTGTTTTATCCCCCCTTCTAAAAATGGGGGGAAATAGCGATTTATTAACAGTATAAAAAGCAGCTCTCTGAAATTTTAAACTTGTACCTAAACTGTCACGGGTCTCAGAGTGTGTGTGTGGGACCATTGCAAGAACACAGGAATGTTCTGGCTCTCAGAAAAGTGCATGGCATGTGTTGGTGATAATCTTATTCCTTGTGAGCAGTAAATTTGGGTGCTTGTTCACACTGGAACATTCACAGTAGCTATTTCTAGGCAGCTGAGCTTTGGCTGCTCTCTACAGTTGCACCCTGCCCTTTTCTAAATGGGAATTACAAACCCCTCAGGTGCAGGGGGCCTCTATTTCCCCCTCTAAGCAGCCAGGTTTGCAGACACTGCTGTGCACTTGTGGATTTGCCAGAGAAGTATTAAATTCTGAAAAATAGGATGTGTCCTGTAAAAAGCAAAAGGGAAATCTTACACATCAATAAAATCCTTGCAGGAGCCTTTTGAATCACAGTCCTGACTGTGAAAGTCTTGTAACAGGACACTACCTCAATAATAGAATATATTTGATGATAGTGATGGAAGTTGATGCTTGCAGAGGATGGGTAGCATGTGAAAGTTATGAACTTATTTAATGAAATTGGAAGCTTTTTCCTGAGGTCTCATTTCTGCTTTCTGAGAGTGCTCTTTGCTTAAACAAGCACTGCAGAAAGTCAGACTTGAAGCTGCAAATTAAACTCACTGCACTCCTGAAAGCAGCAAACTCCTCCTGTAATGCTCTGATGTTTGATCTCTTCACAGATGAATCTATGAATAAAAAGCTACCAGGTCCTTTTAACTTTAAGGTAATGGCCCTTACATGAAGTTTCAAACTTTTAAGCGTGTGTGTGTTTTTCTTTGCTTTGTCATGTGCTGGTGCTCTGCTGCATGCTTGACTTGGTGCTTTCCTGTCACAAATATGGGCTGATGTCATCAGACATGAGGATTTACTTTTCAGTCACCTCACCAACTTTCTAAGTGGTCCCCCTTAGAAGATGAAGCTGAAATGGTTGAGCTCTCACTCACTGGTTAAGAATTATTGTTCACGTGTGGTTCTCCAATGGTTAAAGGAGGGTTTAGCACAGAAATATGAGAAAAATAGATGGGAGCAGTTCAAACTGAGTGTAGGAATTCCTGTGAGCGAGATTAAGGGAATTTAGATATATTCAGATCTGGTGTTTAGCTGGAAGCTGTGCAGCCAGCCTCACTCAGGTGAGCAGAAAGCACTTGGTGTGGAAAGATGCTGCTTTCAAAAAATATAATTTCATCTGCACTTGAGATTGGATTCTTTTGTGTGTCACTTCAAGCTAAATATCAACATCTTTTTTTTTTTTTAATATGGTTTGTATAAAACAGATGGTATTTTGTGTGCTCAGTGGGTAACCCAGCTGTGCCTTGCTAAGAGCCAGTAATGCCTCTTATTTGTATAGCCCTCGCCAGCCCTGCGGAGAGTTAGCATTGCAACAGTGCCCAGGAGTGCTGGGAATGCAGGGATTGGGGTGCCACTGGTAAGTAGGTGTTGCCAGAGGGATGCTGAGGTGCTTCACCTCCCCAAAACTGGCTGGGATGAAGCATCAGAATGGCAGTGCAGTAAATGTGGCAAATTTCTTCTCCAGGCCCAGTTCCACGAGCCTGACGGAGATGAACGGAGTGACAGATTCAGCAGGAGATCAAGCAGTTGGTAAAGTCACCTGGGCTTGTCTTTGAACAGGGGGAAATATTTTTCAACTCTAACTGTGCCTGTAGTAGGCAGTTGATGGATCATCTTGAGGTATAATAATGTTTAGGCTACACCTTTTGCATTAGTTTTTTGTGCTGTAATAGGTAAATGAGGCTCATGAGCTCTCCTTTTATTTATTGAGCATTGAGAGATTTAAAAAAAATCCCTCAACTTCCTTGCTTTAGAACTAAAATGTGAAATCTAAGTGTCTGCCGTTGATGGATCTGTAGTTTTGTTTGGTTTCTTTTTTTTTTTTTTTAAATAATACTAATTTCAAGCAATTAAATCTGAAAGTTATTTGTCTGAGGTCAACCAAATGAGTAGGTTGCTGCTAAATTTCTGATTTCCTGCTCTCTATCTGCTGGGGAAATTTAGACAAACTATTTTAATATATGGCAGGGGCAGGCTAGGGGTGAAGCAGAACGAGAAGCGTCCTTCGCTGCAGAGGTTCCTCAGCACCTATTCCTGGGCAGAGTATGAAGAGGAGCATTTTGAAACCAAGTAAGTTCAGCAGCAGCCTCCTCCCAGGTGTGCTGGTTTGGTTTTTAATGAGCTTTTAATTCACCACCTGGTCAGGGCTATAAAGCCAAACTGTTGTGAATTTGGCAAAGCTTTGGAACTGTTCATTCTTGTTCACAGAAATGAGCAGTCAGAATTGCCTGCTGAAGTACAGGAACAACCAACCAGGAAGGAAAGTGTCTCTGAAAAAGGAAAATACCCATCCAAATGGACCCTGGAGTCAGTGTAAGTGGGTTTTTTTCACAAGTCAAAGCCACGTTTGGTAGGTGCATGTGGGAAGAGGGTTCAAACCAAAGGCTGTGACTCTCAGTGCTTTCTACAAGCAGGATTTCTTGCTGCTCTTGCAAGGCAGCTTTTGTGAATCCTCTTCAGAAGCAGTGTGAGGTACAGAGAGCATGGGTGGACTGGTGAGCTGGGTCAGCTTATCAAGAATTTGCTTCCTTGACTGTGTTTTAAACCCAGAACCAAAGCTTCCCCTGCACAGCTCCCAAAACAGTAATAACCTGTCACTTTTGATAATGTTTGTGGGATCGAGTTTGCTTTAAGGCTTTCTGGGGTGGGGTGGGAAGGGAAGAGTTGCACGTTTTGAAGAAACACTGAAGGGCTCTGTGCTTTCCTGTCCTGCCCAGGTACAATTTGGCATCAGCATGGGCATCTCACTTCAAGGCTTCCTTTTCCAACGCTAACAAAACCCTCTGGGTGTCCGTGTCCATCCTGGTCCTGCTGGCTGCTCTCACGAGCTTCCTCACGGGGCTGTCCCTGCAGAGACCAGCAGATGCAGCCCCTGTGGGCACTGGGGACTCCTGGACATCGCTGCAGCAGCTGCTGTGGCCCTACACAGGACTGCAACACAACGGCCCTCCCCCGGTATAGCCACGGCTCTGCCGCTGGAGCTGCACTGCCACGCTCTGGAGGACAGGAGGTGAACCTGGGATTTATTTAAGGTTACACATTTGGATTCCTTTTGTTGGGTTGTGGGTATTTTTGCGGGAGGGAGATGATTTTTTTTTTTCTTTAAAGCATGACTTGAAATGAAAAAAATTATATATTTTTTCCCCATTCTGACAAAAGTCATCTTTAAAAGCAGCTAA
>VXBT01004124.1:0-13836 GCA_013400235.1 Oriolus oriolus
GGTCCCAGCACAGGAAGGACATACTCTTGGAGCAAGTATCAAGAAGGCCACCAAGATGATTAGAAGAATGGAGGATTTCTCCTAAGAGGAAAGGCTGAGAGAACTGGGATTGCTCAGCCTGGAAATGAAGAGGTGTAGCGTGACCTTACTGAGGTATTCCAGTACCTGAGGGGAACTTAGAGGAAAGATGGGGCAAGGCTATTCACAAGAATATGTAGTGACAGAACAAGGGGCAATGGCTCCAAACTGAGAGTAGGTTTAGATTAGATAATAGGAAAAACTGTGTTACTGTGAGGGTGGTAAGGCACTGGAGCAGGTTGCTCAGAAAAACTATGGGTGTGTCATCCCTGGAAGTGTTCAGGGCCAGGCTGGATGGGGCTTTGAGCAACCTGGTCCAGTGGAAGGTGTCCCTGCCCATGGCACATGGGTTGGAACAAGATGATCTTCAAGATGCCCTTCAGGATCCAAGTAATTCTATGATTCTCTCCCATCCAAATGACCAAGGAGATTAAAGACTCATTTCTTATTCCAATGTATTCAGTTTTTGGATTTAATTGAAAGTTACCATGATATTTATTTGTGAATCTAGGAAGAGCATTGGCATCTCTGGCTTCCTAGCATCCATCAGTGTGTGATCAGAAGGGTTTTTTTCCAGAACACAAAAAAAGCAGAATCCAAACTGTAATGGACCCTTGATCAGACATTCTTGCCTTTTATATCTAGTGAAAACTCTTAGACTCTAGGGATTTCTGCGCCATCATCTGCACTCAAGAACATTACAGCTGACTTCCTGAAAAATTGTCTACAAAAAGACTGAATCGAAGCTGGAGGTGCTGGCACAGTACTGTTTGCAGAGGTTGTGAATCTGGTTAAAATGTTTGGTTTCTAGATTCATCCTTTTAAAGAAAAAAAGAATGTTTTACACTCTATATGATGCATATTTGGAGATTGTCTCTCTGTAATTTTACTTTGGGTATGGTGATTTCTGAGTTTAGTTTATTTTGGAGGGTTTTGCATCATGGGAATGAAAAAGTCTGTTCACATAATAACACACTGCAGGGGGCAAGAGAAACCAGAATCTGAGTTTCTCATAGGGTTGATATGCTGTAGATAGAATGAATAATGTTTTGTCAGGGCTGTGATTGCTTATGAACCCTGCTCATGATTTGACCTGGAAACAGCATTCTGGCTGCATTTATGCTGATGATGTTAATTTTTTAAAATCAGAGCTTAGATTTGACATAGCAGTTTTTCTCATGGTAAACATTGCAAGCTAAAGGCTTAAGGATTGGCTCATTTATTTAAATGTCTTCAGATCAGAATTATTTTGATTGAATTATTTGTGTATTTCAATAAAAAGCTGACACAAGGGAGGGAAGGAAAAGATGAGTTTGTAAATCACATCAGAAAATACCTTCTTAGTAACTTTGGTCTGCTTTTGAAACTTATAAAACTTACAAACTTAGAAAAATGTGTATAATTTTGTTTAGTACTTCAAAATTCCTGGTTGGATGTAGTGAAATCTGCCTTTAAATTTTGGAAAACATTTATGATATTATTGCAAATAACTTTTGTATTAAGTAAAGCATATTTACCAAAATAACTTCGAGCTCATTAAAATTTAAAAGAAATGAAAGAGAACACTGAGCATTTTTCAAAGCTTTGAATCTTGGCGAGTTTGTGATCTTTCATCAGAACACTAGACTGTGTCTTCCAATTTACATGTAGGTAATAAGAAAATTAGTATCTGCCCTGAAGTGGTACAGCCCCAGATTGTGAGGGTCTTTTGCAATGGTCATCAAACACTGTCTGATCTGAGGTTTACACCCATGTGGTTCAGACAAATCAAAGGAGTCAACAAAGGCAAATGCAGGGTTCTGCACCTGTGGAGGAACAACCCCAGGCACCAGCAGAGGCTGGGGCTGACCTGCTGGGGAGCAGCTCTGCAGAGAAGGACCTGGGGGTCCTGGTGGACAACAAGGTGTCCATGAGCCAGCAGAGTGTCCTGGTGGCCAAGAAAGCCAGTGGTATCCTGGGGGGCATTAGGAACAGCATTGCCAGCAGGTGGAGGGAGGTTGTCCTGTCTAGGTTTGGCCATGGGCACAAACTGAAACACAGGGAGTTCCACTTGTACAGGAGGAAGAACTTTACTGTGGGAGTGACAGAGAACTAGAATAGGTTGACCCGAGAGGTTGTAAAGCCTATTTTCCTAGAGATATTAAAAAGCCATGTAGACTTCCTGAGTCCTGTACTTCAGGGGACCCTGCTTGACCAGTAAGGTAGGACTGGATGACTTGCAGTGGTCCCTTCCAACCTCACCAATGTGTGATTCTGTTTTCAAGCCATCCTGGTTCAGAAGTGCTCATCTGGTAGAGGCTCACAGAGTGGCACCAGCTTCAGCCAACACCTCTTGGGAAAAGGTCTATTTTTAAGCTAAATCATGATATGACACAACTAAATTTTTTCCCCCCGTAAAACATTTTTTCTGTTCTGTTGTTTGTGCATAAATGCTGTTTAATTCTGCTATGTTGAAGTTACGCAAACTCTTAAATTAAGGGCTTGAGAATTCAAACCTAGAGCTTCTGGGGGTCTGGCTGGGATTACAATATGGCATAATAATCATAGCAATTGCCCAAAAATTTTACTTAGCTCAAAACAAAACTACTCCTGATTGCCATCTAGTGAACCAGACTAGTATACTCTTATTTTATTACCACTCTGATTACTTCCTGTCTATAAGAACCTAAATGGATAACATATATCCCCCTCTCCATGCGACCAACAAAATCCAGGCATATGAATCTCACACTTCTCATCAGGGGATGAGGAAAAAAAGGGAGAAGAATCAGGGCCATGATGCTCTGCACTACTGAAGAAAAAAGCCTCAGAGAAGGACAAACATCAGCAAGCAGTTCTGTAGGTATATGTGGTGTGGAACACATTTCCCCTTGTCCAGAATTATATGTAAAGAGAACTGGCTGAGGCTTTTTCACTGTATGTGAACACTACTGGCGTTTAATGAATAACTGCCTTTTTATAGTTGAAAGCTCTATGACCTCTAACAGTTCCTTTTGCAGACAATTACTTCCTTCTTGTTTTTGAATATGTCTCTACGAAAAGCACAGTTTTTAATAGAAATTTTCAGGTCAGTCTTACGCCCTCACAACTCCTTCACTGATCTTGCGCACCGTCAATCCTTTCGTTTCACCACTGGTTTAAGACACTGCACAGTCTAGGAAAGATTATTGCCTGTTATGCATCCATCTCCACAGTTTCTAATTCATTCATTGAATCATACTGTGAGCTCAGAATAAAGAAGATTTAAATGCTTTTTAAAATCTTGTTTCTGTGTGATGTGGATTCCAGCCTATCGTTGTTGGATAGATTGGGCCACATTAGTTGCAAACAAAGAGTACAAACAGCTTTTTTTAAAATTATGATTCTTAGTTTCTAAAGGAGCTGAAGCCAGTCCACATGCTGTGACTTGCATGCTCAGTTACCAGGTTGTCCTGAAGCACTGTACTCCAAGGTAAATCACTAGAATTAACAGATGATATTTTATATTCCAAATAATATTACAGTATTTTCTTTTTTAATACTCCAAAGAGATTAAACAATATAATATGCAAAACTTTGTCATAGCTTTAGGCAAAGTAACTTCTATCTCCCAGAATCTGGGCTGATTTTTGTGGCTATTTTCCAGCTTTCATTTCTCCTTCTGTAAGTATTTTTCAACTCAAAATTCCCCCACATATGATTGCTGTGGTGTTTCTGTCACTATTTTTTGTTGACTTGAATCTGAAATAGTCATGGAGCTACTCAGTCTGAATAATGGTTTCAAGCAGGGAAGCTGTGATTCATCCTATATAGTAGTGACAGTTTATAAGATAATAGAATTCATTAAGATAAGTAAACTTTACTAGCCTGTTACTTTTAACCTTAAATGATGGAAAAAAATTTAACATTTAAAGAAATAGAACCCTGGTCTTTTTGGAGAAGTAGGATTAGTTACTGGTTTTCTGCAATTCCACAGTAACACTGTCAGTTGTGCTAAAATTACACTGACTGATTGATGAAGTGCAACCCCTTGTAGTTGCACCTGCTCATCACTCTGACCCCGCCTCAGAAGCAGAAAGCTCCTCCTGGGAGGAGTGCTCTGAGGCGGAGACCAGGGTGTGAGCCCCTCCTCCGTTCCGGAAAGCTCTGTTCTATTCCATTTGGGATTCGCTGGCCCCTGATTGTACCCCACCCCCTATTAATTTCACTGGCCCAGGACCCTCGGCTCCTCCCCCATCCCCCTTCCCCATTGGTTGTTACCCTAAACCCCTCCTATCCGGGCTCCCCCTTAAAACCCTCTGTACACCCTTGCTCCTGGGTGGAATTCTGCCCATGCTCCCAGTTGCATCCAAGTTCTGGACCCACGACCCCCAGTAAAGGAGATCTTGGGATCTCCCCCTCCCGTACCCTTCATCGACTGGGTGTCTGTGTGTTCCCGTGGCGCCCCTCGTGGGAGACCGAAACCACCTTCGGGGAGGCGGCTCTCCCCGGAGGACCCTGACCCGAATTGGTCACTCCGAGGCGCACCTCAGCCCAGGCTCGGCCAGAGCACTGCAGCTGAGGCTCCGCAGGATGCCCGACAACAACTGATAAAGTTCTGGTCACAGTGCTGCAGAACTCTCAGTAACAGGAATGGATCCAAAATCTCCTTGACACCAAAACTAAGTCACCTAAATGTCTTGAAGAGAGTGTAAAAGGTAAGCAGGCAAAAACTGAGATGCAGAATGGTTAGGACTAGACTAATAAAATCGTTGTCAAACTTGAAAATACATGGGCCTGACCACATACAAGCACTGAAAAAAACTCCGTGGATGTTGTTCTGCCTGGTAGTAACAGTACAACCTGGGTCCTTAGACCCCTGTGGTCGCTTGTTGCTGCTCCTGCCACCAAAGGGAGAGAAACGAAGTGAGGCTCTGCCTATGTGTGTATTTGAGAAAGACAGCTTTGCCAGTGGCAGTGGGTAGACACAGGGTGACTCTGTTAAGCTGTCTCCAAAGACAGCTGAATCCTTTGAAGAGAAAGGGCTTAATTTGAATGGGTGTGATCCATCCTGATTAGGGATGAGCCTGAAACTCCTGGGTAGATTTCAGGACAGAAAGAAGAAACAGACATTTGATGAATCCCTAAAAATAAATTAAAAATACTTTTAGCTATGGTTAGAGGCAGGCTTAGAGGGGTGAAGTGGAATTAGTTCTAACAGCTTGTGCTAGAGGCCAGCAAAAAGCATATATAACTGGCAAATGCCTTTGGGATGAAGCTGTCACTGAAATTACTCATGAACACTTCCAGAGACTGATTTAGATTATCTTCTGGCCAAAGATTTCAGACCTGCCAGGGTTACGCAGACCTTTACAGTGTTTCAGCCTTGAGTACATGCCTCTGGGTGTGAACTAAGCAATTTGTGGTTTGCATTCTGATCAGAGGGAGGGGGGACTTGGAAAAAGACACCTTGAGCAGAGGTTGCTGTTGATGTGCCTCGGCTCAAGGACAGCTGGTTTAAATCTCTTTATGAGAAAGGTGAGATGGGCAAGGTAAAGCCTGTCTTAGTCATTTACAGAGTCACAAACATAATGGCTGTTATTTGTGCCACTTGGATTTTCAACTACTTGCAGCCACTCTACAGCATCAATTTGTTGTACAGAGGAACAAAGTTGGTTACTCTGTTTTTGAGAGCAGCTTCACAACCCCAAGGACAAGGAAAAAACCAACTGTGTGTTCTAGCAAAACTTTCTCCTAGTTCTAGGATAAAAGGCCTCTCAAAAATGCAAACCAGCAGGAAGCCAAATGTGCACAAGGGAAAAAAGCATGTGGGAAGGACCTGACTGTCGTTCAACTTCTTCTGCTTGAAGTCTAGTGGAAGAAGCAGAGCTGCTCAGCAGGTATAAGCAGCATTATCCTGTTCTCTTCAGGGAAGGTAGAGTCATTTTTCACAATCTCAAAGTGAAAATACATTTGTGCTTTTCTCCTTGGCTAGCGTTTTACTTACAGTCATGCCAACTTTGATGTAGTTAGCACTTGCTTTCCCTCACAGTAGTAGGAAAATGCCTGCCTTGGCCTTGATTCATTCATACCCACTACTGAGAGGAGTCCTGGTTCCTACTGTAAATTAGTAATGTGTACATGTGTGCCAGATTCTACTGAGGTATAAAATGAAATTATTTTACTTGATAAAATAGAAACAATTTGCAAAGGCTTTGAACTGATTCATGTCAGAGTGGTTTGGGTAATATTTCTGCTTCTAAGTGCCTTTGGTTTATAATATAAATAGAAGAACAACTTTATGTTAAAAATGAAAGCATTTCCTTTTCTGAAGGGAGTGCTGCAGCTTACGCAAATTAAATCTCAATGTTACCACTGTAGATGTGCTTTTGGAAAGTCTTAATGCAATTATGAATCTTACATTCATAATAAAGCTATGACCTGTAGTTTAAAAGCAGATGCTTACTTTAAAAGCAGTAGAGAATCACAGAAGTTACTCTTGCAAATGAAATGAAGTCAGATTCTGTTTCCAAGATTTGCTCAACTGACAGATGAGGCACTCAGGACCTTTCAGGATTAAATGCTTTGTCAGGCCAGGCTGGATAATTTCCCTTTCTCTTTTCATGTATATGAAACTACTGGAAATCATAGAAAATAATGCAAATCAATTCAATGAATGAACATTTGCCCAGAATGAACTTTTTTTCCCCCAGATTTTTGCTGTTTGCTCCCTGATTTCCCTCCCCCAAGGGTGCCAGCTCTTCTCATACCACCTCCAACTTTTCTGCTGCAGCTCTCCTTTGTTCTCTCTTCATCCCCAACTTCATTTCTTGTTCAGTACCTTCAAGGGTCCCTTTCTTCTCACAGATCCCCAACCTTCACAAATCTTGAGTGGACATAATGTCACGGAGACTTCACCTCTCTCTCTCAAATTTGAATTAAATTGGCCAACAATTAAAAAGCTGTCAGGGAGGACTGGCAAATAATTTTATAAGCCTCATTTTCTTAGGACATCAAGCTAGAAGGTAGCAATATATCAAAGACAGATAATTGATCTATGTATGAGGACATAACAAATTATTATGAATATTGCAAATAAATCACCAGAGAGTTATACTTCTTAAGAACTGGTGCCAGTAGATGGAAACAAAATTTTATATAGCCAAACACATTTGAAGGGACATCAAGGCAGAATCAGATGGTTACAATTAGTGGTAGAGAAACTGCTTTGTAATGTGTATCACTGAATGTCATCTACAATATTGTGGTTAGTGTTTTTCTCTTCTTAAAGGCAGTGCTATCAGATTAATATTAGACTTAAAGGATATCCTTTGTAAAAGAAGGTTAAACATATAGAACTTGGGCATGTAGCTTTTCTAGAATGAAAACTAATCTGAGCAATCTAACTAAGCATGAAAATGGAACTATAATAATAAAATAATGTATAAACAGTAGTAACATCTGATTCAGCAGTTCTGCTCCATATAGGCCAAATCCCCATATGATGATACAGTCACAAAATGCAGTCCTAAAATGCAAATTTTGAAAGGACTATGATCAGTGTCTTCTGAATGCTTGCATAATGCTTTTGTAAGTTATAAAATTTTACTCAGTAATTCCTGCAGAGAATGTAATTATTTTCCATGCTCTGTATTTGAAAACTATCAAATTTGATAATTTGTGGCCGAATTACAGCATATCTTTCAGAAGGACATTCAATTTAAAGCTCGTGACTAATGAACCACGTCCCTTGTGTTCCAGTGACTTGTTACAGTCATCATTAAGGAGTCAGATTATATTTGCAATTTTTTTAAATTTCAAACTTCATTTTCAGTCTTGGGTTCTTATTTTTCTTCCAGTTTAAAAAGTTGTCTAAAGTTGGGCACCTGTGCAATTACTTGGAAACTGCTCAAACTGTCTTCTGATCTTTAGGTGCTGATTTCATCAAGAAGATGTTTTTACAGTCCAGGTGGTTTGAGCTGTGCTTAACTGAAGACAGAAAAGATTAAACCAATAAAGACAATCTCCTCTTTAGAGTTCCACAGAGTCAAATTCTGCAGCTGTCCTTACATGTTATGTTGTATGTGTAAAAAAATAAAGGTCCAGCTCAAAATTCAAATCAAACTCTGAGTTTTATGGCTAGTGGTTACAGTTTTCATATGAGGGCCTACCTTAGTATAGAAATGTACAACAGCATGTTCACCAGTATTATCTTATTCTTATAGAATTACTTACAAATGGGAAAATTGCTAGTAGCATTTCACTTGAATAGAATTTTAAACAAATACTAGGAAGAACTTTCTATGCATACTCAAGACTGATTTTTTAAAAATTCTTCTGCAATAGTGAATCTTACATGTTCTGCTTCTGAGAGTACTGGCATACTCAAGAAGTGCTGTACAAATACTGGAAAAAATGTTTAATTTTTTAAACATAAGTGTGTCAATATTTTAAGGAAGCAAATATTAACAAGAACACTGCAGTGTGAAGTTCTAGATTCAGATAGTACTGTTTAATTACAGAATTTGCTTAGGCAGTGCCCTTTAAAAAGAAGAGCATATTTGTAAGGCAACAACACAACAAATGACAGACTAACCACTGCATTTTCATTTTATACACTGTAGCTAGATGTTTCACCTATAACTAAATTTAAAATGAAAACAGTGATTCCAAGCATGAGAATTGGCAGGGAGCTGGGGTAAAGGCTGTCCGTTTGGGTTTTGGTCTTGCGGAGCTAAGGATGGCATCACATTCTGCAAAGAAAGAAAAGGTATAATTAATATAGATCAAGTTAAGATATTTTATCCTATTTCTGATTCTGGAAGCCAAAGAGTTAGTTTCTGTGTGACATATAGGGGTGGTTTTGTGTCAGTCAGTCATAGGAAACGTAAGTGCTTTTAAAAGCCATTATCAAATATGTTGCAGATATTTACACAGAGTTTTGTTTTTCCAACACCCAAGAACAGAGTCATTACGTTGATCAAAATACTCTTTTCTGAGATTCAGTACATCCTGACCTAGTTAGATTTCACACAGTTAATCAAAACACCTCTTTCATGCAGTCAAATAAGTTAAACGAGAAAGTAAAAAGAATCCATCTGGGAGAATAAAGCAGCAAATCTGCACAGTTCCCATTGAAGTGGAAAGTGTGATAAAGCCAGTGAACTTCAAGTCTTATAGTTTATTTTATGAACGTATATCTGCAATATACATCTTAGTTGTTGGGGTTTTTTAGAGCAAATGTTGTGACATAGGTATTTTAAAAAGTGGAGGTATAATGTCTTTTGCAAAAAATACAGTTATACAGCAGACTGTTCTTCATATCTTATCTTCTTCTGGGAATTGCTCTGTGATTTAGAGCAAAAACCCACGACAGACTAGAGTAATAGGTTCCTCCTACTACTAAGACGTTTAATGTAATTCTAAACTTAACATTGTCCACTTAGGGGTAAGAGCCATAAAAAGACAGACTAAAACAAAAAAACCCACAACCAACCAAACAAAAAAACCAGAACAAACATGTGAAAATGGAATGAACAGAGCAAACTAACAATAAAGCAAGGAAAAACTACAGGCCAGTCAGTCTCACCTCTGTGCCTGGCAAGATCATAGGGAGACTCTCCTGGAAACTCTGCTAGGGTACATGGACAACATGGAGGTGACTGGTGACAGCCAACATGGCTTGACTAAAGGCAAATCATGCCTGGTGGCCTCGTATGACAGAGTTACATCGGGGTGGATAAGGAAAGATTGACTGACATCAGGCACCTGGGCTTGCCCAAAGCCTTTGACACTGCCCTGCATGGCAGTCTTGTCTCTATATTGAAGAAACACGAATGTGATGGATGGGCCATTTGGCGAATAAGGAATTGGCTGAATGGTCGCACTCAGAAATTTCTGTGAAATGGGAAGGTTGCACCCTCAAGGCTGTTACATTTTTTGGCATTATTTCAGGTATACTTGTATTGCTGGTATCACTTAGAAAGATACTGTGAATGCAACAAAACTATTAATTGCTTCCAAGACATTTATTAAAAAATATTAATGACAACTTCTGCATCAAAAATACGTCGCATTTAATTTTATTTCTGTTTAAAGCACACTAATATAATTAATGTAATTCAACCTTGAAGTGTAGATGTTGACAGTTAAAAGTAATGTTCTTTTTAAGACAAATACTGTTGCTTCTCTGTTTTGTGTCATCTTAAAAACAATAAAAAGTCATTGAAATGGTTTTCTGTTGTAGAATTTTCTGCAAAAATGACTATGTCAACAATTTTTTAAATTAAAAGATGCTATTTTCCACAGTAAAGAAGTATTTTTGTCTCTGATTTTGTTTTTATAAGGAAGAAAACAGCAGAGCCTAGTTCCTTAAATGTATGCACCATTTTCCTTGCACTTTTTTTTCCAGTGCCTGGCTCCCATCACAGCTGTGATCTTTTCTCCAGAAAAAACCAGCACTTGCTGAAGTTCACATGGGGATGATGCAGGAAGGTTTCCTGATGAGTCAGGCAATACTTATTAGTTGAGTGGCCATCAGTGCCTGCCAAGTGCATGCCACTGCTTGTCTTACAACCTTTTCCAACCTGAAATACAGATTTGGATCTTTCTTTTTTGTGCAGGTACTGTTTTTCACAGAATAAATGTGAAGTCAGTAATTTCAGAAATCCTTCTCTACTTTCAAATTAACTTGAAATGGTCAATTACTGCAGAAAAGAGCAAAGAGAGAGTCAGATAAAGCCATGCAAGAAGTGTGAACACACAAACTGAATTAATTTAGAAAGCTAGACTGAAAACTGCGAACCCATATACTAATAGCATTGTTATTATCTTCGTATATACTTCCTTTTTTTGAGCTTTGATAGCATTGCATCTTAGTTGATACATAATGAGGAATTAACTCTTAGATAATTTTAATCAACTAGCCTTTATTTTTTGTACTGTAAACTACTACTGCTTTTTAAAGGTTCATCAGTTTTCAGCTTGTAATGACATTTTCCATTGTTGTTGCAGTATTCAGAGATGAATGTTAGAGGTTAGGATTAAACCCCAGGTACAAGCATTTTCATTTTAATTTCAGGAAAGTAATATAATGTTTTAACTGAGTCTTTCCAGGAATTTGGTGCAAAAAGTCAAGGTTAAATATACAGAATGTAGAAACAACATCTGTGATTCAAACTTCTTTTGGTTAAATTCACTTTTAATTTTGGAAGCACCAATTATTCCATTGTACCTGAGAAAGCATAAGAAAACACAGCTTTAAGTACCCGTAAATTAAGCTTTATTGTAAAGCATTGTATTTTAAAGACCACTCTCACTCATGGTGATTTTGTAGCAAATGTATTGCTAATTCAGTGCAGTAAAGTGGCATGAAGTTTTGAGAGAGGATTGGCCTTAACCCTAGTGCAGCAACCCAAAAAACACAGCAGTGTTAAAAGCAGAATTAAAAATTTTTTTATTGTATTTGATAAAGCAGTTCTCTTCTGTCCATGCAACACAGACAGAAAGAGAGATCCTGTGGCTGCAACAGAAAGCAAGATGGGAGTTTCTAAATGAAAGACAAAACTTTGGAAAACCTTTCTAGTTAGTATGTATAAAGATGCTGTTGAGGGTGAGCTTTTCTGGGTTTACTTTTATTTATTTTTTCAAATTCCCTGTTGTTCTGTATTTCTTTGTGAAATGACTCATCCACTGTTCTCACATAGAGAGAAACCTTTCAACTTGCTGAATAGGGTGGGTTATGTATCAAGACTGAGGTGACAGCATGACTGGGGTGACACAGTCAGCCACTTTCAGGGTGTAATTCTGCATTGATTTTCTGAGTTTTGCATTCTCCCTCACCAGCAGCACTGTATTTGTTCCTTGGTCCAGTGCTGAGATCTATATCCTCAGGGACTGAGTTTAGGAGACGACGGTATTGCATATATTAAACTCAAACACTTGGGACTGGTATCTACAAACATGCTGGTGTGTTTACAGATGTGTAGATGTGTCTCCAGGGGAGTAGCTATTTCTGCAGGAAGACAGGTGGATCATATGTAGCAGGGAAGAAGGTAAGTTTGGATCCTCTGAGTAGTGAACAGGGAAATGAAACTGTTTGCTTTCCTTTGGAAGTAGTTCATCCAAATAGTTCCTATGGTTATTTGCAAACAAGCAAGAGACTTGATGAACCCAAATGTATTTAGTCCCTCTTTTGCCTTGGATACTTTTTCAAAGTGTGGACTATTTTGTTTCCCTGTACCTTCACGACAAATAACTGAGCCCTGGGGTGCTAAAATCATGGATGAGTGGATGAGACTGGCTCTCCTAAATTAAATTTCTTTCTGTAGGGTGGGATTATATGTGAATGAGATTTTGCAGTGGAGCTGCCACTTTCAGCAAGGTAGCTTATTAATCGACTCCTCACCGCACGTGGCTTTGTCTGAGCATTGCTGCCAAACTGGCCTCTTACCCTGAGGGAAGACTTGACATGAGCAAGCCACCACTCTGCCAAGCTGCTGTGACAGATATGCTGAATCTGCCACATACAAACACCATCTCTTTTGATTTCTTTCTCACTAAGAATAAGTGGATCATACAAAGTAGAAGTCATTGCTTAAAACAACGCTTGCTGATGTTCTGCATGGCTGGCTGTAAACTTTGAGGCAGGAGCTATTCACACTTGGATGGTTGTTATCTAAAAACTGCAAAATGTCAAGTTGAAGCTGTAGAGACACTGCATAGGGATCAGCTGTTTGCTACAGCTTTGATCTTGTATTAGCTGGTAAAGGTTTGGCATGCCCACGGCAGCTAAGTATAGGGAAGTAATTCATTAAGTTAAAAGCTGTGATACTTACTTGTCCATGCAGTTTTGTAATTATTGAAGAATCCTTCAGCTATCATTCTAACGGTTCTTCCCTTTTTTAATGAAGTGTCCTTTGCTGCCATGCTCTTGCTCTGAAGATCATCCACACTCAGGTACAATACCCTGACTGGTGTGGCTAGAGCCCCAAGGGACTTAAGTCCCTGGTAGTCTGTCACCTGGCCAACCCAAAGCCAGACCATGAAGGAAAAGATGCTATCTCATGCTATGCTGCCAGAAAAGATCCGGTGTAAGCCATCATGATACAGGTCAGGTGACAAAGTGAAGGGATCAGTGCTTTCCTTGTTGCCCTTCCTTTTCTCTGTTTTGGCTCCAAATTTCAATTGCTATTCCTTTCCTTGCAGCTTACAACGTCCTCACGCTTTCCTCAGCATAGTAACCTTTCAGCCATGTGGAAGTGCTGCTGTGTACGAGAGTTGCTTCTCCTCTTGGGCAGGGTCACCAGCGAGCCAAACATCTTGTGTGAGTGGGTGCATGATGGAGTGGGGGAAGTATGTCACCTGGCATTTCCAGTGGAGGTTTCAAGATACTGCCTTCCAATTCCAACATGACATTAAAAAAGACACTGCAGTAGAAAACTTTCTGTAGTCAAAAGCAACTACTTTAAAACCAAAATTTCATTTCTTAAGAAAATCCAACCAACAAAACTGAATGAAAAAACAAAATTCCCTATGAAGGTAGCAGAGACCATAAAAAGCATGGAAGTTAAGAACATTCAGCCCAGTCAGTCTGGGATACTGTAGTGTGCATTTAATAAAGTTTATGGACTGTATCACATTTCACTGGTGTTATTTTGAGGTACACACTGATCTGAAGACAACCACTGCTTTTTCAGATTTCTCAAAAAAAGAGTTGCAGCCTAATTTATTCCTCAATTGATTATTGATATGGATGGAAAAAAATAGCATTGAATGATTGTGATGAGGCTGACAGCTGGT
>VXBT01004126.1:0-103990 GCA_013400235.1 Oriolus oriolus
AACTCAGGTTCCAACCACGACAGACAGACATGTCTACAACATGCTTAAAATTAAGTGGGATAAATCTAGTGACTAAAATCACAGTGTCTAAAATCACATAAATCAGATTATTCCGTAATTTCTTAGCTTTCTGACTGACAGAAATGAGCATCCAAAATTAACAGATATGAGACCAAAATTCAAGCTTTTTTTCACTGAGTAAATGTAGATTTATAAAATTGATACAACTGAGTAAATTTCAGGCACATCTCAGAGGAGTATCTTCAAAGAAACCATTTTTTGTTTATTATTGGAAGGAATCAAAGATTTAAGTTAAGAGTGATAGAATTTAGAGCCACATTCATATTAATTTAGTTTCATGTCTTTAAAAAAGAAAGAGATCAAAACACTTGAAATCCTAGTAGCTTGTCAGAAAAATGTACCATTGGCTGGGTCACATCTCCTGCTATCATTAAGAGGAATGTCATAGGCAGAACACTTTGAAACTGTAATAAACCTCTCCTGCAAAGCCTAGGAAACTGAGAAGAGAAAAAATGTTTCAGGACAAATGAGAATTCAAGATTATAATGGGCCTAATTCTCTCACATACAATTTACCAAAATTCTCATCACAACATTACTAATTCAAAGGCTTTGTAAATAACTTGACATCTGGAAAAGATGAACAACAAGAGGAAAATGGCCTTTTCACTTTAATGCTCAATGAAGTAATTATGGGTGAGAAAAAGAAGATGAGTTCTCAGTGGCAGATAAGGCAAATAATTATGGTGAGTAAGATAGGTTGAAAGAGGGTCACTAAAACAAAGAGCAGGAAAATGCACAAACAGATAAATTCAAATTTGAAGTTCAATGAGGAAGAAGATACAATTTATTCATTTGGAAAATTATTCCACTAATGTTTTGAGTATGTGTAGATAAAATATTTTCATTAAAAAAAAATGAGTGAATTTAGCATATCTTGAATGAAATAGAACACCAAATACAAGAACCTACTACACTATTGAGAGCACTCTATTGTTGGATTTTGACTCAGTAGAAATAAACAAGACCTTGAGGTGACATCAAGTAAGAAGCTTTTCTAATTGTTTTTCTCTTCCAGACTAGTTGTCTAGCAGAAATTGCAATGTGGAACAAAAATGGCATCATTAAAAAACTTTACCTATTTGAAAGATCAGGATAATGCAACACCACTGCGGGGGTTTAAGACCTGGGAGTTCGTCCAGAATTCACTGAGTCAAAAGAAATATCTTCATTTACAACATTTGGTATAATTCAGTCCCTGTCTGGTTTAATAGCAAGATTCTGAAGTACTTGGATTGCTTTCCTGCAGATCAGTAGATCTGATTAACCATTGTTCCCCACTAAATCTGAGCATTGATTAAATTTATCCACTCCCAACATGCAGACATTCTGTAGAGTCTATGGTTTCACAGAAAACAAAGCCAAAGGGAACAATTAGGCCACCTGATCTGGTTTCAGGTCTGTCTGAGAAGTGTATATTTCATCTCAGTAGCCTACATATTTAACTGTAATGGATGTTTCAGTCCTCAAAAACCTGAGAGGTATGACAGTGTGGGGATCAAGGTGGACAAGGCCCACATGAAAGAGGAAAACTGATTTTGTGTCAGCTAATGAGATATATCTGCAGGTGGAGAAGAAAGTGAAAAGTAAAAAGGCCCTTTCAGAATAATCTAGGACAAATTTCCTTCTCAACTACATATCTCAAAACAAATATGACTCTGAGTGTGTGAGAAAATAAACCACTCAGACACCTGTGAGAATCCTCTGTACCAAATCAGCGACCTATCCAATACCCAGCTGCTGCTTATTTCTGTTACTTCTGAGAGGGGGGGGAAAAACCAAAAGAATAAAAGACTAAAAACTTGGCAGCAGGGGAAAAATTCCTCCTTGACTCTTACAGATAATCACGTAAAGTCCAAAAGCCATTAGCTTTGATTGTAATCATTGGCTTAATACAATTCTACACAGGCCTAGAATAAAAGCATGATCAGGGAATGCAAATCCTTCTCCCAGCTGTCATTCACCCAGGCCAAAGAACTTGTTCAAACAGCTTGAGCAAAACATATTTTTCAGAAAGCCATTTAGTTTTGCCATAGAAACACCTAAGGTTTCTTCCCTGTTACCTTGTTATTCTACCAATCTATCAGACATTTCACATCATAATCTAGATAATGAATAAATGATGTTAAATAGCTCGTCAGGAAAAGGTTGTATTTTGGGGCAATTCCAATGAAAACAACTCCTCTCATAAATGTCTTCGTAAGAGCTACTGCATTGTTAGATTTCAGTGAGACAGAGTTTGACTGAGCTCCTATGCACCACTTATTGCTACCACATAATGCAAGCTTTTGAGTCAAAGTGTCATGAGCTTTATTCAAGCACCTTTGTGAAAATATATTTCAGGTATGATCGAAGACCATTTAAAAGCATTACCAAGAGTACCTCTGTATCTTCCTGTAGAGTCACGCTGGCAGCTGTCTTGCTTAAATGGCTGCAAGAAATATTTATAAAGGTATAGCTCTGTTTCGCTTTCCCCCAATCTCCTACAAAAAACTGTTAGGCTTTACTTTTAAAGCTGTCTTACTTAGGCAAATATTCCCCTGACCACCTTCGGTAATGAAGTCTGATGAGAAGCAAGCAGGGCTGCAAGACAGCAAGGTGGTCAGGTGAGTACAGGAGTGGGAGAAAAAATCAGTGTGATATCATGTAGCAGACAGCAAGAGTAAAACCTAGTTAGCAGAACTGTTAAGATAGCACTTCAACCAAATTTGTGTTTTAGTAGGAATGGACAAACATTAACCAAATCTTTCTTTGGGCAGAAATATATGAAATAATATAATGGGCCTAACAACATCTTGAACCTCTGAACAGAATGGACTTTGAATAACTTTAGTGCACTCAAGGAAACAGCCAAACCTTGCAACAACCTGTTGATAGTCAAGAAGGGCAACCTTGTTTAGAGTAAGCAGGTCATAAGTACTACCAACAGTGAAATAGCCATTTTCTGATAGCAAATCAGAAAACCTTAGTGGATGTCAACAGAAAGGTATTCTCCACCCTTATAAAGAATATTGGAGGAGGTCTTAGGAACCAGAGGGATTTTAAATGGCTCTGTATTGCTGGAGTGGGGATTTGGGACTATTTTTGCAGCTCCAAGAGGAGACAGGTATCTGAAGAGAATGTAAAGGACCTGCAACCCTGCTCCAGGATGTTGCATACCAGAGTTGGAACTACTACATTAGCCCCTCCGGCATTTCACCCAGACCACATCACTTCTCCCACATCCCAGGGGAGTTTTGTAATTGTTAAAATTGCTTATCCCTATGATTAAAGTGTTTTCGTATCCAAATTTAACCACAAGATGCCACCAGTTGAAGCGATGTGGTGTGAGTTCAGCTGTTATTGGAGAACCCTCACAGAAAACAGATGTTAGGAGGAAGCCTCAGTGCTTGTACTTTGCCACATTTAGACCATCCTTATTTCTATGTAAAATTTTGTCCCATCCTACAATAAATGTCTAAAATAGATAACATAAATCACCATATACAGTGATGACTCTCTTCCAGTGCCTATGAAGGGAGCCTAGGGTATTGAGTCCAAATGGACATATCCACACTGTCGGCCATCTGAAGTTACATGAGATTACTCTCAACCTGACTATCTTTGAGATTTCTTTCGACACAGGTGTAGTTGAAATTGTCCAGTAAGCCCAATTTAATACCTGCACACATACGCAGCATGAGCGTGTAGGCATTGATTTCTTAGGAAGCCAGGTTAAAAATAGGAGGCAATAAATCAGTGCTGAATTGTGTTCATTTCTTATCCTGTGTCCCATTATTTCTTTACGGTCTCTGAGGCTGCTTGGGCTAGAAATTCACAGAACTGAAACATTATCCTAGATATTGTTGAATGTTATGTTATTTAAAGTTAATTATGAAAATATTTGGAACCTGCAATCATTTGTTTCTGTATGAGGAACACTTACATGATGACAGCTTAGGTTGAACAGACTATACTACATTGTAGTTTGATAAATGTTTCGTTTGTATCTTATAAAAAAAGACAACTATAATTTACTGAATATATTTGAGTTCTTGTGAGTTTTCATAAAAACTTGCTCATTCATAGTTTCAATTCACAGTTTCAGCCTCTCATATAGGAAGTAGTAAACTCCAATCTCAAAAAACATAATTGACACCATTTCAGTAATTAGTGGGAAGTAGGTGGAATTGCACCTACTGCAAGGCTAGTCCATACTGCAAATGTGCTAAAAAAATTTTTAGTGTAAATGAGAATCTAATCTGAAGTGTTTCTTTTTCTTTTTTTTTCTGGAGTTCTTCAAGGACATCTTTCTTCTGGTATTTAAAACTCTTACTAATGTTAGATTTCCCAGAATAGTGAGCTTTATCTCTTCAGGAAGTGGAAAACCTATGACCTCTTCTTGAATAATTTCCCAGGTGGTAGCATTTAATTTTTAATTATTTCTAAGTTTATTCTGGCATTTTCATGTCACCTACAACAAAGCATCTTTTACTTTCTCTCTTCTTTCTAGTTTGTCACCAGCCACTTTCATTACTGGGGTTAAAATCAGCAGTTGCCAAAGCTTTACCTCACCCAACACAGACAAAGAAAAATGTCTGAATAGAAGTCTTCAGAGACAGGCACCTCCAGAAGGTGATTCATCTGCCCTATCTTAGATACCTCTCTTAGGGAAAGATGAATAGACTTTTGACTAGGATTCTGTCAGTGAGAAGTTTCATATAAATATCTTTCAGAAGTGTTTTTAACAGAATATTTTTTATCTAAGGAATATAAATTGCTTCTATTCCTCCCAGCTGATGTATCTGGCTGGCTATGAAAAGTGAGTTTGCTTATCTCACTCCTGCAACCACTGTATTCAAATGTTACCACTGCCATTGGATCATATTACCCCTTCCTCATTAGCACTCCGTGGAAAAAAAAGAGAATGGAGGAATAAACATGCTACCATCATTTTGTGCTCTTCCCATGTCAACGATGAAGGAGGTTAAATGGATAATTACAGGAAACTACTGCTGTGTGAAATATGTATCTTAACTTTGGTCATCTAAAAATAAGGGATCTGCTCTAAACTAGCTACCCAAGTTGTGTGCTCACTGAAGGCCAACTTGAGGATCCTCTTTCCTGGCTTGAGGCATCTATTTTAAGATGAGTCACCTTACACAAGGAGTGGCCTAGACAGCTATATTACAATATAAACTGGTTTCAAATAATTAAAGTTAATTTGAAGTAGTGCCTTGCAAAATTTACCACTCATTCAATGGATTTGTGGAGATCCAAGAAACTGTTACACCCTCCTAATATTAAAGCTATGGGAGCACAAGAATAGGATCAGTGAAATGTTTAGATCTAGGGTACCTTGCTGAGGTTAACTAGTGAGCCTCTGTCTTAAGGAATGGGACTTGGCAGGTTTGCTGTGAGCTTGGCAGGAGACTTGCCAACAGCACAGGTGTCTCTTCTCCAGCTTTCACATCCTCTTACTTGTTCCACTTTAGAGGCAAAATCCTTCTCTTAGAAACACACACAAAAAAGATCTTCCCACCATTCCATGAACTTTTAACTCCAGTGATTTGTATTGACAAATCTGGCTCCTAAAGGGCTAGCAATTGTTTAAAACGAGGTACAAAGTCTGTGTAATTGTTAGACTATCTACTGACCCCAGCAGTCAGAACATTTATGAGAAAATAAACCACTGAGAGAGAGGAAGGAAAAAGCAGAAATTAAACAGTGGCTCCTGAGGTCAGATCCAGTCTTTGTGCAGGCTTGCTGTGCTAATGGGCGTTTTCAGCCATGGGGACTGAGAATAAATGTTCCCAGACTTGCACCACCCAGCACAGACCCAGCATATGTCCTGTGAATCTCCCCAAAGAGCTTGGCTCGAAAAGGATAAGCAAGCACAAACAGCAGCTCTTCAGCTAGTTTTTACTGGGTGTAGTTCTAGGGGTCTCCCTGGGTCAACGTTTCTGATTTGTGTTAAGAACTATATTAAGAACAAATACCCCCTTACAGGGACAGCAGATGCTTCTCATCCAGTGCAGAGAGCAGGCCATGAAGAGACCACCTGGCCAGGGTCGGTGGCAGTGATTGGCAATGCACAAGGGCACATCTTTTACTCTTTTTCTTTTCTCTAGCTATATTTAGGGTCCACAATCACTTTGCACTAGACTGGAGCTGCCCAAGGGGCTCATCTTTTATGGTCAGGAGCCAAGGCTAGAAAAAGGGTGGAGAATCTCTGTGACAGTTGAAAGTGGCAGGACTTAAGGGAAAAAGAGTTGTTTCTCAGCTTATTCAGACTTTGTTCAGAGGGACTGAGTAAAGAACACAACAAACAGTTGACAGAAACTCCCAGAAAGCAAAGCCACTTTATTTCACAGAGCCTAAAGGGCCATTCCTCACAATAATGTGTCTCAGATTTCTTTCCATATTATCTCATGTGAACCTCCTGAAAATGTCTTAACACGGCATTAAAGAGTGTAACATATTACCGTGTGACACTTCTGGGTAAAGTGGAATACATAAAAATTATTTAAAATATAATCTCTGCTACCAGAAAGACCTTGAAGCATCAACCTTCATTTCTGATCTGTGCATAATTCCCAATCACAACTTAAGTTTAATCAACCTCATAACTTCTCCGGTTTCCTTCCACAGAGACAACCCAAAGCATAAACATAAAGCACCTCCTCCTGCTTTTCCTCCTCAAGGGTATCTTTACATGTGAGCAGACATTACATGCTCAGTTCCATGAAAAGTACTAGAATTAGATTTCTACGATATTTTTTATGGCTGAATCTGCCTTTGCATTCTGAAAGGTCCTGTTCTTTTCTTTTTATCAGCAACAGAAGCTTTTTGTGTTGGCTGTGTTAATCTAATTTAATTCCCATCATAGTCACTGCTCCATAGTGACAATCGATGTCTAACTGAAGGCAATGATTTTTAATTCATTACATGTGTTCTTTTAACTTGTGTATATGTACTGCTAACTTTCCTTTTCGACTGTTTCTCAAGAGCAAAAATTAAATCATCAGTGCTAGATGCATAAAATGTTTTTATATGGTACTACCTTTCAGATTAATTTGCAAGTCAGAAGCTTCCAGTACATTGTGCTAAACAACACTATGTATTTATCTTGACAAATGATGCAGGAAAAACTAATAGCAATGATGCATATCGAAAGCTTTTCATCCAAAGATCCTGGGACACACGACAAACTTTACATGCTGATTACAGTGTACACTTGGTATTGTTCAAGCTTTTCACTGGCTTTAAAGGATACATACGTAAATAGAAAGCTATGCACAGATAATATCAGTCATTGATATACAGCCAGGTCTGGGATAGGGATGCAAGGAAGAAAGGAGTTGCTCCTCATAATGCGACACAGGGCATGAGGAATACTGTGTGCAGAGAACAGTGGGGCAGCAGCTATAATTACCTGGTGTAAATCACAAGTTGTTCTCTCACTTTCTTCACAGCAGCTTTCTGAGTAAGAACCAAATAAAACCAAAGCAAGTGGGAAGAAAAAAGTACTTACATGTGCTCTGACTTTGGTTTTTGCCTAAGTTACTTTAGGGTGAGAGCAGAGTGAATTGTAGCCTGAAAGCTGGGGTTCTTTTGCTGCCTCAGTACATTGTTATTCTGGAGGCATATTTCAAAGGCTGAAGAGGCTTTTGTTTGTATTTCCTGTCTTACTGAAGTCTTCATCTCCTATGCCCAAATGGTTTTTAAGCAATTTAAGCTCAGACAAAGCCCAGAATTTTATATAAACATAAGTACCTGAGGTCTTTCCAGATCACCATGAGCTGAAAAGTCCATATGGCTTTTTTCTGTGCGCTGACTCCATAGGACTGAAAAGGTTTGCTGTATTTGATAATGTGCTTTTTTCTTAACAATTCTTGAACCCCTAGGAGTAATTCAGCTAGGTCAGACATTTGCCCAGTATCCTGCTGTCAGTTCCCTGTCTCCCTAAATAGGTGATGCTGGCAACAAGAGCTCATGAAAGAGATCCTGCAGGAAGACAAAGTTGTATTTGTAGTGAGTAAAATCCGGTAGTCAGCACAACCCAAGCAGTCACCTTACCTGGATTTTGTACCCTTGGAAAGTCAAGGTGTTGGAGCCCAGAGAAGCTGGGTTGAGCCTGTCCAGTTTTTTGGAAGGTAGCTGCAAATTTCAACTTCCTCCTCTCATTTCCTCTGCTGCATCCCATGAAACAGATTATTTCTCTCCAATGCTCAATATAACCAAATATAATCAACAGCCAGTTAAGTCGTATTATACAACTTTATTAAATATAATATGCTGTATGAGTAGAACAAACTTACAGTGGAATGGGTCACATCTGTGGGATATTTTCTCAAGTGCTGCAATTACCATGATTAGGATGGGTTATGGTGAGGCAAAAGTGCCAGAAGACAGTGATGTTTATGAATACCTGGCTTGTGAATATATGGCTTCCTGGAGGAAGCCCTTGACCTTCCTCTTGACCTTCTAAAATTGTTATATGTATACAGATATCCACCCTTTAGTGAACAGAATGACACTGGACAGAAAGTACAAAACCTGTGATAAAATGGCCAGCTTTGCATGTAGAATTTATTCTACTTAAGCTCAGCTATTTAACAGAAAGATCTGAAAGTTTGAAAGGGGAGGGGGGCATGTTAGCCAATTGAGAGCACAAAGTGCAGAAGCAGAAACAAGAAATGGGGGATTGGAACCTAATTTTTAAAATTCCTGTATGATTGGGATTTCATTTTATTTGAGGTTCTACAATTGTTTGTTTTGGGAAAGGAGAGGAAACTAACAAAATGGAAGTAAATGGATTTGACAGATACCAAGATACTTTGTCTACAGTTGCTTAGCTTTTGTAATTTTTTTCTACGTACTATTTAATGGACTTATAAATGAGAAATTCTCGAACACAAAGACAGAATCTTTAAACACACAGAATCTTTAACAGAATCTGAAACTGTTGGATCTTTATACAAGGTAATGTTCGCAAGGGGAACCAAATATCTCAAACAGGATGGTTGGTCAATGCCTGGATGGTGATGAGGGACTTTTGAGGGTCCTTGCAATGGCACCTTCAGCTGTTCAGAGTGAAACTCTCCAAACCTCTGTTCTGATACTCAGTTCTTACACCCACTCCACCTGTGGTCTTGTTACATAAAATCATCTCTTATCTATCTTTACCATACACAAGAGACTTTCCCACCCGACCATTTCTGCACCTGCTGAAGGAGTTTTCACAGGCTATTTGAAATGTTTTATTGATGTCCAATTTGATCAATTCTGCAGCAGGAATCACTTCAAGAAGCTTCAGGAATGGTCAGATTCTCCACTCTCAGTGTTAATCAACACATTTGAGCATAGAGATTGGTCCAAGCACAGTTGGAGCTGCCAGGAAAATGCTTCAAGACGGGCTGAAATTCCCACCTGGAGAGTTCCTGTGCCAGATAATCAGATGCTTTGTGGTGAAGCAGGCTAGGGGTTAAGTTCACCTTGTCTTGAGTCCCTCCACTGATTCAGATCAGTCTATTATCTAATCTATGCAGCTGGATGAGGAGTTCCTGGGACACCCAGGGAACTCATGTCTAAAGTGCACTGGCTTTGCACAGTGACAAGCCTGAGCTGCACCATGGATGCACAATGAATTTGAGCTTCATATTTATAACTGTCACACATTTCTTTACAAAATGTAGAAAAAAAATTTGCCCTTCCCTCAAGGAGATATTCTATTTCAAAACATCACAGTGAAGCATTTCCCCACGTTTAATTTTCTCCATTCCTTTCAGCTAAAGCCTGAAAGGGAATTCTGTCTGGTTAGCTGAATTTTAAGTCTCTCAAAAATACCATTTTTCAGCAGATTTACTAGTCATTGAAAAACTCTAGTATGGAATTACTTTGCTTTGTCTTATTATCCAGAACTGCTTGTGAATTAGATCATGTGCTGTTGGTCTGTTTCTCAAGTGTCAGGAAGTATAGTGCTTTAAATAAAGTATTCAGCTGCCATTCTCTATTTCAAGAATTTATGATGTGGACCATTTTCCTAACCACATCATTTCACTGCCCCTCATTTACCAAAGGAATAGCTAAAGCATATAACCAAACTTTCCTGTATATTTATTTTTCAGGATATTGAGGATACTCTACCACTGCTAGTGGGATTCTGACTCCACTAAAACTCTGCTCAAATACTATGTGTGCTTTTGGGTTGAGTAAGTGTATATTTTGTTTGTAGTTAGAGTACATTTTCACTTGCTGCATCAATATTTTTTTTCCATCACTTCATTTGTTAACATTTTTCTGTTCTTTTCATTTAAAGATTTTCACTATCTTAGTTTTATCAGTTATAATCTCAACATTTGGCCTGAAACATTCAAATGAATGAAATGGCTCACTTCTCCTCAGCACGGTGTTCAGCATGTCTGTGACTGGAAAGATGGATGGTCTTTGTCTGTCCCGAGGTTTCAAGGAGGGGCTACACTTTACTGAAATTTCACTTCTTGTTCATGCTGCAGACGAACATTACTCATCTAGGGAAGGCAGATAGGGAACTCTCCCATTGTCACATGCAAAATTGTTCAGAAGTTTTATACAGATGCACACCCTGGAAATCAGGTTTGTCGACTGCCTGTCTTCTGCCTCTCTTCTGTAGCAAAAGTCACAGCTTCCACAAGTCAGTTCTTGTCATTCCTTAAGCCATTTTGGTTTAAAAAAAAAAAAGAAAAAAGGAACAAAAATGGGTTAACCATGACCTATTCCCATTACTTAAGCTAATATGACTTTCTGTAACTAAAATGGGTGAAGAAGCACTCACACAATCAGTTCTGCTAGAAAATAAGAGCAAGTCAGCACTGATGCACAGTAATTTCCTCACAAGCAGAGCTGGGCTGAGAAAAGTACATCTGTTCCCAGCCTGAGCTATGCTCTGCAGAGCCCCATCCACGAAATTAGCCATGCTCTGCTATACATTGCTGTAGAGGAGTTCCAGCTTGCTTTTGTATTATTATGAAACCAGTAATCGCCATGGCTGTGAAAACATGAGAGTGAAATATGGGGCATTGCAAAGATAAACACCTGAAATTACAGCTCTGAGAATATGGTTTTTCCCTTACTTTCCAAAAGAATGTTAAGTCTGAAACCTAACTACCTCTATTTCAATGGGGGCATTGTTAGCTATTTTACTGCTGAACATTGTAACAAATCCAGCTAACTTGTGTGCTAAAATTCCAGAGATGTTCAAAATCATCTGTGTCCTGAGATGGCTGCTAAGGGAAAACTATCAAGCTATGGGAGTCTGCATTACATCCTTGGCATGAAAAAAATGGGAAATGGGCTGAGCACAAAATAGAGTTCTTCGAGAAAGCAGATGACATTATAGACTTGTGCCTGCAAGTATTATTCTTCTTATGTAAGTTACTGCAACTTGAACTTAAATTCAGTTCCTGCTAAATCAGCTCAGATTTTTTACCAGCATAAAAAATCTCAGGCATCCTATCACAGTCTCTGGGTCTAGTTGGTCAGAGACTGTGCAAGGAGATGATCCCACACCAGCACTGATAACAGCTACCTCTCCTTTCTCAGTCTGCATCCCCAGATTGCACTGACATCTACTTTTTGGGAGAATGAATTCTGCTGTTTCAAAATCAATGCAGTGTGCTGGCATCAATGGCAAAACTGCACACAGAAGCACTCAGAAGTTGGATTCTGGACCATTGCTTGTGCTACCACTCCACTCTGCAGCATTCAAAAATTGTATAGAATAAAAAAGATTTAGAACTTTATTTGCCAAGTGTAAAAATATTATTTATTAGGAAAGTTCTTTAAAACTGAGTTAATAATCACTTGCCTGCTGGACAGATGTTTTTTTGTGCTTCTAGAGAAAGAGAAAACGTAAAAGACATCTTTCTGCATAAAGAAATATAATACAATCTGCCCTGATAGTGACAGCTTTTTCAATTAAAAAATTCATAGTAGCAGAAGCCCATTTTACTTGTTCATTCAGCCTGCTGGCTGAATAAAAGTAACATTTACACCACAGTGGGAATGGTCTGAAAAATTCAGTTTCTAACTACCAAGTAAGTACATAGTGGAGTTACAGCTTACAGGTTTCAGAGACAACACAGAACACTGCATTTTGGAGAACCCACTGGGAAAGTAAAATAGCCTAGGACCAGTGATATTTTCTCATAAACCTACCCTTAATTGTATACATGCTGCTCTTGGAGGTTGTGGGATGAAAAAACTTGATTTTAACTGGGAGAAAATGAGCAATATAGTCAGGAAAATCTGAGTTGTCTTAGGTGTGTTAACGTTGTTCTGAGTTACAGCCTTGGAAATGAGAGACTGACTCCTCATGAATACACCATGAAACAACCTAATAGACATTATGTCTTTTCTCCTTCCTTCTACAAATGAATGTCCCATAATAGAGAGCTCACGGCTCATTCTGTTTATAGGAAATGACTTTCACATACAGCACAAGAAGATGTTCTAAATTGCAGAAACAGATGTAGGAACAAGCTGAACAGTTATAGATCCACGTTAAACCAATATGAGTGACTACAAACAGATTACCAGCAATTTATTTAAAGCATTAGAAAAGCTATTTAGATTGATTTATATAAATGTAGGACTGAATGAGTTTTTTCATACAAACCTCACGTAACCTAGGCCATGTCTGGGGAGCAAGAGAGACATGGGCATATGGAAAGACACACGTGAGCAGAAAAAGTCATGAACTTAAAGAAAATATTTGACTTGCTAATGACTCGTTACCTGATGTCTTCTTATGCCGGATTCTTGCTCATTAACAGAACTATCTTTGGATTTCCAAGCATTTCCAAGAACAGTTTTATTACACTCCGCTTGGGCATGTACCATTCTCCCCTTACGGAAAAGTATTTACAAAGAATTAGTCTATTAAAATGCATTCTAATTTAATAAGGGAAAATCATCCATCAGTCACTGTGCTCATCTATGCTGCCTAGCATAAAGCAATATTTTGGCAAACAGGATATTGTGGCTTACTGTTTCTTCACTATATGCAACTTTAAAATATTTGCTGTAATTTAGGTAGTCATCCAGAACAACCCTACAAAAATTAGTGTATTTAGAAGTCTAAATAAATAATTTTCTTTAAACAAAAGCTGAGTAAATTAATAAAATTTGCATTAAGGACAGAATGTTTATATCATCATAATAGCCATAGCATAAAAATAACATTATTTTAGTTTATATTCTCTCTAAAATATTCTTTCTGCTTTAGCCTTTCTTACAAAATTCTGGGGATTACATTTCTCATCCTTGGGCTCAAACGGGCAAGATTTAGTTGTGTGCAAAGTGGGAGGGTTTTGTAAGAGGTGACACTCTTATGTTTTCGGAAAAATATGACTCTTAAAAATAGTGTCTGCAATAATATTCTGAAAAGAAAAGTATCAAAACTGTCAGAGTCTAATCATTGGGGTTTGAATCTGGTTAGCAAAATTAAAGTTTCTAGAATGCATAAAAGAGCCTAATTAGCACAACTTAAAGGTGAGAGAAGCAAGAAATATTCCAGTGCTGTCCTCCTTTTTCTCAGTAAAAGGGAATATGCAGCCAGAAAACAAACTGTGTCTGTGCAGTCTGTGGTCACAACGCTTTCATTTATTTCATTTATTTTACGTGGCACTGTTCATAGAATCACAGAATCACAGAATATGCTGAGTTGGAAGGGATCCACAAGGATTACCCGTTCCAATTCCTGACCCTGCACAGGACACCCCAAGCATCCCACCATGTGCCTGAGAGTACTGTCCAAATGCTTCTTCAATTCTGTCGTTCTTGGTGCTGTGAGCACTGCCCTGGGGAGCCTCTTCCAGTGCCTAACTACCCTCTGGGTGAAGAACCTTTTCCTAATATCAAACTAAACCTCCCCTGATACAACTTCAGACCATTCCCTTGGGTCCTGTCACTGGTCACCAGATTGAAGAAATCAGTGTCTGCCTCTCCTCTTCTCCTTATGAGGAAGCTGTACCTGCAATGAGGTGTCCCCTCAGTCTCCTCTAGGCTGAACAGACCAAGTGACCTCAGCAGTTCCTCACACGGCTTCCCCTCAAGGCCCTTCACCACCTTTGTTGCCCTCCTTTGGATGTTCACTAACAGTTTAATGCCTTTATTGTATTGTGGCACTCAAAACTGTCCCCAGCACTCGAGGTGAGGCTGCCCCAGTGCAGAGCAGAGCAGGACAATCCCTCCCTTGCCTGGCCCTGATTCCCCCAGGACAGGGCTGGCCCTCCTGGCTGCCAGGGCACTGCTGACTCATGTTCAACTTGCAACAACCAGGACCCCCAGGTCCCTTTCCGTGACACTGCTTTCCAGCGTCTCATTCCCCAGTCTGTCTGTACAACCAGGGCTGCCCCATACCAGGTTCAGAATCCGGCAATTTCCCTTGCTGAACTTCATACAATTGGTGATTGCCCAGCCTTCTAATTTGTCAAGGTCTCTATGCAGAGCCTCCCTGCCCTCAAGGGGGTCAACAGCTCCTCCGAGTTTTGTATTGTCTGCGAACTTGCTCAGTGTCCCTTCCAGTCCTGCGTCCAGGTCATTAATGAAGATGTTGAGGAGCACAGGGCCAAGGATGGAGCCCTGTGGAACCCGCTAGCGACAGGTCACCAGTCTGATGTCACCCTCTTTGCCTGACCCATGAGCCAGTTGCTCACCCATGGCATGATATGCTTACCCAGATGAATGCTGGACATTTTGTCCAGAAGGATACTGTGAAAGACGTATAGAAAGCTTTACTGAAATCCAAAAATATTCCATCAGCTGGCTTCCCTTTATCAGCCAGGTGGGTTACCTTGTCATGAAAAAAAATCAGGTTTGATAAGCACCCCTAATCAAGTTATGTAAAGACATTCTCTGAAGTCAGAGAAAGAGGGCTTTGAAAGGAACCTTGCCATCAACTATTCCAGTGTCTTTCAACTTTTTAGCTCACATTTTATTTTGTGCCTCATTTCAAGTGTGTGACTTCTGGGACAGCGAGGTGCTTCATGCCTCATTTGCTGCGGTAACGCTTTCACCACAAAGGAACATATCTCTGGCTGAGAATTTTGTCTTATCCAACACTGGTCCAAAGTCAGGATCTGCTATATCAAAATCATTCCAGACAGAGACTTGTTCTATCATTAGAGTGACATGTTTTATCTAATGCCTTACCTCAATAACCCATGCTACATTTTAAGCTATTATTTCCTGTCATGTCTGTGGACACAGGCAACTGATTATTTCTTTCCTTTTCCTGGCAGTCCTAGACAGCACTGTTACCACGTCCTCCTCCGTAATTCTTATCTTTAGGCTAAGCAAAAAAATTTCCTCCAATCTCACCTTAAAGGTCATGTTTTCTACATCTGTGGATTACCAGCACTCGCTCTGCTGGACTCTCTCCAGTTGGCCCATCTGTTACTGTGCACTGCTCAAAACTGGGAACAGAACAAGGTCTTATGAATGCTGAGTAAAGCAGAAGGAGTAAAACTTAGAGCACGTCTGCCATTTACCCTAGTATGTGGCTTACTTTTCACAGCGTGAGTTTCTTCACTCACATTCAGTTAGGGAATCAGTGGCGTCTGTTTAACTTCTGCTTTGCCAAGAGCGCTCTCTTTCTTATATGTATGCAATTAATTATTCCTCAGGATAGTGCTCTGCACCTCTCCTCACTGAGGAGTTGTGTCCTATTTTTCCCAGAGATTTTTCCTTCAGCATGTCAAGAAACACATGAATCTTTTTGAATCTTGCTTTCAGTCTCTCAGATTTCTCCTCCTAAGAGCTTGCAATTCCCTTCCAGGTTGGTAGAGTCTGCAGACATTATAGCTCTACTCCCTCTTCTGCCTTGCAAGGTGATTAATGAAACTATTTCATACACCCCAAGCCAGGAGAATCCCTACAGCAAGCAGTCTTTCTTTCACTTTGAGAATGGGCCCTTAATCCCTTCATTTATTTTTTATCCCCAGTAGTTTTGCTCTCACCTTATGACAGATTTATAAACCCCATTTGCTGCTAAGGGTGTCCTGTTAGACAAGATCAGTATTTTATTAGAGTCAAGTCATATAACATCTCCTCTCCTGGTCACTGTTTTTTTTCCTAATTATACATGCAAATTATTCTTCTCTGACATAATTTGATGTTCTCAAGTTATACTGACGTGGTCCTTATCATACTGCTAGATTCCTAGCTCTATTAGTTTCACCAGTATCTTCCTGGTAATGGATGATCATCTGACTGGCCTGTAATTTACCCATCCTCCAATGACCATCCTCAGAGGTCAGAGAACTACAGCCACTTCTTAGGTCTTATGTGGGAGATTTAATCAAGAACAACTGATCTAAATTGAGTGGCCTCTAAACTGTCCTCTTCCATTTCCACACAAGTTCTTCCCCTTAGCTACTGTTAATTTGCCAGCCATTTCTTCATGTCTAATCTTCTTGATGGAGACTGATGCAAAAAGTGCCCAAAGTCCTAAGTCTTTATATTAACATCCTCTATAATCTGTGTCTATCCACTCATAATCCAATGTTTATGGTGTTTCTCTCTTCCGAAGAAGCTTCAGGTCTTGATAGGCCAAACTTCTAATGAGATTTAATCTGTCTTGAGAAGGTACACACTGCTTGGATATGGAGAAGTTGCTTAGACAATTTTAAAGACACTATAGGAATACAAACAATTGAAAGGCTGAACAAGACCTCTCAAACAACATAAGCTCTGCAATCAGGGAAAAGAAAAGCTTTGTAATGTCTTTTAATAGACACAGCATTGAAGACAGCTTCCTCGAAGAGTAGCCTACTCAACTGGCTGGGAATCACCAGTGCAGATAAATAATGTAGATTTGTTACTTGGCTCATAATTCAAGAAGAATAAACTGAATTACAAAATTAATGTCTCAAAAGACTTTTCTGTACCAAACTGTTGTAAATTCAGAGCATGTACTCCAAGGAATCAAGTGCATTTATGGTTGATAGAACATGGCTTACAGCTTTGAAGGTATGAGAAGGTGAATAAACTGGAAATGCAATTCTCTGCTCTCTGAAAAAATAGCTATGCAGAGTAAACAGTCATAAATACTAGAAATTCATCTGTCCCCTGAGATAAAAGTACTGATCATGGTAACAGGAGCATTATAGAAGGTGTAAAGTAAGGATGACAGAAGAGAAATTAATCAGTCTGTTATTGTCATTAGCTTAAGAACCAAAGAGTTACTGCAACTTCTACAGATAAAGAATATGAAGTTGTTGGAAAAGCATCCTTTGAGGGCGGTTGTCTGCAACTGAGATCTGAGACAGCTGCGGAAGACAGAAAGGTGTTTAAAATGAAAAATCATGTTCCCATATCAGGCAAGTTTTCATTCTTTCTGGATCCAAGTAAACACTACTGCCAAATGGCTTGAAGTAAAGGGAAAATATCTGAATGTTTAAATCAAGACACCCTTACATTAGCTTGCTTTCCACCTATACAACTTGATGTAACTTCCACCGGGACACAGCTCTGACATACTGCAAATTTACCGGTGATCATAGTAACTTTCAAAAACAGTTCAGAAGTGCCAAACAGAGATTGGAGATGAAATTCCTGTTTTCAGTAGGAATTTAGGCAGACAGGAGATTGTATTTTATGCATTTTTACATAAAAACTTCCACTCCAAAATTTCCTGCATGAAGCAGACACCCCGAGGTCACCGGGGTTTGTCTAAGAGCAACGATGACAACTCAGTAAGAGGTTTTTCCCTTCTGGCTGCATTGGAGCCGCCCAGCTGCCTGCTCCTGAGGCTGGATTCAGCCTCCTCATGCACAGCTGCGTGCCCACAACCTGCCTATGTGCACATATCCTTTTGGGGAAAAAAAATGACTGGCACACTGGGGAGTCCCACCAGTAGCATCTGCTCACAAATTTGGAAAGTTTGGATAGCTCAGATTTCAAACCATGAGACAACTTGCTCTAAGGAGAAGGTAAACTGCACTCACACAAATTAATTCAAATATAAGAAAATTATATTTCCCTGAGGGAGTCTGTTCATAACAGCTACTGTAATTAAAATTCTTTAAAGCTGAGGTGACAACAACTGACCAAGAAAAGCAAGCTGACATGCATCAGAAGTACTGTTTTTAAGAAATCCCTCATCTCTGCCTTGATTAGATGTCAGCAAACACTTCTGACAGTAATTTTTCAACAGCACAGGAACACAGCCAATGGCTGTTCTCAGCCTACCAGAGAATGAATCTATTTCTAGAAAGGAAAAAGAGGAAAAAAAAGAAAGAAAGAAATCCCCAAAACAAACTAAGAATTCCTGACTTCAAGGATATATGGGCTTCCCTGGGAAGTTTGCTTGAGTGAATACATTAGAGTCATTGCATGCACCACAGAGCAGTGCTGAACAGAAGGCAAACAGGCGAGACGTCATCCTCTCTCCAGAATAAGGAGCTTCCCCTGACTGCCAACAGTGTGATCGGGGGAGGCCCTGCCATAAGGGGTGGAAAAGGTTGAAGTGTGCTGCCACTAAGTGAGAAGCAGAAAGTGTTACCAGAGTATGACTCTGTTAAGTGCAGTGGATGTGCTGCTATTTACTGTCCCCACTTGAACCAAGCGGGTATCTGCAAATCTCCATTCTTAATGTCCCAAACTGCTACACAAGTTTTGAGTTCAGGTAACTCACTGACTCGTGTGGGTTTGCCCCAGCTCTACAGCAGACTGCTGAGGACAGTAATATTAAAAGCCTCTAGTAACACTGTGCCTCTAGTCCCTTGTTACAGCACTTCAAGAAATTTTGATGAAAACCTGCCTCTAGGCAAAGACGACACAAGTGCTGAAGTATGGAGATAAATCAAACACTTCACAGGCTTTACAAATACATGAACTTTGGACAAAGCATCCTGTTGGGGTCTAACACACATTACTGTGCACTGAGGAAATAGAAGATCTGATTTGGAGGGGGTGCTTTTTTGTTTATTTGTGGAGTAAAAGAAAAGATAAAATGTAATGTCATAAAAAACATGTTTTAAAAAAATTAAAAATATTTCACGTAATGAATAAACTTTGATTTATGTCAGTGCTTTACTCATTGATTTGAAGTAAATTTAAATGACTAAAATTTGCTGCTTTTCCATCTGAAATGTCACTTTGACATGGAAAATCACAGTTTCTTTTCAGTGTTGAAGTATTTTTACACTTTCAAAAATTGCTTTAATTTTTCTGCTGATCTTAAATTTTCAAATACCTCTGTGTGGTCCAAGAATCTTTTGCCACAGAATGGCAGAACTCTGACAGGAGAAAATTGTCCATCTGCATTAGTTTGCCTTGTATATGCTGATGGGGCACTAAGAGGCACTTTGTGCAAGGAGAAGAGTCTCAAGCTGGTGGGGTTATAGCACAACTCAAGCAAAGAGCAGCTTGTATAAACAGCAGATGCTGACCTTTTCACTCAGTGAGAGGGGGATCCATCTCCATCTCAACTGGTCACTCTGGCTCCATTTAGAGCCAATGGAGACAAAAGAGTAGTTTTAGGACAGAATTCACAAAATCTCTTTCAAACATCTAAATTAGGATGAGATGAAATGCATCTTAAACCAAGATGCTTTCTACCCCAACCATAAAAAAAAAGCTGCTTTACCCTCCCTGACTATAAAGCCAGGGTAAGCTATAGGTCAGATGCACATGTCTACATTTAGAATCCCACCCATCAAAGCCCAGTTAAATCACTGTGACATCTGCTGAGTTCACTGGGCACCCAAAGGGAATCAATCCCCATTAAGGAAGCATTTAGATGCCTTTATTACTCCCAAATCCTAAGTGCATTTTTTTGTTTTGGTTTTTATACCAAGTCACTAAGTCTTGCATATTGATAATTACATAGCATTGCTTGTTAATGGCATTTGCATAGATGTAATACTTAAACAGCCAGTTGTAAGAGGTCACACACCTTTTCAACTGAAAAATCAGATCTTTTTCCCTTGTTGATTGTGAGGAGTCTACAGCCCTGATCCAGGATCCTGCCAACTCAATGATAACGTCCCCTGTGGCTGCAGCCAATGCTGCAGCAGACTTTAAAAGTTTGGTAAAAAAAAAAGCCACAAATTTTCTGTTTTGCAAAGCGTTCCAGAAACAAATTCACTACTAGCACTCAAATATTTTGTTTTTCCCCAGAGCTCCGATAACCCTCCCACTCAGAAATAATTATTAGCTGGAAGCTCATTCTGGCTTTTACCATTCCAAATGAACCTGACAAGCAATTTCCAAAGGAATTTATGTGCTGCTCTATTTCCCTAGGCTATGTTTTAAAAGTGTGATCCTCTTTATTGCCTTTTGAGAGAGTTTAAGCAACCTTAGCAGTCCCCTTAGGGAGTATTAGTGGACGCTTTGTGAACAGAACAAGAAGCGATGCCATCCTTTCTGCTGGAATTCTCATTACTTCGCCCCACTCATTAGAGCAGTGAAAAAAGGGCATCTGTGAAAGTTCTTTTAGGTAATCACTGATTTAGCTTAACAAGGTGGTATTTGCTTTCCAGATGTTATTTAAAATAATATTGGCATAGTGAGAGTAACATGAATAGTTATAAAACACATACAGAACACAATTTATTGCAAACCATTCTGTGCAACAAAAGATACCTGTCCCTTCCTTTTTAGCTAATTTTACAAATACAACATAGAAAGAAAGCCATGTGACATAAGTGATTAGGCTATCCAAGTTAAAGAAGTCAAATATCCAAAGCAACCTGTGATTTGAACAGATCAGCAGCAAACCTATAGGCTCACATAAGTTGACATGAAATCTTCACGAAATATTTTCAAGTAATAAAAAATAATTTATTTTGTCCTCTTCAAAGATAAGAATTAAAAACCTAAACTTGTAAAATGAATTACTTCCTAAGAACAGTTCAAGACTGTTAAAAATGAATGGTGTTTGCATCTGCTCCATGGGCACACCTGTAGGTAATAAAGAAAAGAGTTATTGCTTGTAATAAATAATTGGAGAAAATAATTACACTGAAAATGACAGACTATTCCAGTTATCATACCTAATCATACCTAATTACATACACCCTTATGCATGCATGTACATACATATATATATATATGTATAAATATATTTATGTATATGTATTTCTCATGTACCTGTGAAATACATTAGTGTTAGTTATCAAAAATATGCAGAGGAAGTCAACTGATAAAGGGTTTTGAAGGGATCTGACCAAAGCCAAAAAGCAGGAGCTGAGTTAGACTGGGAATTCAGACCTGATAAGCCCTAATCCAGAAAAATACGGACAACGATATTTCTGTTGAAAAGGCTGTATCTGTAACTCCTATTGCTAGCATAAAGCTGTTCCTGCAGGGCACCTAGTCAGGGCTGGCCATCCTCGTGTCATTAAAATCCCTTACTTTCCAAAACATGACAGCAAAACCCATACCATGAGGAGAATGTTCTAAAAGCTCTGACCATATAATTGTTAGCAATAACAATAGTTGGTCAGGACAAAAGTGGAGGCCAGGGACCATTTAACAGCATGGACAGCCTTCGACTCATCCCCAGTCATCCTGTTCTGCCATACACAAGTGTCACCTCCATCCAAGACTTGCTGTTTGCTTTCATTTGATCCACAGAGAATATCTTTGCTATAGGTGCCTCCAGGAGGGTAAGTCTTTTCACTCAATCAACAGAGGTTTTGCATTTGATATCTGAGGCACACTCTCCAGTGGTGTCCTACACATCAGGGTTACATAGAGACCGCATTTCCACGCTGAGCTAGGCACCCTATGGAGACACCATTTGTTTCCCCAGGCAAGAATTACACATATATACGAAAAATGCCTTCAATTGAAAAGACATTTCACAGTTCTCCCAAGTGCAGGAGGGACACAACTTACAGAAACGTAATTTAACAGGATTTTTTAATGAGTCCTATGATAAATGTTTTATGGCCAAAAGAGAAAGTAAAAACCCACTGTACTATGTGAGAGGCCAAAGAACCTGTGAGTTCCCAAATTAATTCATAGGTCTCCCTTGAAGAGCAATCCTTAAGGCCCTCTATTAAATTGCATCTCTTTATTTTGAGAAAATGGATTTACTAATTCCTTTGCTAGAAACTTGAGAATGGCATCACCAATCACTTTGTGAGACACCTACATGCCAGCAGCATTGGGTTATATAGTGACAGACAACTGAGACTCCTTCTATACCTAGGAAGAGCTTAATAAAATTGACTTAACGGATATTTTTTTATTATTCTCAAGAACAGTGTTGATAATGAGATTTTTTTGCTAACCACACTTCACTTCACAAATTATGAAGAGATCAATTTTTTTTCCATTAGCCTCACCCTCATCAATGGCTCAGCTGAGGTCAACTAGCCCTTCACTTGTAGTTAATGGTACACAACCTTTGTCTACTGATTTTTCTCTATCAAAGCCTAAAAGAAGAAAGATCAATGGCCCTTATTTCAAATTCAAAGGAAAATACTTTAAATTAAAAACTCATCTCACTTAAAAGACACCATGAATATATTTGGGAGAGTATGCCGTATTCTGATGACAACTCAATGCAAAGGCCATAATCTCAGTGGTGTCGAGCATTTGGAAAGCCCACAGCACAAAATCTTAGTTCTCTGAGAAGATTACTGGTAATTTCAATGAGGTCTAAGTGTCATCTTTGGATTTTATCTGGAGATTTAAGTACTCAGTGGTGGTTTATATTGATGTAATAATATCTGGAAGACATATCCCAAAACTTAAAATACTTTAAATTATTATTATTTCATTGCCTTTTGTACTGCTGTGTGAGGTTCAGAGTGTGTGTTCCCTTACCTGAAATTCACCATTACCACAGTGCAGATTGTGACTTTTAATAGAAATATTTAGGTGGATGCTAAGTCCCACGGAGAGTCACATCCTCAGACACTCTCTTTCTACCACACATATGCAAGACATCCATGTAAGACATGTCAGCATAGAAGTAAGGTATCAAAAATTCAATTTAATAATTTTATAGTAAGGACCACTTTATTGTGAGAAGCTGGTTAGAGTTTTACACTATCATTAAGTTTCAAGGAGATTTAAGGTCCTCTCTAGATAGAATTGCTAGCCATTAGCTGATTATAAACATCTTATTCAGGCCAGATTCATCCTTCGAAACTTCTGACACTCAGACGAGGCATGTCTCTCAGGATATTCCTCTTTGATCCACAGCAACTTAAAAGTGCAATTTGAACCTCCAGTGGGTGTGATCAGCCTGGTATAATTTCCACTGGCCATAACCAAAACATAGGATGGTCGAGTAGGAAAATGACTCTTCCTAAAGAGTCATCAAAGGTTGGATTGGAGGAATCTGGATCTCTGTATACCAGATGGCTCTGAAAGGAGCACAGATGCATCTTGCCAAATTTTACAGCAGCATCACAGCCAACAGAGGAACACGAACATTTCCACCAGGCAATTTTTACTGACCCAGGTGTATTCCCTGACTCTCTCCGAGGAGACACAGAGACACTAATACAAACAGCCTTCTGCTCGTCCTTCACAGAATCATAGAAAAATTAAAATTGGAAAAGACCTTTAAGAGCAAGAAGTTCAATCATCAACTCAGCACCACCACCACATTAAACATATCCTCAAGTGCCATATGTGCAGGACTTTTTGAACACTTCCAGGGATGGTGACTCCATGGACGCTTCCCTGAGCAGCCCATTCCAATGCTTTGCAACCCTTTCTGTGAAGAAATTTTCCCTAATATCCCATCTAAACCTCCCCTGGTGCAACTTGAGGCCATTTCCGCAGATGAGGGAACTAATACAGGATTTTAGATTTGTATTCCTGGAATTGCTGTGAGATTTGTAAGTTCAGCCTGAGCATCTTTGCAGATCTAGCTAAAGGGTGTATTCTTTTAATGTCTGCATCAACTGAATTAAAAAAACCCCTAAGACTCAGGGGTTTTTCCTCTGGATTTTCACTCAACTATGTCCATTTAAGCTCACACACCCTATCTGCAAGATTCTTTCAGACTTCAAAAGATGCTGGAACTTTAACTGATAATTTACACAAGAAAGGTCGATAAGAGCTGCATGTAATAAGGACAATCCAGATATAAAAACCATAGCAAAAATGTTGGCAGCCAAATTAATAACTGGTATAACTCTTCAGAAATGCCTAAGGCTTTTTAGGACCACAAGTCCTTTTTCACAGTTTGTCCTTTAAATTTTCTGCATGTATTATGACTAAAAAGGATATATTATAGATAGGACTTAGCTAGTCATAATACCAACACACTCCTTTGGCCACAATGAACAGTAATCTCTTTTTTATGAGTGGTATCAAATAGACATTTGTTTGTATTACATGGATCAGCTTTTCTAATATTTTTTATTTGGGAAGGGTGTTTTAGTCTGATTATAATCTTTTGTGTTAATCTTTTCTCCAAGATATTCAGACATTACAGTGCACATTATTCTGAAAAAAATAAGGCAAACATGACCATCAGGCCAGGTAACATCAACAACTTGCAATGAGTGGATGGACCTGGACTCCATTTTTATACCAGTCACAGGAAGGATTGTCCCTACTCAAAATAATTTAAGGTCCAAATTTCCCATCCAGAAATTTATTTAGACTTTCCTGCTTCCACCAAAATCAATACCAATTACAAACTTACATGACCTTGTAGATCTGGTCTCAGGTAGTTACAGTGCTATATCAGGAGTCAGACACTAATGTAAAAATGTACAGAGATTATTAGTTCCTGTCTAACTGATCTTATCTTACCCTATCTTAGTGAATTTTTTTTTTTGGTTTTCCTCAGTTTCATCTTGCCTTGTAATACAAGATTAATTGCTTCTAGCCCGAATATTGCCAATAACAATTCCATAACTTTTTTTATGAAAGAGTGGATGGATGGATAATAGATCTGTTCTTAATGGACTACAAGTACATTGAATACTTAGGGATTTGTTTAACCTCGGCTGATCATTACATGAATAAAGTAAATTTTGTGAAGATAATTAATCAGCTTCACAAAAAAAAACACCTTGCACCTTTATTCATTATCTTACTAGAAAGAGCCAATGAAGCATGAATTGATTACCTGGAATACATTATCTTTCCTAGATGCTGCCAAATATGGTTCCTTCTTCAGTTAAGTAGAATCATGACTTCTCTTGTTTGGACTAGAAAGACATTGAATTTGCATTTCAAATTCCTGCAAAAATCAATACAACCAAGAGACTTACTAAGTCCGCATCTCAAATTTATATAACCTGGCTGTAGTTTGAAATAGAGGGATATCCAGAATTAGAGCAAGGCTAAGGCAAAAGAACTTCAGTCTGGAAAATAATTCTTGATAAAATAACTGAATTCCCCCTACATCCCAGGATCCATGAGAAAATACTTGAAATGAACTAGAATCCAAAAGGGTACATGGATTTGGTTAAAATATTAATTTCCCTAACCTACAGATATAAAGTCTGTCAAAAAAACCGTGGCCATGAGCAAATGTCTCCCTAGGCTATGATGGATCAGCCTTACAGGGAAGCACACCCATTTTGTCAAGCCCTGTGTTTGTTCATGGACACGTTGCCTCTTGGAACAGAGTATTTTGAAATAATCCTTATGGGCCAGATCCAAATCCCACAATTTTGTTAATTTGTTTCAATATAATAATCTCTATACTTACACTCCACAATAATCAGGGTAGCACATTCTAATGAAAGAGCTGCAGCAAGGAAGCACAGAAGCAGGTCTGACATAAATAAGTAAAAATGAGGTAAAACACAAACAGCAAGCTGCAAAAAGCATGTGGACCGCAGTCTCTGGATGAGTGGAGGTAGAACTTATCACAAGACCCACAAAGAGTGGCAGCATTTTGTCATTCTAAAGCCAAAGAAAACTCCTGTGAAGCACAGTGCTGAAGAGTAGGCCTGGCTGGGGAGGATGGAGAGAAGAAAACAGAGTAATCAGAGGACTGAAACCACCAATCGCTCTTCTTTCCTCAGTAAATCTGTATGCATGCATTTTGTAGCCATACAGTAAAATAGTAATTTTAAAAAATGTCTAAAATATTCAGTCATTTCATGAAATGCCTGTTTCAATCCCAGATATGACTAAAATTTTCAATTATTCCAGAAAATGACCAAATATTTTAGATAGACACTCTGGGACGTGCCAAAAGCTAGTTTCTCTTGGATCATGGGACAACAAAAACAATGCTTTTATTACATTTATTTTTAAAGCTATATCCCCATATTTGTGCCTAAAGCTACATAGCTATACACATCAGAGAGCCAACACTTATTTTCAAAATGGAGACTATTCCAGAAAGTGATTTTTTCTGTCCATTTTACAAAATAAATGCTTTCAAAAAAACACCCTAAAACAGATTACAGGGGTTCAGAGAGCAGAGGAAGGAGGTTTGCTAAAGACATTCCCCCTTCAGTGATAACCTGACAGTTTAACCCTTGCAACCCACACTTACCTGCTAAGGGAAGGTTTCCTGTCAGCAGCACATGAATGAGCAACCCACGAGAGCAGCTGATGGTGTGCGGGACTCCATCAATGAGCACTTGAATCAGGTGGAGACCATGGTCCATTCCAGCTGCAAAACCTCTGTAGAGTGCTGTTTTTATGGCAGAGTACTCACTGCCTGTCAAAATGAGGGAAGATCCATTTGCAGTAGAAGTGGAAGAAAAACAGGTGCGGATCCAGTGACAGGTCCACCAGAAGCAATGCAGATTGATGAGACTTCTGGCCTTTTGATTCCTTTTTTATTATTATTTATTTTTAATTGATTAAGGACAAGAAATGGAGTCATAGGAGCAGCTTCAGATGTGATCTGAGACTCCGCTGTACACTTGGAAGGGCGAGAGAGAGTTGGCTTTCTCCAGGTCAATCTTACCAGGTCAATCTCACAAATTCATAGAATCATAGAATTATTAAGGTTGAGAAAGACCTCTAAGATCATCAAGTCCAACCATTAAGTCAGCACTGCCAAATCTACCACTAAGCATGTCCCTAAGTGCCACATCTAAAGGTCTTTTAAATGCCCTCCGGGACAATGATTCCACCATTTCCCTGGGAAGTCTGTTCCAGTGCTTGACAAGTCTTTCAGCAAAGAATTTTTCCCTAATGTTCAATTTAACCTCCCCTGGTGCTATTTGAGCCATTTTCTCTCATTATGTCCCTTGTTCTGTGGGAGAAGAGATTGATCTCACCTGGATGCAACCTTCTTTCAGGGAGTTGTAGAGAGCAAGAAGATCATGCATAAGCCTGTTTTTTTCCAGGCTGAGCCCTGCCAGATGCCCCAGCTGCTCCTAATCAGACTTGTGATCCAGACCCTTCATCAGCTCCATTGCCCTTCTCTGGACACCCTCCAGCACCTCAGTATCTCAGAGTCACTCATGTTCCAGCCCTTCCTAGAATTTTTGAATCCTAGTATGTCCTGATTATCTGGAACTGAAAATGAACTTGCTACTTCCCTGAAGCATCCCTGGATATAAGCAAGATTTTGGTGCTGTGTGGGAGCCAAAGAGAAGAGACTTCCACCTGAAGAACAGTTTCTCCTTCACACTTCAGTGAACAAATTGGAAAAAATAGCCTATGAAGAATACAGATATTAAAAGGAGACAACCTACTCGGAGACATTTTCAGTGTAAAAAAGTTCCCAGAAGGAGAGTCAGCAAAAGGGCATGTGGTGCCGTGGCTAGGGAATTTCCAAAGGACTGAAAAACGCATGACTGCTCTTTTGCTCTGTATCACTGCTGTTGTTTATTAATTCCCTGAATAGTAAGAAGTGGCTAGAGACGTTATTTCCCACATAACCACAGTGTGAAAGCACATGGATAATGCCAGGATTCACCTTCTGTCAGTTTATAAAACCAAGTGAAACAGGCATATGATCCAGAACACCTGTAATGCCAGTCAGTTGGCAAAAATGCCTGAAACCTTTAATTATTTCATGAAAGGACTGATTTCACAAGATGACAGTAATAAGCACAGACACATAGAGACATACACAGATTTTAAAATACTGCAGTGTATACTTATGTGTATATATATGCACGCCAAACTAAACACAGCAGCCAGTTGTTAAAGGAGTTGGTTATTTCCCAGTGCCACCAGCTGTCTCCTGCCTCTGCAATGATGACTCAGTACAAACCAGTGACCCTTGTGCTATAGAGAACAGTTTGTCTTTTTGAAGTTTGATTTGTCAGCGAGGATAATACTGCCTTAGCTTTTGCACTGTCCTCCGAAGTGTTCCTATAGGGCTCCCCAGCTCCTGGAGAGCAATGAATCAAAATCATTCAGGTTCCAGTTCCAGTCACAGCCATGGCTGCATATCACATAAAATAACTCTTTGGTTGTTGTTGTCGTTCTTTAAAATGTCATTTTCTACAGCATGAAAAAAAGTTTCTGAAATTTTCAATCCATTTTTCCACTTCTTTCCTGAACTAACTTGGCAGTCCCAGGTTTCTTATCTCATGCTTCACAAATTAAATACAATGAAATGACAAGAGCTTTTCATTTCAGGAGAGTGATATCATTTATGCTTTTATTTATTATTTTATTTTATTTTCACTTCAGTCACAATTTCTTATATTTCCTCTTGTTACATTTTAGGCTAAAAGAGATAATCTAAGATGACTATGTGGTTCTCCCAAGCCATAGCCTGTCAGATTGCTGAATTATCAGTAACTAGTCAAGCAGCACAGTAGAAACAGATCACATATGCCAATTCCTCCCTTCTTGGTAATCATTTTCCAGTCACTGGAGGACAGTGCACAGTCTTTTGCATGATCAAAGTTAGTTCAACTCCACAGCTTAGCAGATGCCCTTGGGCACCAGGTGGTCCAATCAATTATATCAGAGAAACCAATAAGTTCTGTATCAATCTGGAGATTCTTTGCTCTCTAACTTGTTAAAAGAACACATTGCCTTTTCTTTTCTCCTATTTTAATGCAATTTCAGACTGCCAACATTCTTTAAAAACAGTCTCAAGGGAAATACAGCAATGAACCTGCTTTCTGAAAGATCATCTAGAAATCTAACATCAATTGTTGGCATCTGGAAACAAAATGTGGGATGAGAAAATATGCTGAAAATATCCAAATATCATGCACATTAACATCTGTGTATTCAAGCTATTCCAACTGGAGCTATTCTGACTTACACCAACAGGAAATCCTCCCCAGATTTGTCATGTCAACGCAGATCAGAAGGGAGCACAACCTGTGCTGTCAAAAGCACTTAGAAACACCCTAAAAACAATAATAACAAAATTAATGTCACATAACTACATAGAGAAGCCACAAGTCCTTGATGAATTGCTGAGTTTTTTGGTGGGTTTTTTTTTTCTTTTTGGGAAATGAAACAACTGTTGACAAACATTTTTTGTGATGTCCATATTTTTCACAATATAACTATGATTCACAGTCACTTGGCCATTAACCTCAGAGTATCTATCAACAGTCATGCCTCCAGGCAGAAGTGATCTTTTACTTTTAACAAAGTGGACAGAAAGACCAATCATTTGCATTCCATCCCCATTTCCACAAGACTCTCTTTGTGGACTTAGCAAGCACCACATTTTCTATATTCCTCACTTATACTTATCACTTTTTCCCCTACTCATCAGAAACTTGTGAATCTTAACTTATGATCAGTGAGTTGTTTTAAGGTGATTATCCAAAAAGGAATGTATATGTAAATTATTTCCCATCTTGTTTAGGCTACTGATGCTAAAAAACAGAATGCAACATAGACAGATGAATATAGATATTTTTCTCTGTATAGCATTACAAAATCCAAATTCCAGCAGCTGCAAGCATTAACAGAAGTAATGACGAATGATCTGCATTTTCTTCATTAAGGTAAGGGTTGTATATTACAGTCTAATCAATAATAGAGTCATGCCATTGAAAACGAGATAGATAATTATTTAGGGGAGCAAATAAACAGAGTCTTATGGCTCTTTTCTACCAAAAATTAACTTCCCTGTATTTCGGCTTTTAGCATATTTTAATAAAAAATTCTCCATTCAGATAGAATAAAGTCTACAGCTTTTTCAAAAATCCCCATCCTCAAGGAGGATGGCAGCAGATTTGTATGCAGTGACAGCTTTAACAAATCACCTGATAATGGGGTGTGGAGTCTGCAAACATGTTGCTTTCCTCCTCAATGGATAGCTTTCCTAGTGCATTCAGGGATTATGCATCTACTTGTAGCAAAAATAAGTTGCTGCTCTTCACCCCCTTTAGCTTTGCACAGGCAGCACAGTTAAAAGAATGGGGATGAATCTATTAGTACTTGTGCATCATAAATACATTTGTTTACAGAGTCCCTCGTGCCTTCAAGACAACAGAGTTGCATGATTAAATGCAAAATAATGCTGTGGAGGAAGGGAAGCCAGGCACGCAACTGCCTTGAACTTTTCCTCCACTCCATGAAAACTGTATAAACAGCTCCCAAGGCAGAATTCCCCACAGATATGCATAGGTCAGAGGAGAGTTTTACAGCCAGTTTGCAGCCACTTTTCACACAGGTATAAACGACTGCATAACATTAGGGCTGTGCTGAGCACATTGTGTTGCTATTATATAATGTGTCCTCCAGAGCTGTTATTGCTTTTGATGATGCTCAAGAAACAAAGAAATCAGCTTTGTTCTGAAAACTCAAGCAGAATGCTTGTGCCTAGCAGAAACAAGGGAGGCAAGATAAACTCTGAGCACTGTGATATATCTAAAGAGTTGTTTTCCTGGAACAGTTGCTTTTGAAGGACTTAATTACATTTCTTGAGCATCATCAGCACCTAAGAATGGTGCCACTGTGCATGTGAAACAAAACAGCCCCACAGCACTGGATAGCAGGGCATGCTTCACCCTCTCAAGCGAGCATTTCAGGCAATCCAAAATCGGGTTGTCCAAAGGAAAGGGGCAGATGCCCACTGGTGACATTTCCTGTGTCCCACCATGGCAGTGAGTTAGGGCTGCTTTACCTTCTCTCATAGAACAGGCAGAGGCCTGTTCTATGTTATGTTAGTTATGAGAGATTTGAGGCTGGAAAAGTCTCCAGGCCCCTGAAACCAAACCCTACATGGATCCTCAGTTGTAGATAGCTGTAAAAAATTCCTTTGTGCCCTATATATATAGTAACCTACAGGGTATTGAAATAAAGGGCCTAAATGGCAGAGGCCATGCATGCCAGAGGGAGGGATTTCCCTTCCATTTAAGACACTGTTCTGCACTGAAATGTTAGAGGGGAGATATGGTTAGTAGCAGAAGAGTGAAATTAAGTCATACAGCTGCCTTCTCTTTCTACTCAGCCAGGGAGGATGGCACATCAGAGCCAATTTCTCTCCTCAGGTCTATATGCATGTAGACCAGTATTTTCTTCAGTCCAAAGGGCAGAATTTAGTTCTTCTTTATATTATCTCATATTTACAATTAAAATGTCAGCAACTCTTTGCATAGGATTTTCACCCTGAGCACAGTGTGTAGTCACTGTGACCACAAAGACACCCCCACCTGCTCCACCTGCAATGTCACCAAAATCTCAAGAACTCTGCTTTTCATCCTAACTGTGGATGGCTTCCTCCAAGAAAGTTGATGTTAAAAATTCCCCAAGCTCCCTCGAATGTGGTCCTGGCTTTGAGAAGCTGCCACAGGGCAATTCAGAGCAAACTCTGTAAGTAACTCAGGTGCCCCGGGGAGTCTGGGGGATTCTGGCAGTGCCACAGAAATGCCACAGGACCAAGGGCAGAGACTTTTATGATCAACAGGACAGCCCAGTGGAGAAACAGATGGAATACAGGTCAGATATATTTTCATGTAAAAACACACCTGAATCCCATCTAGGATTGTCAATCTTTGCACTGATTTCTTCCCTGGATTAGGTGCCTGGGGTTTTATTTGGAGTGGGAGGTAGTCTACTAAAAAGAGAGTTAAGAACCCATGAGTGTTTTCTAAAAGACAAAAGAATATTGCTGAAAAACACACTCACCAATCCTTTGCTGTACCATTAGATGTCCATACAGCTCCAAAAATATTGGTCAGAGTCCGAAACTTCTTACAAAGTAACCAAATAAAGTAACATTTTTACAGGGTGAGAAAGCACAGCATTTTCTTTCTTTTGTATAAGATTAAAAATAAATAATAATTAATATTATCTCTATATCTGTTGCTCCATTTTAATGTTATCTTACTATCTTCCTTTATGTTATCCAATGTTATCTTGCTATAGATAAAAATAAAGTAGTGTAAAGCCCCCAGGTACAGAAGTTCTAGGCAAAGAGGCATTCATCACTATCATGTATTTCAAAGCAGATGGACAGAAATTCACCAGTGGGACAGTTTAAAGAGAGTCTCTTGCTTATCATTTTCCCCTTCAGTCACATGGCATTATGGAAGATCAAAACAGGGAGCTCTGAAGAATGCAAACCTTCAGAAAGCCACACCAAAGGAGAAGGTGAAATATAATGTGATTTGCCATTACAGCCACAAAGTCACAAAGTAGTAAGAGAGAGAACAAATCTGAGTGTTTAACAGCATCAGATAAGTAGGGGAAGCAAGGGGGGGAAGAAAGTACCTTTTAAATTACCCTTATCCAGATGTGATCAGATTTCTGCAGAAAACACAGAGCTAGTTCAGTTACAGCACTGAAATTACAGTAAATGGGGTTACTAAAGCTCTTTTCTTTTGAAGACTAGTAGAAATGTTCACTGGAGCCCTGAAATCCTGCACTGATGAGATGTTTATTAGCATATGGATGGATGCATGGATGTAAAACCAGGTAAGTAAATTTGTACTTAGAGAAGGAGGATTATTTGGCCTAATAAAAGAGAGATAAGAGTTTAGGACTGGGCTCAGTGCCCTGATTTTAAGACCAATTGACCCAGACTTCCAGATTTTCCACTATGTCAAAGAAATGAAAAAGGCTATGGCTTTCTAAAAATAAATGTGTTGTAGATAATATATGGTGTTGATACCTTTCTATAGAAAAAGTTCAGACAGTAGCATATTTCATGACTTAGGAAATTCAGTGGAACAATTATGTCTGCAATTACATAAGCCTGTGCTATTTTGACTTCAGCCTAGTTTCACTATATTTTAGGTTTTAACCCAAATCGTCATAGGTTTTAATGACTTTAACAGATATCCTTCTAATTTAAACCAATGTCAGCAAGAGCTAAATCAGGTGCTTTGTGCTCATATGATTAAAATAGATTTCACAGAGCCATTCAAGTATCTTACCTTTGCAGCTGAGAAGAAGTAAAGTCAACAGCTTGTGCCTAATAGGAATGCAAGAGAAATTAATTCATTGGAAAGACATTCTTCACCCCATGTTGGATGACTGTTCACCAAAAATGTATGTCAGCTCCTTGCTTTGCAATACCTCAGTCCCTACAAATGAGACAGTGAGACAAGCAGAGTTAGAAACAGAGTTTATCATATCGTGAAGTCCAGCCACAAGAAAGATATTGCCCATGGACTAAGATTAGAAAAGTGATACACTTATGATATAGCTATGATAAGAATCCACTAGCTGTATCTGCAACAGAATTACTGTTTTCAAAGAAAACTAAGTGGCTTCGAAGCCATCAGCTTGTGGGCAGAAAAATCACTTTGTTCAGTTAAGCAGGGACTGGATGTCTCTGACTTAGTGAGATGTTGCATTTGCTCGTCCCTGCTTACACCCACTGCTGACCCATGAGCTCTGGCATTTACCCAAATGGAGTAGAGCAGCTCTGTTTTCTGCCCACATGAAACACCCAGATGTCTCTGTAATCTCAAAACACTTTTCATTCCTGATTTTTTTGCAAGGAGAGCAAAGTGGAACACAGCACACATAAATATAAGACACAGTCTTACCTATGTCTTCATCTAACAGCACCATCTTTGTAAATTCTGCAGAACTTAGGTGCAAAGATTGTTATTTGGGATCTAACCCTGCTGTAATCCATAGCTGATAGGTGGCTGCCAGCAAATGGCCCAATTTGTACCCAACACTGCCAACAGGAAAGGTGTCATTAGGCAAGAACAGGCTACTTACGAGAAACTGTAAATCAGGATCTATCTGAAGTATCTGTCCTCTCTGAAGGTTAAATCAGCCCAGAAATCTGCCCTAAAACTTGACACAACAACAACAACAACAACAACAACAACAACAACAAAAAAAAAAAAAAGGTTTCAAAGGCATCTAAATTACTTCAATTCAGCTTTCTGCCATATTCAAACAGTGACATAACTGGAACAATTTAATAAGCTACTAAGTCCTAACACTCATTTCCTGTCCCCCTCCCCCCTAAGAGATGTGATCCTGTCACTTGAGAATGGACAGAGAAAGTGCTTCTGTTCCCCTTCAAAGCAAAAATAGAACTGCTTAAACCACCCTCCAGACATGTATGCAGTTTCCAAATGTTAACCCAGATCCACTTCCTGGCATTTGTTCCTAACATGTTTCCAACCCATTTGAGGCAGAATCATTTTATCCAGCTTTTTTTAGCCCTGTTTCAGAGTAGCAACCACATGTTTATTCCATGTGCATGGCGTCAGACGTGGCACTGCCCCACATGGTGGTTCCTATGCACTGTTGTGATCACAATCCCCAAGTTTTCACCTTCCATAAGGACGTAGTACCACCAGAGACTTACACACCCATCATGTATCAAAAAACCCTCAGTACTATAACATCAGTGGGCATCCACAGCAGAAGTTTACTGCAGAAGCATTGTTTTAAGTAGCCTGATTTTTGCACACTGTTCGAGCAGGATCTTAATATCATGAAGTGGTGAGGATGTGTCATATGCCACAATGCACTCAATGTGGAGCATAACAGTATTTGAAAACTACTTGAAGTATTGTCTGTGGAGATCCTGTGTTATCCAGGTACACTCAACAGAGCTGAGAAGTAGAAGGAAACTGAATATTCAGCTTTGCAACTGTTTGGGTCAATGAAAGATTACTGTGTCCATGTTATTCAATCTCAGTGCGGTAGCACTGCAGAGAAAAAGTTGCAATAAATTTGGAAAAACCCTATAAATCTCCGAAGCTGGAACTGTCCTTAACCTAAGACAAATGAACTCAGATTCAACTCTCCACGTGACAGTTCATAGAAGAATGACAACAAGACATGATTTAATATGATGGTGCAAGACAATTCTCTGGGGCATCCCAGGCTGACCCAGTGGTCTTCTGCCCAGGGACACAGAAACTGGGTTCAATACTCCAAAGAGGGGGCAAGGATGCTGTTATTCCACCAGGAATGTCTCAATAACATTAGCCTTTCTGAAGTACTTCTCTGAAGGTATGTGATGCTCTGCATCTCTTTCTGCAGCACTTTTTGCCCTTTTATAGTACCGTATATTGCAATAAAGCATTTAGCATGTTATTTCTATTTTAAGTCCCCAGTTTGAAGTTTGCGGACAGTCTTGCTGGCACTTCAACCCTTTAGGACAGTCTAGGCCCATCCTCTGTGAGTTATCTTGCTTTGTTGTTCATACAAGGGACAGTGCACATTTGTACTAAAGACATGTCTCAGCAGGTTATGTCCCTTCTAGGGCTGTAAGAACAACCTGTATCAACCTTTAACTTGCTCAGTGCAATATCCAAAGGCAGAATAAGAAAAAAAAACCTTTTCCATTTCTCAGCTGCTTCTTCCCTGAGGCAAGCAGGAGTTAGCAATGCCCTTCAAAGTATAGATGGAGCCAGAATGACACCATTCAATGCAGGAAAGAAGTCTGATTTAGTCTGTGTAACAGGTAACAGGACCATATCTACTGAATACACAAAGGAGCCAGTTCTAGTTCTTAGAGCACTAGTTAGGGACTTAAATGTTTTTGAATTGATTGCGCTTAAATCCCTGATATTCCACGGACTCGCTGTGGAAACCTTGGTAAGTCTTTTAGGATAAGCTCCAGCCTAGGTCGGATGTCTACTGTAACACAGCTCTTCAAAACATCAGCTGCTGGCAGCAGCAAAGAGAGTTGAAGTGGGAGTGTGACCCCAGTAGAGCAAATTCCAGACAACCCAGGAACTGGAACAGGGCTCTTGTTGTGGTTCAACCCCAGCTGGTAACTCAGCTGCCACAGCTGCTCACTCCTCAACAGTGAGATGGGGGGAAAGAGCAGGAAGGGTAAAAGTGAGAAAACTCATGGGCTGAGATAAAGACAGATTAATAGGTAAAGCAAAAGCCACACACATAAGCAAAGCAAAACAAGGAATTCACCACTTCCAGTGGACCAGCAGGTGTTCAGCCACCTTCAGGAGAACAAGGCCCCATCACATGTGACAATGACTAGGCAAGACACCATCACTCTGAACATCTCCCCTCCCTTCTTCTTCCCCCCAGCTTTATCTACTGAGCATGATGCCACATGGTATGAGATAACCCTTGGGTCACCTGGGGCCAGCTGCCCTGGCTGTGTCCCCTCCCAAATCCTTGTGCACCCCCAACCTCCTTGCTGGTAGGATGAGGAGCAGAAAATGCCTCAATGCTGCATAAGCACTGATCAGCAGTAATGAAAACATCCCTGTTTTCAGCAAAATTCCAAAACACAAACCTGTACCAGCTACTATGAAGAAAATTAGCTCTATCCCAGTCAAAACCAGCACAGCTTTATGTTCAGGTCAAAATTCATTTCACTGGAATTAGGTACTGAAAACTTGTCTTCTATGTCTAAGTCATTCACCATAGACTCCCTGTTTACTGAATGCACCCAGAATGAGTGGTATCAACATTTGTCTGTGCAAAACATTGTGGTACATTTTTAAATACCAAACAAGTGTTTAAACATCACCATCTGGTCATAGATATATCAATACAAACAACAAACATGATACAACTAAGTAAGTGTATTAATCAGTGCCTGGTGATTAATTCCCACGTTATTTCCCTGCTTCCCTACTGTTCAGTTATTCCTGTGTCTTTTAGACCCAGACTCCTCCACTCAGGGGTGCTTCCATATGTGCAGGTGCCCACACACACAAACACAAGCACACAAGCAGGCACATCTAATTACTGCTAGGCACAGTGGGATTCCAATTCTCGCCAAGACCTTTGATTCACCCATATTATAAATTATGAAAAATGAAAATAATGGAAAATCCAAGGACAGGAAAAAAAACCCATGGGACAAGAGTTTCCCAGATGCAGTATGCCCAAAGTTTTAATCAGACCCCAGGGCACACTGTGTCTGTCAGACTGCGCTGCCTCTCACTTCAATTATGACAAGGCTGGGTGTGAAAAGTTGGATGAATATACAAAACCATTTTGTCTTTCTGCAGCTCCATTGGCTGGCTCAGACATACTTTGCTGAACACAGTAAATCCTAACAGCCACCATCCGTTAAGGAAAAATCCTAAAGTATTTCAAAGTGCAAAGAACCAAGTGACTCAAAGAAAAGCACATCTTTCAGTGGTTTCATTAGTCATATTTCCTCCCATTGCACCTTTTTTAATGTGGTGAAGAGTCCAGATTTCAAAGGAAAGGTTTCTCATTATCTTATCCCAGTCTGAGAAAGAGAGGAAGATAAAGCAGAAGTCAGCCAGAGAAATGCGTTCTCCTCATTATCCTCAACTGTCCTTTACTATTTTGTTTCTCATCCTCCCAATCCTCTGCCAGCTGACACTCCTGTTTTGGCAGAAAAGTTGACTGTGTAAGGATCAAGAACTGAAACTGAACCTATTTGTAACAGGGGCTACAAAAACATAAACCTGACAGCCACAAACTGGGTGGATAAGTGTTTCTCACCTCCTCCATGGCTTCTTGAAATAAGCTCCATGTGAACTGTAGGAGAAACAATAACCAGTAAATCTTTGATAATTGTGGAATACTTCCATGCAGTGTATGTCTGAAATAGATATAAAGCCACAGTCTCTTCCATAAACACTAGCAAGAAAGTATTTTATCTAATGCTAAGTGAATTTACCAGCAACAACCAGCAATAAAATGCATCTGCACCACCCTTTCATTCTCATACTGCTGAAAAATTTCATATACACACAAAAGAGACTTCTATGGCTTGCTGTGTGCTCATTTGAATTTGGCTTTCAATGGGAATTAAAATTTCTGAACTCAAATGTCAGAATCATCTTTTAAATATCTGAATAGCTAATTTCCCATCCTTTCTATATAGTTAATGAGACAGGTGTCTTCACTGTCACCATCTCAGACAACTATGTCAAAATTATTTTTTTAATTGATTTAAATATCAGAGTTCTAAGCACAGAGAAAGCACTGAGTTCTTGAAAAAATTCATCCAAATCCTTTTTAAAAAGATTTCTTCATGAATCTAAATATAAATAGACTTCATTCTGGCAGCAAAATTTGATAGATGCTATAATGTAGGTGAAATTTTCCTTTTAGAGAGAAGGCCTACACTGATAACCAAATTTTTCAGATTCTCTGACTTCTGCTCTAAAAATGGAACTGTTTTATGCAGTATCATTTCCAAGAAAAGTGAACCAATTATATTTGACACATTCTGCTTTCCAGCTTGCTCTTCTTTTCTTGAAGATTCATGAAAAGAAGATGTGTGCCACATAATGCTCTTCCCCACGCCCTGACTGCATTGTCTAATCGAACAGGTGATGGATGTTCTCAGGTGGTCAGATCGATTCCTCTGAACCACTGCAAAACAGCAATGCTAGAACTCCCCCCCCAAAAAGAATGAGCAACAAAGAAGTGACACAAATGGCACCTAAAAGTTATCTGCTCTCCCCAGTGCCACCTGATAATGAACAGAGACAACAAGCAGAAAGGAAGATAAGCCAGTTTGATAACCTGGTCTGGCACAAAGGAGTCAAGTGTAAACCAGTTTAATGAAGAATCCTGCACATGCACCTCATGACATGGAATGGAAACCCATTACCTTGGATTTAAATGTCTGCAGATGACAATGACAACACTCTAAGCTTCTCTTTTCCTCATCAAAACATTTTAAATATGTTAAGATATTTCCTCAACAAGCAACACTTGCGCACTGGAACTTCATATCACCACTACTTCAAAGCAGAGAGTTTTGAAGCATGTTCTTGGCTCTCACTAGGAGAAATCACTCATGTAACAAGGCTGCAAGGTGCAGTTGCAGCAGGTGTCTACACTGCATCATATCTATTCAAATGAATTCAACACCCACTGAATTACTTTGCATATTAAGTGAACAAGGTTGTCATTTTCATTTGCCTTTAACTTTCCCCTGCAGATCATCTAGGGCATTTCTCTGTTCCCTTTTACAAAAGCACAATGTGGATACAGGGAGTTTGGTGCCTTCTCTAGACTTCAAGGATGAATAGAGGAGGCACTGCACTCTGCTTGAAGAAGGTTAAACAATGTTCCCTCTCTGCACCTCTCAGAGAGTTAAGTTACTTTCCTCTACGCCACTCCAAAGAACATGTCAGTAGTTAATGGAAAGCAATCTTCAGCTCTTTTGGGATTGCCTCTCCTGTGTTACTTCTGCAGAGGTCCACGTCACCTCTAAGGAGTCAGTGCAGCCAATGCAGATTGGCTAACCACACAACATGAGTACCACCTACTCAGTGGTCCTGAAATTCAGAATCCTTGTGTGAAGGCTTATATGAGTGTATGTGTAGTGTCTAATGGCTTGTCATACTTTCAGACACTGATTTTCAAAATGCTTTCGCCAGACTCTAACTCTGGAATCACAGAATCATAGAATCACAGAATGGTTTGGGTTGGAAGTGACCTTAAAGATTATCTAGTTTCAAGCCCTCTGCCATGGGCAGGGACATCAGAGAATATTTTGATCCACTGAAGAAATACAAGCAAGAAGGAAATGAGTTTGTTGCTTGTCATGGTTTAACCTTGGTAGGCTCAGTACCCCTGCAATAGGATGGGGGAGAGAATCAGAAGGGTAAAAGTGACAAACCTCACTATTAGAGATAAAATTAGTTTAACAAATAAAAACAAGTGAATAAATAGGGAAGAAAAGAAACAAAAACAGGTGATACAAAAAACTCCAAAGTGCTCACCAGCAACCAACCAAGGCCCAGCCAGTCCCCGAAAGTGTCAGCTCCAGCCAACCCTCACACATACACACACACACACAGTTTTATTGATGACCACAGCATTGTACGGTATAGAATATCCCTTGGGTCAGCTGTCCTGCCTATGTCCCTTCATGTCGCACGCGGACACGAAGGAAAACACAGACACCAGCTCTGAAAGAGAGAAAATCAGCCAAAGCCCTCCACGGAGGGCCGTTTCTTTATTTGATACACTTTTAGAAAACTTCACGGATTGGAGAGTGACATTACCACCCCTCAACCACATAGGTCAAAGGAGAAATCAATCAAACTTCTCCGCCTTAGGAGAAGGAATGAGAACATTCAGCACGGTTAGCCATAACATGGCTTATGTTTACAGAAAGTGCGTGATAATTCTAACTACAGAATTTAAAACATTGAAAAACTGTGAACAGCAAGGTAACACCTTCCCAATTCCTTGTAACAAAAACATCTTCTCTTTTTCAACACTGTCTTTATCACGAAGCCAAAAGCACCTTAAAGCCACATAGCACCTTAAAAGCTACAGCGAAGATCTTCAACTATATCCCAGCTAAAACCAGTTCATTGCTGGATCAAATATCCTGCAGGGATCAGAGGAACGGGAACTTGAGCATATAGCGAAAACCTAGGAGGGTAAAGAGCTTCATTCTGTGAGGAAAACAAATGGATTTTAATCCTAATTGACTCCTCTTTACATGAAAATGCTTCTTACACGCAATATTTTATCTGTAAACGCTAGAAGATAAATGATAGTGATACAGGTAGTGGAATTCACCTAAGTTGCCTAAAGATTTAGGGATCCTGTTCAGACTATTTATCTGGTTCCTCAATAGCCAAAGGAGAGGGACTGACAGCGCCAGAAGTCAGTTCACATCACCTCTGTCAAAGTATTACTTGTTCTCCACTCTCTGAATGTCCCTCTTCTCTTTAGTGACTGCAACAGTAAGCTAGAAAAACAACTTGGGCTTAACTCCTAGGCTTTAGGCATCTGAACATAAGTAACTGACCTCCCAACAACACCTTGGGAACACCATGAGAAAGAGTCATTAAAAGCAGAGGTCTGGAATGGTCTGGAACAGACGCCTTTCTGGGATGTTTATGTGGCGGTTGCATGCGGCACTGAGAGACCACTGTCTCCACTGTGGAAATGGATTTCCAAATGGTGCGGACACACCCAGTCCCTCTGCCACCTTTCCAGGCAGCAGCACCCTTTTCCAGGATCAGTATCCCATGCATTTCACATCAGCACTGATGGGGAAGGAAAAAGTGTTACTTGGGGGATAAAAAAGTAACAACCTTTATTTTAAATTAAACATTTTTAAGTGGCAACAGGAGCCTGGGGTTCCTGAATCCTGGCAGTGAATCCTTGTGAATTTTGGAATGTAAGTGTCTTGCTAAGTGTACAAATGACCTTTGGTTCTGCAAGAAAACACCTGTGCATTTCACTTTAATGTCTGTCTGATCCCCATACTAGGACAGCAAGTGGGATAACATGCACACAAAAGATATACATCAGTATATGCATATTGAACTGCTACCTATATAATGTTACTGTGCTGCATTTTCAGCTTCTAAACTAACAGAAAAATTGAGAACTTGACTTTCAGCTGAATGGAAAAACATCAAATGTCACTGGTTTTAGAAAAGAATAAGAAAAATGCACTTAATTCGAGGAAACTGTATTTGATTAATGTATTCTGAGAAGTTCATTGTTGGTGTAGGTTAGGCAAGATGGTCTATAGATTCCAGAGGAAGAGATTTGAATACACTATTAAATACAAATCAGATAACTTAAAAAATCAATTTTCTTCAAGGGAAAAAGTTCTCTCAAGCCAAAAGAGGTTCAACTAATTATATCAAGAAAGTGCATGTAATGCACTGTATATGCACTAGTATAGATTTTTTGTCTGTTGACAGAAACAGGCAGGTAGAAAACTATGGGAGATGAGCACAGCCCAACTCAAAAAGCGAATTTTATGTCTTTTTGCAGATATATGACTTTGACGTAAACTGGGGTTTGATCAATTTCCACATTGTCATCATTCTCCAAAGAAGATGAGAGTAACTATAACTTATAAGGAGAATCCAAAGCCGAAAATGATCCCTTATCACATGGAACAGGGACAGCTCAAAAGTGAAACCTGGTCATGGAATGAGACATTGTACGGATGCACTTAAGCCTTAATATTAGATAAATTTATTTAAGATGTAGCATTTCACATTTTCTTAAATGTGGCAACCCAGATTAAAGTACACTCTTCTGAGTTTGAGTTCTGCTGAACCCATTCCCTCCCTTTGTATAACATCAAAAGGGACAAAAAGGATATTCACCTCAGAACAGTTTTCCAGCACCCTCAATCACAACAAAATGAAATGGAGAAAGCATTAGTAACTATATACTGCGACCAAGATCTCATTGCCACTAATTATCAACACAGGCCTCATTAAGGAAGTCATCTACATCTCTGTGTCATTAAAGATTTAGTAAATACGACACCTGCAGATGGCAATCTGAAAGGTGCAGCAAAGGTCCTGAATTTCACAGGATCAGTGCCTGTAAACTGCAGATGGCTCTGCAGCCTACACTTTACCTCAGCCATAAGCACCTCATTGTGCTACTCAGGATACTTGGAAAACAAATGGTCTTTTGAAATTACAAGGAATATCTCAATTTCACAAAAATTCAATTGATTTCAAACACCAAAAACATTAAAGAATGAAAATTCAGTTCTGGGTCTGGGGCAAGGATGATGTCCTGGTCTCCCTTTGAGATCTACCCTGCAAAGCACAAATAAAAGCCTAGGATCTATCGTTTACGACAGAGTGCAGACCTTAGAAGGCTGAGGGAAAAGAGGCCTAAATGTCATAAATAAAAAGTTCATTTATTAAAAGCAGAAAAAAAATGTGAGTAAAATCTCTTTAGCTTGCTCCCTAGTTGGTACAAAAGCGATACTTTGAATGAATGGTGTCTGCTATGTATTCTATGGAGCAGATATATTGATCCACCAGAGACATCTTGCTTTTGCGATATAATAATATTTTAAATCCTTTTATTTCCTTCTTAGGATTCAGCCCCACATATAAGAGAATATACCCCTAGGGACTGGACAACATCTGGTGTACGTATAGGGATGAATCACAAGATGGATATAAAGAAAGAAAGATCTAAAATCCCTTGACAAAGTAGCTGTTTCAATCCTTTAAGAAGCCTGCTGAAAGCTGATCTTAAATGTGATTTTAGGAGCCAAAAATTTTTCTAACCTATTTATTTTCTTTACAAAAGAAAAATTTTTCTTCAAAAATAGAGCTGCCATGTGGATCCCCACAGCAGTGGAGCTATTTTCTTTCAAGATATGGTTGCTTCTTAACACTGTAATTAAGTTTGAATAATGCTGCCACAGTAAATCATGCACTTTACACAATTACTGTACAGAATGTAAAAAGGAAATAAAGTATGATGTGAGCTTTGTTAAACTTAAAATACACTTGACAATCACTTTACTTAATTAGATACATTTGCCTCCTGAAAAAGTTGCTGTACTAAAGGTGATGTTCACCTTTCCAAGGAAAAGAATCCTCTCCCAGAGCCAAAGGCATATATCCCACCCCTATTTATTATTATTACAGTAACACTTCTGTATGAAGCATCACTAGCCCAGCAGCCAGGGGACATTTTTCTACTCCCAGCTCTGTCAACGATCTGCTCTGTGTTCTTGGGCTGGTTGTGCCAGCTCAGTGCCTCTGTTTCCAGAGCCATTGCTTGCAAGTCTCTTCATTTTGGAAGTTATTATAATACTATGTACAGCATAATAGCTAATAATAATTACTGTAATATACATAATTATATTATGTGCCATGTAGAGAATAGTAGTTATAGTAAGAAAACCTCAATACTTTGAGGAAATTAACATTTTGTGGTTATAAACTAACCTAGATTTACAATTCCCCAGGTTTCATGAGGTTCCTTTAATAATTTTAAATAGTGTTTTCTTTTAAAGGACACATAAGAGTTCTTTTCCTTTGTACATTCACAAGAGATTGGAATATGCACGGGGCTCAGATAATATTGTCCTTTTGTGCAACTTGGCAGAGCTCCATTTATTTCCATGGGGCTGCATCAATTTACATCAGATGAGAATCAAGCTTTTGTTTTCCTCTACCTTTTAGATATTGATTTATTTTAAGCACCCATAGTGATAAAACAGAAAGACTCATCCACTATGGTTTCATATGGAAAACAGATTCTTCAGGGGGAACTATGGAGAGCAAGTTCTGTTCTGGGCTCCTACCAACACAGTAATGAAGAGTGAGGTGGCAAGTTTGAGCGTGTTGCTGCTGTCTATGCTCCACACAGCTAAGGAAGAAAATCAGCGGCAACTCATGTATTTTCGTCTTCCCCCAAGCCCAATTCTACTGAAAGGGCACCAGATGTACAATTAAAACAACCTGAAAGCTCTTTTAGGGCCAAAGCAGCGAAGTTATGTGCTCACCTTGTCTTTCAGCTTGTCTCTCCATTGAGATTACAGGGTGGCCTGGAGTTAGTGATCCCACCCGCACCACCCGAGGAGTATCCTGGATCAACAAGAACCTTCCTCGTGTCTCTCAACACACCTCCCTGGCTGCTTTGAGTCTTCTTAAAATGGCCGAGGTCTGGACTATTCTCAGAACTTTCAAAGCCTGTCATGGACATCTTTAATATAGGTTGACTGTAGCCAGAAGCATAAAGAGCAGCCAAAAATGCACCAAAAAAGTACATTGATATTATGTGGGTTTCACATCAATTAAATCTTCCATGCTTCTAAGGTTAATTGCTCATATGTTACTTTCAATTAAAGGGTCATCTGAAAAAATGGTCAAAACCCAATTTAATTCCACTTTTCCCCTTTTTTATCCACGTGTCACTGTGACAAATAGTTTCCTCAGGCTACAGTATCTACGTTTTCCAAAAAACACCATTTCATGATATTACTTATTATTTAATAATCTAATTTAATAATTAACAATTGTCTTAAATGTTAGTTATTAATATTATGAACACTAAAACCAATAAAGCCTTATTCCTTAAGAAATCATGTCTTGTGGTTGTACCTCCTGATGTGTAATAAATTGTATGTTCCAACTAAGGTCTTTGTCCTGTTTTGGAGCATAGAAGATAATCATCCATGTGGCTTCTCCTGTGTCTGGACTGTAGTCACTCCAGAGCCTTCTCCTCATTCAGACTGCAACTGAGTCTTATCTGTTTTGAAATTCCCACCACTCTGTAACCAGGCTCGATGCTAGTTAGCATTTTCATGCAAACAATAGAAAATCAGGATAAATAATTACAAATAGATGACCTATCATGAAAACTTAGGAATTTCTTTTCCCAGGAGAGGTCTTTCCTCTCTCTGGAATGTCAGTGAGAGAAGGAAAGGAAAGATGAACCAGTTCAGTTCAGGTTAATACACAATTTTTCATACCAGAAGGTAAATCGATAAATGGTTGCCTAGATCAATTTTCTGTCATGTCTATGCAACATACTGAGGAAATGTAGCAAGGGAGGCACTTGAGGATGTGGCAGGTAGGAACAGAACTGGCATTTTGATTATTATATCTGGAGAGTTTTGAATTACTAGATTTGAGGTGGGGGGAGGATTTTTCTTTCCACAAGTGAGACTGAGCTGTGTATTCACCACACGTACACACCACTGCATTGGTTGTTTATGCTCTCTGATTAACTGTAAAAAATGTTATACCATTTAAGTGTGAAGGTCTCCACTAAAATTATAGAAATGTATTTATGGGAGACTCAGTATGTACAGCAGTTGTTTATTAAGGTCATTGGTATAAAATATATGACTGATGCAATGACTGTGTATCATTACAATGCTGAACATACAACACACCAACGGGGCACCTTGACAGATGCATCAGCCTTTCCCAGACAGGGCTAGGGCTGATGATCAAGCACTGGATGTGCTGCAGCCTCTTCTGCTGTACCTCCCCCGAGCAGAGGTTATTAGAGCAGCATCCTGCCCATGCTAAAGTCACCAGCTGCCAGCCCCCAGCATTACAGGTGGAAGGTTTTGATTGTCCAGTCTCTCAAACCTGTATTGTACAACTCCAGCAGAGAAAAACAGATTTAATGTCAGCTTGTTGGCAAGCCCACTGACGTGACCATGTCCCGGGTGAAAAATCACAGCACCTTTTGTATCAGCCCAGGAGCAAGGCATCTGTTTGAGAGATGCCGGACCAGGGCTGCTATCTGCTTCTGCTCCTCTCTTGCCCCTATAGGAAGAGAAAACAACTGGGAACTTGAAAACATTCCTGTATCCCAGTAGGTTCATGCTGGGTTTCCTTAGGCCTCAACTGTCTCTGCATACTCGCCATCGATTTTGGTTAACAATTACATCTGTGTTTTGATAATTATAGGTGTGAATTTAAAAATATGTTTTAAATTTTTTTTCTGAAATGGACTATAACAAAGCTGAAAAAAAAGGCAGCTAGGTTTTATTTGTGTACTATGTAAAGCTGCTTCTTTGGACTGCTGTTAATGCCATAGGATAAAATCCTGCATTCTGAAATAAAAGCAGGTATTTCTAGGGTTTTTTTTCCCCAGAGCTGAAAACCAGGGAGAGTCAAAATTACTGATCCAGGCAAGCTGTTAAAAGTAAGAACTCCTAGAAAAAAACTTTCCAGCTTGCACTCTGATGCCAAATTTTGCAAGCATCCTGCTTACAGACTGGGACATTCAAGTGAAATCAGACCAGTGGCCCATGACCACAGCTAAAAATAAAATTGCAAGAAGACTGTGTAAAGCTACAGCTCTAATCCCTACAGAAAAAGGTAGGGCACCTTTTTCAAATTCATAAGAATTTTAAGAACCATTCTCTCCTTCTAACATCGCTTGAGACTTAGGAAGAGTACTGCTTTTAAGAAACTGTCCCACTGGAACTCAGGCCAGATACAGAGGCAGAGCACAGCCTAACTTCCCTGGCCTGTCACCAAAGAGAATGAGTTTATTACAGCAGGCAGAGGGAGAGGTTTGACAGACAGCTGGCCATCCGAGCACTCCATAATTAGAGCCTCTGTTCAGCAGGATGTTTTGTTTGAAAGCCGTGTTTGTGAAAGCAGACTCCGACCACCAGCATCTGTGTTAACTATTAGTTTTGTGAAGTACTAACTGCTTTGCAATGTCATTGACACAAACCAAGCTTAGCCCTCTTCCTACTTGAAGGAGAAAGAAAAAAATATCTCCTGGGGTTATTTAATTTTTTTCCAAACATACGTTGTGAAAGGCCTCTCAGCAGTTTGAACAAACTCTCAGAGCTACAGCTAGAGGCATGCTGAGACCTTCTCTTTAGCAAAGAAAAAGCTGAAGCCTTTTTGCTTTCATCAGGAGAAACAATGAGCATGGAGCAGGCTGAGGTACAGGTAAACCTTGTCTTGTTTAGGCTGCCATGAAGGTAGAACCAAGGAAGACCTTAATAGACTAAAAGTAAAATTTTATTGTAGTAGTAAATCCAGGCAAAACACACAGGTAGGAGGTTAATACAGTTCTATTACCAGAGCTCTGACATCTACACTTCTCTCCAACAACCAGTCCAATCTCCAGCTGCTCTGTGGCTCTTTCAACCTAAAATAATCCTAGAATCACTGAATTATTTGTGTTGGAAAGGACCTTAAAGATCACCTCGTTCCAAACCCCCTGCCCTGGGCAGGGACATTTTCCACTAGACCAGGATGCTCCAAGACCCATCCAAGCTGGTCTTAAACACTTCCAGGGATGGAGCAGGCACCTCACCATCTTCAGAGTAAATAATTTGTTCCTAATGTCCAATCTAAACCTACTGTCTTTCAGTTTAAACCAGCTACCTGCTGTGCAATACCAATTCATACACCAAGGGAGGGTATTTCTACTTTTTATTCCAGTTTATGCATAATAGGGAGCTTGGTGGTACACCCAGCTGGCTCCCTGATTATCAAAACTTTACACTATTTGTACATTTTAAGAAAGACATAATCATTAATTGGTTATAAATTACATAACTTTTCTTTAATTAGTACCCAAACCCCTATTTACTAGTTATATCTCTTGCTTCTCACGTTAATTAGTCCATATCTTCCCTCAGTTTGAGTCGGGAGTCTATTCTGAGTAGGTGGTCAATGAGTTGGTGGTTGCAATCTCCCATAGCTGGAATTACCTTTCCCTCAGTTACTGCTCGATTCTGCTGACTTCATTCTTGGTGGCTTTTCCTTAAAACAACATTCACAATGCAATTGCTTAATCGTAACTGCCCAGCTATAGCTACTGATTAACACCTAGAAACAATAGCAAAGTTTGATTTAAATCTTGAGGGACTCAGATCTTGCGTCATTCTATACCACTATCAGTGAATGTCCTTGTAAATAGTCTCTCTCCATCTTTCTTGTAGTCTCACTTCAGGTACTGGGAGGCACCTATAAAGGAAAGTGCCCTTCACGGAAGCGGGGAATAATAAAATTAAGTCTAGATTCCTGCCACAGAACTTCTACTTCCCTACAAACATACCCAAAGCTCTTGGCCATTTCACTTATGTTATATAGAGATTCCTGAGCAATGCTGTCAAAGCTGTAAATATTTCGGCCCCTCTAAGAAGACATTTTTGCCTTTCCCATGCTTAAACCTTAAAATTACGCAGATCCATATGCAGACTTGTAAAGCCTTCGTGTTACTCCTTCCCTAAAGGTGTGTTTGGAATCAGTCAAATCATTGCCCAGTATCCCTGTCCTCTGTTTGCCAAGGGTACATTTACCTGCCCCTACAAACACACACACACACACACACACAAATACTGCACATACAGCAGATAGAATGTGCAGACAAAAATGTACGAATGCTCCCATGTGAGGGAGGATGCTCCTTACCCCCATCTAGGATGAGGCCAAGCAAGCATGGCCATTCATTAAGAAGACCCCAGACCACTTCATGTGGAGCTTCCCTGCATTGGACCAGGACATGGATGGGCTGCAAGATAAGAACCACAGGAGGAGGGAAGTGATTGGAATGAATCATCACTTTATCCAGCAGCAAAATGCGGCCATCACAGCCGGCTTCAGCATTCAGTCTCTTGGTGGAGTACATTTATGCTCCATCTATAGATAATGAAGAGACAGTACCTGTACCTAAATCCTAGGACCATCAGGTTCTGCACAGTCTCAGGGGTGGGCACTGGCCACACTCATATCCTCACTAAAACTTGTGAATTTCCCCTCCATCCTCTGGCTCCCCTGGAGACAAATCTCTGCAAGTTAGACACACTCCAGAGCATCTCCAGAATCTAATCCATCTTGTTTATCCTAGACACTTATCTTACAAAGTGAATCACCCACCTATATTTCTGTTGACTGTAGATGACTCACTGGACAGCTAAACTCAGCTGAAATGAATTCCATCTGAAATGTTCTGCAGGATTAGACTCTATTTTACAATTACATGGTATTGTAGGAGTTTGAAGTGTTTTATCTAAATTAAAAAAAAAAAAGAAAAATCAAAGAAAAACTACAAAAACTCATGCTTTTAAGCTTAAGTCTCTAATACACCAAAGCTGTGAATTTTTTCAGTAATCCATTTTCTGCAGTGGTAGGAACATGTTGACTTCCTCTATTAAGTATTATAATTGGTAAGAAAAAGAAACAGAACAGAACAAAAGGTCTTTGGCTGCTGTGTTAGCTATCACCTCCAAGAATAATTTTGATCTTGCAATTGTAATAGCCAACCTACAGCACAGAATTTATATAAGACATTTTTGTCTGGTTTATGAGAGAAAAATCTTGGCATTCTCATAAACATCCATGTATGTGTCTTAAAAGTAATGTTCATCATTTACATAAACTAAATAAGATAAATTGGAAATTTCAGCTCTCAGGCAAAAAGCGTCTAAAAGGCAATTTCAGGTTGATCTAAGTGCCAGAAGGACTAAAGCCTACTAAAATATTGTCCTTTCCATCAAAATGAAAACACCTGAAACCTGAGCGCACACACACACACACACATGCACGCGCTACACTGACTCCTGTACCTGTCACCTTCTGCTGTTCAAATCCAGAGAATTTCATGCCAATGTGCTATTCTTTCTGCACTCCAAGCATCTTTTCTAGCCTAGTCTGTTTAAAACCTGGCCCACTATATCTTCCTGCACCTCATTTTGATTTCAGTGGTGTAAATTGTCAGGTAGACCCGTAACAAAAGGTCATACTGTGGAGTGTTTGCCATGCGGACCCAGCCAGAGCTGAGCTGCTCCCAGCCATATCTCCCCTCTGGAAAGCTCCCAATTATATTGCTGTAATGCAGCCTGATTCCCAGGTCTTCTTCCAAGATAATGCTCGGGTCAGTCACTCACCACTTTTTTTCTGCCGTGGTGTTGCCAAATCTGGAGTACACAAATCCCTCTTTTTTTTTCCCAATGTGATAATCATTCTCTTTTGTCAGGCACCCTGCCTGCGCATCTGCAGCCAGATAAAAGAAAACCAAATTGGATCAAAAAGATGATTAAACCAAATGTCACTGTTTCACACCCACCTTGACATCTCTTCAAAAGGCTGTAAATTATCAGAGGACTCTGCAGGGGAGAATTGAGCCTGGACAAATAAAGATTCACCGTTCAAGTTTCTCAGGTGTTTTATCAAGTTCTGACTTGGCAAAGGAAAATTAGAGAAATTCACTAAACACAAAAGTGTTTTGAGGGTCATTCATGGGATGTTTTACGTTGCTTTTGTAGCTCATGGCCATTATTTTAAAAATTACATTAAAAGCAAGCAAAGAAAAGAACAGAGTTTAGCCCTGAGGTTTATCCCTGTTAAGTATGCAAATGAAATTCACATAGATCTCTAAAAGGATATTTATTGTGTTGAAAATAATAAGTAAAAGTGTTTCAAAATGGTTCTTCTTTCATATCCCCGTGCTTATGAAAGTCCATTTACTGTAAAGGACAGTGAGTAAAGGTGTGTTTTATTTCAGACTATAAATAGCTGAACTTTGCTAGTTCTCTCAGAGGGACACCATGAGACAGTTGCTTAGATCACACACTCAACGTTAAGGAGCACAAAATCCCAAGCCTTCCTGATAAAAAACTTTTTTTTTAAAGGTATTGGGTACTAAGGCTACATACAGACCATGTAGTCCCATTCTTCTTTTTCTAAATATAGTGTGTCTGACTGCGTGTTCATCCAATAAGAATCATGAATCAAATATATTTGAAATTGAAAATGAACAAATTTCACTGAAGGTTAAATTTTAAATACTTTTTCAAACTCCACCCATCAGAGCCACATCCTGAAGTGCTGCAAAGCAAGAAATGTCTATTAAGAAAGGAACAGGGGAAAAACACCTTAAATCAGAAAGATAACAGGGGATTTCAAAAAATGTCTGAGTTCTGCCACTTATTTCCCATGTGGTCTTGGTTCATTGCCTATATTTTTACCACAGATTTCCTATCAGTAAACCAAAACATAATCCCATCTGGTTTCTGAGAGGTTTAATGTTCATAAAATAGTAGCCCAATCAATCACTGTTATAGGAATACCAGACATTATAAAGAGTAACATGAAAAATGAGCAGGAAACCAACTTTTCAAGAAGTTTGGGGTTTATTTTGCCTTCTCTATTTGCTAAATTCCAAAATTAATGTAAATAACCCCTCCAGATGAGTTAATAAAAATACTACCCTCATCGTGGTTTCCATTTCCGATACCAGGGACACTTGTTATGCCCTTTAAGAAACGAGACACGCTGGCAAGGAAGCAGCTCACTGTACCCCGAGGTCTGCTTGAAGGAGCAGATGCTGCCAGGCTGACACAGAATAGAAGGGAGTAGAAAAGCACCGAAGGTCTTGTGTTTAGGAAACAACGTCCCCTGACTAAACATTTCAAAGTAAATAAACCAGCTGACTAAACATTTCAAAGGAAATAAACCACCTGTTTTTGAAGATACAAGTAAAAAACCACACATTTTCAAGATGAGAGGCAGAATTCTTACATGGAAAATGAGCAAAATTTCCTTAGAAGGCTGATGGCATTTCCCCAAGTGACAGGAAACAACTGACTTGGGACAGCCAGCTGAGAGCCCCATCACAGCTGCTCAGAATGAAACTTCTCTCAGAGCTTGGCTAGGAGGATACAATTTTTTGAAAACTGAAATAATAGAGGAGTATAGGAGATATAAAGCATTTGTAGAAACTCCAACGTACATCATCAGTGGATGGATGTTTGTTGCTGGCACCAAGAGCACACAAAAAAGGTGCAGCCAGGTGGGACCTGCCAGGCCAGTAGGTTTCCTCCTGGCAGAGCAGAAAAGGTGGGAACAGGTATCTCAGCTAGTAAACAAGAAACACAGAGTCATGGAACATCCTGAGTTGGAAGGGACCCACAAGGTTTATTGAGTCCAACTCCTGACTCCTTGAGGGCAGCCTAAAAATTAAACCATGTTTTCAAAAGCATTGTTCAAACACTTCTTGAACACCAAAAAATTTCTTCATTGAAAGGATTGTCAAGCACTGGAACAGGCTGCCAAGGTGAGTAATGGAGTCACCACCCCGGAAAGTGTTCAAAAATGTGTGGATATGGCACTTGAGGACACGGTTTAGTGGTGAACATTTTGGTGGTTGACAGTTGGACTTGGTGATCTTAGAGGTCTTTTCCAACCCTAATATTTCTGTGATTCTATGAATTATGAAAGATTTCATGGCTTCACCTTGTAGCATGAAGTGCAGACTCTGTCAGAAAGACACAAAGGTTGATGGTTTGTAAACCTACATGAACATGAATGTAATCACAGATCAAGAACATGAATGTAATCACAGATCAAGAACATGAATGCAATCACAGACATGAACATGAATGTAACCAGAGATCTTGAACAGAGCCACTGGGCTCAATTGCTGAGACACCCAGTGCTGGATGAGGCACTTCAGGTTAAGACTAAGACCTCTGGGAGACCTGGCCCCTTCCAGACCATCAGCTGTGGATGAGCACTGGTATCCTGAGCATCTCATATGGCACTAGGTACTTCTATTTATGCAATTTCTTCCTTGTGAACAAAACACCCATTGAGGGGGAAGAAAAAAGCTATAATAAAAGCTCTCTGAATAGCTACACAGAGAGTGGAATTAGAGAAATCCTGAAGGGAAAAGACAGAAGTAATGTCAACTATGTTAGGAATGTTGGTGACAACCCAGTACTTGGAAAGCCACCTTAATTACCTGGAAATTTCTATCAGACTGCAAGTCTTCTAAATAAAAGGGGCTTAGAGACTTTTTTCAATATCTTCTCAGTAAGTTGACATGTAATAACAACCTGTTTGATCCAAAGCCAAATTTCAAACACACTCAAAAGAGACACCTACCTAACCATGATTTTATTTTTAAGTTTAAACCATCTTAATAACTATATTTTCTTTCCATAACGCTTGATTCTTAGTTGAAGACAAGAAGAAAATTGTACCAGATAATTTAAAAGAAGTGAGAAAGCAATAGTTCCTGTGTTAAAGAGGTTACAATCAGAATATAAAACAGGAAGCAGCAGATGGGTGTTCTCTGATGGAAGGACATAGAAAAATTATAAAGCAGAAGTTGTTCATTATGAATGAAGATGGAGTTAGTGAAAATAAAGTCAAACTTTCATTTCCTTTTTTGAGGGCACCACAAAAAATACTTTTTTTAAAGGGCATTTGAAAGCAAGTGATGTAATAATTTAGTTACCATGAATTGGAAAAAGCTTAAGTATGCCTCAAAATTCACCCTTTAGAGGAGGAGGAATGACATGAAGGGCCAATTCAAAATGATTTCAGAAATACCAGTGACAGTAAAAACACCAGAGGTGGGATAAAGATGAAAATGAGCAACATGGGCAGCTAGTTTGTAGCAGCTTTCACAAAGGGGTTCTAGTGGAAAGACTTTAAAATACGGCGCACGTTTTATATGTTAATTCAACAGTGAACATGCAGCTTTACAGTAAACAAAGTTAGGCCTCATATAGGATGTCTTCCTACACTTTCATTTTTAACAATGAAGTTAATATACCTTGTAGACACATGAAAAATTCTCTTATAATTCTTATAATTAAGTTTAATATCACTGAAGTCAAGGAAATCCTCTTCATTCCTTTTCAGATCTAGATTTGTGCTTTATTAAAGAACACTTGCATGTTTTTTTATTCAATAAATTAGTCAGATTTTTATTGATTTAATTTCACAAAGGATGATGAGTCATGGGAAAGTAAAGAAGCTAATTTTTTGTCCCCAAACTACTGAGATTTACTACAGGATCAAAACAGACTTTGGTGATTTTTTTTTCCAAAAGTGCTATTTCCTTTGTAATGTCAAATCATTTTGCAGCATTGAACTCTTGAGGTAAAACCTGTGGCACTTATTGAAGGTGGTGCACATAGAATGTAACTTTTCTCCTTGGTCATCTTTGTTCCTTAAAGCACTTGGGGAGCCAGAGGAAAAATACATCCCAAAAGTCATGCTATCCATTCTTGGAGTTCTTCCCAGAATAAAACTGTCAGAAGGATCTTGCTGTTTCCCAGTGCTTTTAAGCAGGTATGGAGCTCAGAGCAGAGCACATCCAATAATGCAGAGCACATCCAATAATGCAGAGCACATCCAATCCCACCGCAGTCTGTAAAGAGCTGCAAGGCTTGTGACACCTGCAAAAGCGCAAGTCTGCAGAAATGGAAAGCACCTGGCTTAGAAAGTTTTAAGCCCTGTTCTTCAGAAGCTTGCGATAAACTTCCCTGACAAGCCAACAAAACTGAAATCCCAGTTACCTTCAGGCGGGGGGCTCCTCTGCCAAGGAAACAACAGCACGAACAGCGGCCCTGAATGAATGTTTGCAGCAGAATTACACTTTTCTTCCTCTTATCACAGTTATTTGAGGTATATTAAAATAGCACTGAGAAGACAGACATAACTCCTCAGTATGCAAATGCTTAACAAAAAGAAATAACCTGACCTCAGCCTAAATATAGAAAATACCCAAAGAGTGAGCAAAGAGGGAGGCTGGGGATGGGAAACCGAAGCAAAGAAATACTAATTCACTTGCCTGAGGTAACCAGGCTTAGAACTGAAGAGAAATTTCCCAACTCTCACACCAATGTCTTAACCACAAAGTTAATGCTCTGCTGATCTCTATTTTATCCTTCATAACTTTTAAAAAATCCCATTCCTATCGGGCTTCATCTTCTCACTGCTTTGACTGAGCACAAGGGTGAACCACTGCAGGGTAGGCAGGTAGATGAATTATATTTGAGTTAGACTACAGTAGGAAAATATATTTGTCCTTTAACAGTGAAAGATGCATTTTTCATTCAGGTAACTCAAAAACAAATTCTTTTTTATTACATATTGAGTGTAGCTAAAAGTGAACATATTTCCTTATATACCTGTGGTCAGAGAAAGTAAAGGCTAAGTAATGTATCCAGCCAGTTCATCCTATGCAGCTTGTTAGGAGCTTCTTCCATTTCTCATGATTCCTTGCCTCATAATTTCTTCAAAATTCACAGAGACATTTTTCCTCACTGAGAACACAGGCCAGACTGGAAATGCAGTTATTTTAAAGACAAGTTTATGCTGACTTTTCCAAATGTAACAACACTAAAATATTATATATCCCTGAAACGGAAGGCTTTTTACCGCACATTATTAAAAGTAGTTTTGTCATAAATTGACAAGCAAATGTTTCGTTAAACTTGTTGGAATTCATTGTTAACGAACAACAATGTTCAACATTTATATCCTTAAATCTCTGCACATACATAAACCACCAAATCTTGCAACACAAGTGGATCAATTTTTCTTTCATTATTATTACTACATCTGGTTTACAACTTGCAGCACCACGGCTCAGTTTCCCACCTTCCATTTTGTTGGGGTTCATCGGTTTGGTCCTGATACAGAGGATCAATGGTGGATCCCCGAACGCCAATCTTCCAACACTCCTCCTACCCCTTGAGTTTACCCCGTCCCAAGTTTATGTTAATCCCCTGTTAAATATGGTAACCCCTTGTTTCATATTCATGTTAATCTAGGAAGTTTTGTTATACTCGACATCCCATTGGTCTGCACCCCAAATTCTTCCCCCAAGTTCTCCCCATTAGTTGCTGTATCCCTGGACCCTCCTCCTTACCCCTTCCCTACTGGTTGTATTACCCTGGACCCNCTCTGCTTCTTTCGCCCTGCCTCGCTGCGGCATCTCTCTGCCCTCGGGCACAGATCCTTTAGGGCACGTCCAGGCTGCCGGCAGAAGGCAACCCCTCTGCTGTTGCTGGATCGTGGATCCGGGCTGCTTCTCGAGCGAAGCCAGCGACACCATTTGCCAAGAGGTCTAGATTTATTGCATCATACAAAACTGAAAAGACATGGATTTAACTTTAAACAGCCCTGACTTGCCAGGTATGTGCTCCTATGCCATGTGTCATCTCCTCTTTTCTCCTCTGGTCCATCTCTCCACTGACCAAGTCTGCAAAACACTCAGCTCTGGGACCAATGGGGATATTTGCTGTAAAGACAGAAATTTTTGCTTCTCCTTGCACATCCAGCATCCACTGCTTGATAAAGGTCAGATGGTTTTGCTGAGAACAGGATGTGATCACACCACATAAAATTTCAGGGAGTGTTTAGGGAGTGCATCATTTCTGTAAGGGTGATGCAAGACATGAATTTTAGGAAATATGTTCTCTAAGACTGGAAAAAAAAATATTGCCAAGACCTGGTATATCATTAATTATAATTATCAGTTGCCACATCATTTCATTCAGTTCTCCTTTTGATCATGCCAGGAACAGAAGGAACTACATTCTGTCAAGGCCTTGCATCAAGAGAACAGAGAATATTATTTTGTATTCAAGCAGTTCACATTTCAGGGCACATGGGCTGATCCCTTAAGAGCAAAAATGATGGTGAATCACATACCATTTATGCATTCGTATTTTGGGCTGGGTTTTTTCACAAAGCTAACACACAACATGCCATTTCCCTGAACAACACTGGTGACTAATCATTTTTCTAGGTTCTGCCCATGACTATTTTTCTTTTTCTTTTTCTTTTCTTTTTCTTTTCTTCTTCTTTCTTTTTTTTTCCAGGTCCTCGGTGCTACTATTTTCCAGGGTGGCTTTGACTCTTCCTATTGTCCTTTCTTTGTTCCTCTTTGCCCCTTTGCACAAACAAATCTGGGATTTGCCTAGAACCAGATGATAGTTTGTGGTTATCTGAAACCTCAGCCTGTTTCCTCCAAGGTGGTCCCTCTTTTGGCAGTGAGAAAGCCATTCCAAGGCAGTACTTGGCAGCATTGGCCCCACGGATCCTTCTGCTTTACGAGAGCTATTCTTGCACCTCTTAAAGTCATGGTCTTCAGATGTTCCCAGAGTTGCTCAGACACCACTATATATTTCAATTTAATACTTGAAGGAAGGTGCCACTTGTCCATTTGGATTTGCTTCTCCAGTAAGTCCAGTGGGATCACTTTTGCTACACCTTGCAACTCAGCTGTGCATAGGACCAGAGCCAGGCTATCTGTGATGTTAAATCATTTGTGAGATCCCTGGCATGCTCAGCTATTGCTGCCTAAGGAGCTCAGGGTCTGTGCAGCCAGCTTCCTACTCTGGGAACAAGAGAATTTCCCAGGAATGGTGTGGATGTGTCCAAACTTTGACATTAGGTCTGAAGGACAGCTAGCCTTGAGGATCTGGAGCTTTTGGAATAACTGGTATAGGTCTAGTTTGTTATTTATTCTCAGAAAGCAGAATAGTAAATTTGGAAGCAACGTTATGCAAAGAAATGAAGGTTCCTTCTAGTCTGTCCCGGTGTCTCTGCTTACATCTCCCCTCAAATTTCCATCTTGGTGGAAGAGTTGTTGCTGCACTCTCTTCCTTCTCTTATTTCCAGACAGGTTTCCTGCTTGCTCTCTAGCAGCAATAAAGCTTCCACAGATTGCAGAGTGTGCTTGGGCAGGGGGCTGTTAGGAGCACTTTTTCAGAAGCTTGACTTGCTCCAGTCTTCTCATTCTTCCTTGCTTTTTTCCCAGAGTAGCAGCTATTTTAACCACAGCTTTAGCAGTGCCATTCTTTTCACCAGACAGCTTAATATGCACTGTAAAACTTTCTCTCGATTTTGCCATTTTTTGTAAATAACATAAAAATTTTCAATTACCCAACAGTTCACTTCTCTCCTAGGCCTTAGTATGGGCTTAGCTTTTCATGAACCACATAGGACACGGCATTAATGATGCACCCAGAATCCTTGTCAGATAAATGATTTATCCAAAACAGCACCTTTTAACACTTAGAGGGGATTTTGAGAGCAGAGCACTGTCAAACCCTGACCATTTACACTGAATGGTTTCACTACACAGTGACATTATTGTCCCCCCTCCCCCAGGCTCTGATCCACATTTTGTGTTTGTTTTACTTTGTTTTGTTTCTTTCTTTTTTTTTCCTATTATTTTTATTGAGGGGCTTGTCTTTCTAACTTTCAAATTATTCCAACCCCTAACATAGTATCACCATTTTTGTTGTAATTGTTACTGCCCTAGATCCTGCTCTACCTTGATACCTTGCACATCACAGACTTCTGAAAGTCTGTGTCTGGCACCATTACAAAACCTGTATCCATCAATATGAAAATATGAATATTTGATGGATAAAATCCATCAAAATGGGAAGGTCCCAGGTAATGATTTATCCCAAGAGCACACAGGCTTCCAAGCAGGTAAGAGGACTTGCCTTGTCTCTCCAAGGAAGCCTAGGTCATACTTCACTGGCCAGTTTTTAGATACATAAAAGTTGAATGAGATGAGCCACAGACCTACTGCACGGGAGCCAAAAGGACGGACTATGACACCATGGTGCTGGGCACTGTCCAAAATTATTTTGGCCAGCCCAGAAGAGTCATCATTTTATCCTCTGAACTTCAGAGAGTTGGTTTGCCTGAGGTTTTCACTGTGCAGGAAAGTAGTTTTGTTGGTATGCTTAAGTGGGAACAGTAAGGAAGATTGGAAAATTGGAAAATTAATTGAGTGTCAGTGGATAAAATACAATAGGAAGACAACCTTTGAGCTACCTCAAAAGCTATGGGATGCTCACTGTGTCCTAGAGCAACTGCCCTTAAAAGCAGGTGCCTGCATTGGGAACTGCTGCATTGGGAACTGCCTTTTCCCATCGAAATGATGCATTTCAGTACAATCCTTCCTGCTGCTGTTCCTCCTTCAGGCTCTGTAGCAGTGACTGATGTCACTTTAACTCAGTTTCTCCTTGGACAGAGTGAACTGTGAGCAGAAATATTAAGAGCAGAAGAAAGTAGAAGGAGCAAGCAACAAGAGATTAAGACAGCAGATAGAGGAGCTGTCTGAAAAGGGATCAAAATGCCAGTGATGAACAAAGAGAGTAGTGATGTTAATTATGAAATAATCAGAGAGAAGTCATATTTTTTGCCTAGGTATTCATTGCAGTACAGAACTACAGGATCACAAAGCAACAGTGGGGTAAGGATTGTAAGATGTATCCCTCTACAAGGAAGCAAGAAGGAAAGATTACAAGAAGACCCATGGACTGTGTGGATAAGCAATAAGAAAGGCAGGACAGCTGACAGAGCCAAAGGCGAGACGGTGGAGAAACTGCAGCTGCAGAGAGAAAGAAATAGAAAATATTACAACACCTCATTCCTTCAAGTTGTATACATCAATAAAACAAGTGGCAGCATCTGCTATGCCAACTGCAAGGTTGTAGCCTGCACAAGGCCCACCAAAGCCCTTATCTCCCGTTCCCAACTGGGAGCCTGGCCAAATGGTTGAAGTATTAGACTGGGACTCAAGAACACTCTCAATTTCTATCTTACCTCAGGTCTCCTGGCAATCTGGAGAACATCCCTACCTCAATTTTCCATCTGTAAAACAAGGTTCAAAACACGTCCTCTGTCTATTCAATGTCTGTCTTTTCTCCTTTCTTCGTACAGCACCTCGCTGTATGTTGGGACCACTAACTGAAAGAACGGTCCTCAGTAAAGTTCAGGTAATAATGATGATATGACTGAGATGGAATTCTTTGAAGAAAAAGGGGGCTTAATTGTACCGAGATTTCAAAAACTATGTATGCACAAAGGGCTTTTAAAAATAATTGTGTTTATTTTTAATCTTATTTGCCAGCCTTATCTTTCAAGCAGTCAGAGATAGCACCAATATAATCTGGCAAAAGCAACAGTAATTTAATGGAAGGAGTAGATAAAATGTCCAGATGCATGTCCAGCATGTAAATCAAAGGAATTGCCTTATTGTACTTGCCAATTTAGTGAAAAAATGTGCAAAATATCTTAATGAGAAAATTGTTAAGACTTGGGTAGTTGGTATGTCTCCTGCTTGGCTAGGAAAATGCTAGAACACAGGAGAAAAAGATCTATATTATTCCAAAGTAATATAGTGACAGGGAGACTTGGGCTCGTAAACACTCTGAACTAAAAATGACGTGAGCACCATAAACAAGTCTTTGTCCAGAGAGTGCTCACAAAGTTCGTAATGCATATTCTAAATCAAGAAGCACATAAAAATTGCTGATAGACAATTCCACTGGGAGAGGCAGATCAGGAGGTGCCTGTGGAGCCACCATAAATACAGCTGCTGTGGAGAGTCCAGAAACAAACCACCACCAGGCACAGTTCAAGACCAAGCACATTAAATGAAAGACTTAGGGAAAGAATCCAAAAGCAAGAGCCAAAACGTAGGAGCCAATATTTATTTCTTGTTCTGCTGTTTGACCTTGGAGAAGTTATTTTGGATTTAGATCTGAAAAGTACTGACCAGTCTGTTCCCAAACTAACAAAACCGTTAGAAACATGCCTTGCCAACACTGTTGTTTCTTGCAGGCATGGAGAAGGTGCTTCTCATCCCAGGGCAGAGCCTGCCAAAGTACTCTGTTATGAATGGAAAGGGTGGCATCTGTTCTCAAAGCTGTATTTGCTCTGGCTGTGAATCACACCATCACTATCAGTAGGCACCGGCTGATCACACTCAGAACTCATCTGCACAAACCGCACTGAAATCCTGGAAGGGGACCAGGCTTCTGCAAAATCCCTCTGCCAGCTTCACTTCTATCTCTCTGCCCTCAGCCTTGTGGATCTCATACCCCAGCTCATGGACCCTTTAGAAGAAGGCTTGCAGTTACCAAAGATGTGTGCAGACAGCTGGTTGGAGCATCTTTGCTAAGTGCTACTGCTAAGTATGCCTCTGTCCCCAAGGAATGTTGCAGGACCTAGCTGTCCCTCAGTCCCCAATCATTTGGGTTCTTACAGACTTCCACAGACCCCATCCAGCATAGCCCCCATGAAGGCCTCCCCTGTATTCATGTCTCAATGTCATAGAGTCATAGAATAGTCTGGGTGAAAGGCACCTTAAAGCTCATCCAGTTCCAACATCCGTGTCATGGGCAGGGACACCTTCTACTAGATCAGGTTGCTCAGAGCTCCATCCAACCTGGCCTTGAACACTTCCAGCAATGGGGCATCCACAACTTCTCTGGGCAACCTGTTCCAGTGCCCCATCACTCTCACAGTAAAGAATTGCTTTCTAATATCCAATCTAAACCTACCCTCTTTCAGTCTGATCCATTCCCCTTGTCCTGTCATGCTCTTATAAATAGTTTCTCTCCATTTTTCTTGTAGGTTCCTGTCAGGTACTGGAGTCCCATGAAAGAAACATGTAACTAGGCACATTTAAGCTCAGACTGCACATTTTCTGGACCAGATTCCTTCCTGACTCATATCAATTCTACTGCAGTAAAAGGCTATTGATTTTAGTGGTGGTATTGCTGATTTACACAAGGTTGAATAAGAGGAGAGCACCGGTGACCCCTGTAAGATGGCCATAATAATCTTTACCAACAACCCAAGGGAAATGTGAAAGTTAATTAATTAGTATTGTAAATCTCTGTGAGATCCTAGCAGTCTATAAATGAATCCAAATGGTACCAGAGAGAGAGCATAAAATTTTTCTTCTTTCAAAAGTTTAAAAACACAGATAAGGAGGAACAAAGTGGAGAGCAGATCCAAACCTTCAAATTTTGAGCAGTATGTGCATTTCAAGCCCCATTCAAGTAAAATGGTTTAAGACACATATAAGACATAAAGTGTTTTCGATCCTGAATGTAAGATTCCCCAAAATTTTCTTTAAAAGAAATTGCTGTCAATACAGCCCAAAGAAGTTCATAAAAGGGCCTGTTTTAAGTTTAGTCAATTAAAGATGTGAGCAAAAGAACTTTAGACATCATTGACCCAGATATTCTATGGCATTTATATTCATGAAAGAACAGAATATGAACACAATGAATTGCAAGAAAAATTCCCAATGCAGATGGTTAACTCGCCGTTCTGCCCTTCAGTAGTGGGGAAGTTGGAAAGGTGATGGAGTCAGATGTAGAGCGCTATTCCCTGATCAAGGGAGGAAAGTGTGCTATTTAATAATAATGAGAAAGGTTAGAAGATTTTTTAAAGCTGTTGGAGTGTCAGGATGATGCTCCAATGGAGCAATATTTCCCAAAGGGTGCATTCTCTAAGGACAACCAGGACCATTTCTGAAACCTTAGTCGGGCACCACAGTTTATTTGCACATGCAAATATTTAAATGGGTGCACACATGGTTTGCAACAAATCATTGGGATTACTCCTTCTACAGAAGTACATAAGGACTCCAAGTGGAACAAGGCTCTTTTTATGTTGCTCTACACACAAACAAATGGCACAAAGACCAAAAGCTTAGAAGGTCCTTTTCACAAGAGAGATGGAGAATGTGCTCAGTTGTGCTCTGCAGTCTCATTCTCTCCACTGACCATAAGAAAAGCACTGACATTTCTTAAAAGACTTGAGTAGCCAAATTAGATCCCTTCTTAAGAGATCATGTTTGAAAATGCTACCCAAAAAATATTAGAGACCTAAAAAGGCTAATAAAATACAGCCTGCTGCACTTCTTAGGTAGTGGTGAGGGGTTTTGTTTTGGTTGGTGTTCTTGTTTGTTTTCTTATTTGTTATCACCTGCTGTCCCCAAAGTCAGCAGGAAGCCAGGTAACAGTTTTAAGTGCAGGTGTTCATAGACTCAAAGCAAGCATTACTGGGAAATCAGCTGAGTTCCTCTTCATGTAGGTGACTTCATGGTCTCCATCTGACTCAAGTAAATTTAAAGAAGCAAAAGAAAATGCTCATCTAAGAACCACCATCATCATCAAACCAGTGACTAAGTCAGAGGAGGCTGACTGGCTCACCAGTCTCACTGAGTCCCATACAATGAGTGTATTTTCTTAAAGGTAGTGAGACAAGATAGCTGTAGATCCAAATAAGAAAGCAGGGGAAGCATTGCTAACTTAATTTGCAGCATCATGTTGATGAGCCAACACTTTTGCTGCTGGTTTTGAATGCTTTTCCCTCTCAGGAGCATGTAGCTTCCTTTATCCTGGCATTCCATTACTGCCTATTTGTAGCTGGGCTGTGTGACTGCAACTGCACATACAAGGGCACTGCTTCCAGAGTCATCTCTCTGTCCTGTAATTAATAGCTTCCTTCACTTCACAACTGACCTGGCCACTGATCATGCTCCCTTAAGTATATGCAAAACCTTTGTGGGTGAAGCTTTCAATAATTGCTGGGTTGTAAAGAACCATTTTTGGATAAATGGTAGTCAGGCAGTGTTAAAAAAGCACCTCAAGAAGCTGAAATCATCAGCATTTTTCAGCTCTCTCCTGTGCTCAGTGTGCTATGTCAGGTATAACCCAGGAGAAAAATGAAGCAAACCAAGCTGGAGATGTCTTTTGAAAAGGCTTGGAAACAAATAAGATCAGAATATTTTTATAACCAATAAAAAGTGCAATATTTATTAGCACTGATCCCCTCAGCCAGAGATTATACCTGGGTCCTAACCCCCAATTCCCTATGATCTCTGTGTTTCTTCTTCCTTGAGAATGAAATGCATTTGCAAAGCAGCATGAGGAAGACTTTCTGCTACTGGTCTGCGTGAGTAACTACACGGACCAAGCTGGCTCTGGAATGTGTCAGGCAACCTTCCCCCTGCTCCCTACATGGAGATCTGAACCTTCTTGTGAAAGTAGATATATTTATGGTCTCTCTAGATAGAAAAACATCTCTTCTTAAGAACAGTGCCTAACAGGACTGGAAACCAAAACCAGGGTTTACTATATTGTGCTTGTGACAAATAATTTATTCAGTTTCCAGGAGTGTCTCTTCTTCCTAATGACAGGCAAGGGAAACTAATGAACTGAAATAAAAATGAGGTAACAGATACAAAATGGTTGCAGAGGTAGTTTAAAAGTAATATACTGTCTAAGGCTAAGAGAGGCCCTTCTTATTTTACACTACTATGGGAGGAGAGAAAGTGTATCTATACAGGATGTCAAATGCTGCTCTGTCTCCTTACATGTGTTGATTTTAATCCTTAGAAATTTGTGAAGGTCCAGATTTTGAAAATTTCTGTAGTGGCTCCTAGTGCCTCAGTTTCCTCATCTATTTTATGTTGGCACGTTATTGTTTCTTGTACAGCAATAGTGTCCAGAGAAATAGAGGCCAACCAGCTCAGCATTCCATGGTGCTTTGGTAAGATATGGAAAATTACAGTCTCTGCCCCAGACATATAACAATGTAATTGTTTATCTTCATTATAGACCTCTTATTGAGCCTAATGCTTCTCAAGTGCTTAGGAAGCCTGCAGTGAAAGGTGGGTTGTAAATGCAAGGAGTAGTACCAAGGATAATAGATTACTGTGATTGAGGTAAAATCACAAACAAATGTAACATGTGGTGCATTAAAAGTAAAGAAAAAGCCATGGATTTAGTAATCAGCTATCATCAAACTAAAGAAAAATATCTCTCTCACCAAGGAGTGTGGCTAGAAAGTGGTGAGTGGACTTCAGTTCAAAAGTTCAATTATACAATTTCAGATTCAAAGGAAACTTCAACTCAGCTATTGCCTGGTGATACGATTACTGAAACCTTGAAGGAATGAAATTGAGTTTGAGCTGAGTGTAGGAGCAGTAATTTACCAGGTGGAGTATTCAGAAAACATTAACCCTGTAAATGCCATTGTCAAAGTAGAATTGATTAATGACCCGGTGTCTTATTTCCGAAGGTAACAGTCAATTTCTAACTCAACAGAGAAGTATATTTTCAACTTAAGGAGTTAAATTCTGGCCAAAGCCTAAGGAGAATTTCTCTATCTTGAATACCTGATAGAAGAATTACTGTCCTGATCTAGTCAGAGGTCCATCTAATCCTGTCTCCCCAATGACAGTAAACAACATCACCAGTTTTGGAGGAAGAAAAATAAATCTTTTAATAGTTTTGATGTGATAACCTGCTCCAGTGAATCCCCTTCTTATATAGGTCATAAATCAATTTATGCTTCAAGTTACCAAGTTGTTGGCATTGTCAAAGTCTTTTTTTAACTCTTGTGGTTGGGAGCTAAAATTCAATTTTTGCTATGATACTTATGGGCAGTCTTCCCATCCACCCTGCTAATATCAAGCCTTGACTTTTAAGTGTCTGTCTTCACATAAGCACATAATTAAAATTGATTTCATTTTGCATTTACATGGCAAATTTCCACCTGAAGTGCTAAAAATCTCCATATTAACATGGATCTTGCCTTTGAATAACTATCAAAGGTAGAGCAGAGCAATGATTGCAATAATCTAGTTCAACATCCCAGTTAAGAAACTGTATATCAGCCTAACTCACAAGTTCAGCACCTGATCCAATACCTCACACCTGAGACAAGGATTTGCTTCAGAGAGAGGTCTATCCAGTCATGGACAAAAAACTCTTCTTAACCCCAGCATTAAAAAGACAGTAGATTTAAACTGGACACAAGGAAGAAATTTTCTGTGCTGAGGGTGGTGAAGTACTGGCACTGGTTGCCCAGAGAAACTGGGCTGCTCCATCCCTGGAAGTGTTCAAAGCTAGGCTGGATGGGGCTCTGAGCAACCTGGTCTAGTAGAAGGTGTCCCTGCCCATGGCAGGAGGGTTTAACTATATGATTTTTAAAATATTAATTCCAACCCAAACAATTTTATGATTATATTTATGATTATGATTTGATCTTCCAGTGATTATTTGAAACTCTGGCGTACAGTATTTTATTCTTGAATAGTAGCTTTCCAGCCACAGTAGGGGAGGACAATTGACAGTAAGCTGAGCCTGAATATTGGAGATACTCAGTTCCAGTGTCCTGTGCAGGTGATGAAATTGTGTGTTTAAATCCAACTTCAGAGTCTCACCACAGTAGTTTGCAAAAAGGACATTTCAGAATTGATTGTGAATCATAGAATGCCAGGTTGAAAGGCACCTCAAGGATTGTCTGATTCAACCTTTCTTGGCAAAAGCATGGTCTAAACAAGATGGCCCAGCACCACGTCCAACCAAACCCTGAAGGAATCAGGTGTTAGGGGAAAATCCTGATTTTGCTTTGCACATGACCTTCAAGAGTCCCCTTTTTCAGAAGAAGCAGTTGGAAAATAGTCCTGGTTACATAACTGAATCATGCTGCTACTTAGTGCAGTCAGAGAACTCTAAACAGACCTTGAAATGCCCAGCCCCTGGGCTACTTGGATACAAACATCTTATGCTACTACAGGCATTTGAGGGGTCCACCTGCCAGTCCAGAAGGACACAGGTTCCTTGTAGATTGCAACACATCTGCCAGCCTGTGCAGTAGCTGTGGATGCTGTGAGACTTCTCAGAAAGCACCTCATGCAAGGCCACCAGCTCTATAGGTCAAGATTCAAACACAACGTGTGAACAAACTGTACAGGGCAACAGACCCGACCGGCCACTGACCAAATGTGCGCTTTCATCGGCATTAAGATTTAGCTCTCCCAAAATGAAGAGATAAGACTGAGCTGTTCCTGAGGGAATTAACTGCATGACCCCTTGAAGATGACAGCCTGGGGCAGTGACCACACTTTGATGCCAGAGGAACTGCCAATGCAAATAAATCCTGAACTGTTGGCGAACATGGCACTCAAGGAGAAAAGCTCTTAATCTCACTAGACAGCTGGGATAAACATTTATAAAGGAAACATTTTCAAAAGGCTAGGCAGATTATAAAGGCACCAGGAGTCACTGAAATCTTGTTAAACATTGTTCACTGCATTACTTTAGATTTTAGTTTGAACTTACACTGTCAGATAAATTCCATTTATCTCTTGAATGCTTTTCTCACTGTGTTTGTTGCTAAGAATTCACACCTTCTCTGAAGATTTACATTTCGTCCTTGATCAAGACAAAGATAATGTTCAGCTTCAATCATTCTAAGGCACCGTATGGTTTTTTTTTCCACTTTACTGGGTCAGTGTTTCTTGGTGTGACACTGAAAACAGGTTGTGGTGCTCAACATTTTGCGTAGGAAAGAAGGATGTTCTTACAGGTAAGGGACTGAATTAGCCCCCAAAGAGAAAGAGTCTCTCAAACACTTCCAAAGACTTCCAGCCTGACCTTGGGAAAACTATATTACTCTCCTCATGGATCTATAAAATAAGGAAATAAATGCTTTTTCTTCCCCTTCTGCTGACCTTGCCTTTTCCTACAAACAAGACCAACCACAATGGTAACAAATTTTAGTCGAGGCTCCTAATCATTCTTTGAATACAGCCTATCATGAATTATCAACATCATGGTAAATTTGGTGATTTAACCAATGTAGTTGTTCCACTATAATTCAGAAACATAAAGACCTAAATTATATTTTTGGAAGAGCTGTAGAAGAATTCCCTTAAGTACTCCCACACTTCCATTTGCTATCCTATCTCACTTGTCATTAATTACAAACTAATGAGTGCCATTTTCTGTTCTGCATTGATACTTTACTTTCTCCTCCTGTGGGGCCATCAACTAGCACTGAAGGACGTGTCCAGACTGAAAGTATTTCATCACGTCATCTCACAAAGCTCAGCTTTTAAGATAAAACAAGGCTTTAGTACAAAATAACCCCTCTTTCCAAAAACTAATTTCGCTGATAATCCCTTCAGTTAGGTGCAGTCTGTACTAGAACTTAATTTTACCCGTACTCTTACTTAGAAGCTGATAAGGATGACCACATGCTCTGTGACATTTACCACAGCCCTCTGGACATTTTCCTGATGTGCTAATACCATGTTTTGACCCAAACTATCCTTCAGTAAGTTTGGTTTCCTGTGTATTTCACCTCCTTGGCAATACAGAGAAGATTATTTTGCTCCAAGTTCCTCGGTATAAATTATGTTTGAGACAATGGAGTGATTTATACTAATAAATCTTGACCATTGTCTCTATGTACTTAATGACTGTCTACAATAATTACCTGTGATATTAAATCTATACTTTTAAATTGTTACACTAGTTGCTTGCATGGTTTTGGCTTGGGCTCACAAGCTCATTAACTCATGGGCATAGTAAAGGCACTAGCAGGAACCAGGAACTACTCCTGGAAAGCTGTTGGGACAGAGTGATCTTATTTTGAGTGATTACAAAGTCTGATAGTGCAACTGTGGTCTGTTCTCTTCTACTTGGCTGCCAAGTCACTGAATAGTGCTGGATGCATTTACCAGCACACACAGCCACCTGAAAGCATCAAGGGACACTGAGAGTGTGTCTGAAAAGGCAAAATTTTCTAATTGTCTCTAAAACACACTGTAGATGGGCTGCAGACCTGCAGACTGCATGTTCTGTTAGCTGATGATAGAGTAAAAATGGTTTTATACCACCTGGGAGATGGATGGGGATATGACCTGTCTCAAGTACAATCTAAAATAGTCCTAGGACTGCCTGGACTATCCAGGGCTCCTTGTAAGCTGGTCAGAAGCCCCACACCTTCATGGACTCTGTCCCTTAGAGCCAACCTCAAGAGGGACAGAAGAATCAGCACCTCCTGTTCCTACACCAGAATTCCTCATCGCCCATTTTGTGTGAAAGACACCAAGTGGTTTCTGGGGCTCACACCACAGACTCTTCTCTAATGTCAAAATAGAGAAGGAAATTTTTAGAACAGTCAGAAAGCTTTTCTGTGGTTAAAAAAAAAAAAAAAGAAAATAAGAATATCCCAGAACCCAAAAGTGATTGAAAACTCAGTGTCATAACTTCCCTTCCCACCAGTAGACATACTGAAGTTATTGGTAAAAGCATTAATTAATCACACAACTTCAAAAATCTGTGTCAGTAATAAAATAAATACGGACAGTACAGCCAGACTGCTCCTGAATATTGGATGTGTTATTACAATAATTAAGGTGAATAGTGATTACCTGTCTTGCTTGTTGATATTTGTTTGGGAAGATAACTAGAGCTACACTAAATGACATTCTAAACATATGTTTGGAGTATCATTCACTTATGCATCAACCCCTTTCACATGGCAAGAAAAAGCCACACATACTAAGTGCTAAAGTGCAATATTCAACTTGAGCTTCAAGGAAGGGTGATTGGAAATAAACTGCAAACTACAGAGTGAAATTCGATCCAACAATGTTGTGGCTTTATCACTCAACCATGAGCATGAGATCATTGTTTACCCAAATTCTGAACTATGGGTCTTTGTAAAAATAAAGCATATTGACAAAAGTGAATTAGACACAGACAGTCTGAGTGTGGTTAGTATCTGGCAGTGCAAAAGATCAGGGAAAAGAAGATAAAATGGCAACAGTTTACCTTTCCCCCAAGAAAGAGGGTGAAGAGGGAAATTACTGGATTGGAGTCAATTTGAAACAAAACCAGACTTTGTTTTAAAAACTGAGAATGGATGTTCCAATTAATTATTCCCGGTTACTCTAGTCCAGCATATTTTGCCATATCCAATATTCACTTCAGAAAACTGGCAATATTTGGCATTTCACATGATTAGCCCCTACCTCCTGTTGCTTCAGGGTATTAGCTTTACCTCTTGTCACTTCAGGGTATCAACTTTACCTCCTGTCGCCTCTCCTCCTCCCAGATTTCCCTTGTCCCTCTCCTCCTCCCTTGCTCCTGCAGTACCTGTGTTGTCATCACCAACAGCAACCAAACCCCAGCTGCTTCTCCAAGTGGCTTTGCCTCCCACTTCCCATCAAAAGACAGAAATGAGCATATGGTAATTCTTTATAGGCCTGTATGGAGTTCCAGATTCCTCAGTAGCATTGTTCTGTGTTCTCAGACATCCACTTCATTCCACCACAAAGGAGTCCGCACTTCATTCTTGTGGGAAGAGATGGATTAGATTAGACTGAGTTTATGAAGTGCTTTTTTATCCTTTGGGAAACAGGACATTATAAAAAGGCAGAGTTTTGTATTATCATTAAAGTGATGAACCGAATTATCATTAAAATGTAGAAATTACCGACGGACAACGAGAGTTTTTCTATTAGTAAAATCCCCATTTTATGGAAGTTGATCTAGAGCCAGTTTTCAAAAGTTCAGCCTCAAATGTCCAGCATTCATCAAAGAGCTGTAAAGATGACACTGCCTGGATATACCAGCACAGCAAAACCTCAAAGGACTCAGCTGCCTTCTGAGCTGGGAGGAGCACTTAGGTGATATCAAACTTTTATAAGACAGGGAAGTGGGATCCCAGCGCATGAATGCGAAAGAGCAGAGGAGGCAGAGTAGAGCACTGAAGAACACCAAGTGTATCCCATCTGGCTCAGAGCATTATCTAACAAGAAGACTATGCACAAAGAGAAAAGGTTTAAACCATTCGAGTAGCCGAAAACCCTATTTACACCTCAAGTTCCTCCATGACCTTGAGAGGCTACAATAATTTGAACCATTAGAAATGAGAGACAGACAGCAGTCTGTATTGTCATACAGAGAGCAGAGTATTTCAGAGTCCCTTGGAGCAGCCTCTAGGGGGTGACTGAGGACATTGCACAGCCCAGGGGAGGAGGGTGATAGCACATGGCTAGGGCATCAGTGGAACCAACCATGAATGGTTAGATCCTTCACATGCAGAAGGAAAGTATAAAAGGACAGATCATATCAGGTACTCCTAAACAGATGTAAGGCAACAGGAAGTAGAAGGACAGTTGTGTTGTTCAGGCGGAGTGAAAATAAAATCAGATCTTGCATAAGTAATACCTAGGAGGGGCAGATTCATCATTAAAGGACTTCCTTGCAACTCAGTTTGTACATGACTTTGGGCTCAAATCCACAGAGCAACATGGGCACCTTGTTTCTGCTGACTTAAATAGAAGGCAATATCCTCAAAAGACCAGACATAATCTTTCTCAATGTCATTTCTCCATCTATAAATCAGGGATAGCAGCACCTCACTCTGCTAGGATTTTAAGAAGAGAAACCCATGAAGAGTTTGCTTACACCAGAAGCAATGAACATATGAGCAATGAAGGTAAGGTAAACAATCAGACACTAATAACTTGTGTCTTACTTGTTTGTAAATATTGCAGACATTGAATCCCATTCATTCCTGGTACAATGTCATTAATGAGGTCACATTCTGCATTGTCTGTCTTTATCTTTCTAATGATCCCTATGGAAAATTGAGGCAGAGAAAATGAGAAGCTTTATTGTGCTTAATATCCAAAGTGACAAGCCTTTGTAAGTGGTGAAATGAGATTCTTCTACACAGGTATAGTGATGAGGCTTGAAAGAAGCCTGTTGCTGGATTAAACAGGGTAATTGCAGTACAATTAGGTACAAGCACTTAACTCCCCTCTTCCAAATTCTCAATTATAGTAATAAAAATGCTTTTGTTTTGTCTTTTGTGCTTCATGGCTTACAAATACTCCTGTCTTCTGCAGCTCAAGAGAAAAAAAAAGGAGAGAGAGAGGAAGAAAGAGCTTTGACACATATCCAATGCAAGTGGTACAGTGTTCCTCATGATACATTACAGCAATGCTTAAACCCTGACAGCCTCAGTGCAACAGCACAGCTAAGTCTATCACTGTACTTTCCTGCCTTATGAAAAGAGCTTTGGATAAAATGCAAAGCAACACTCTTGAAAAACCTTCCAGTGGTTTTCAGAATTATTTTTTGGACTTGTCTGGTAAATCATCTTCACTTTCAGAGCTCATGGGAGACAACTTTGACCACAAACTGAAAACAGGATCCTCGTGATTTAGCCACTTTTGTGTTTCATGAGCATCATTCCTAACAGCAGGCAAAGGAGCCCTGATTCCTGCAAACATATCCATTATTGGCAAATATGCTCTAAGTCACCTCTGTGAAAAAGATCCCCAAGCTAGGGGAAGCTGATGTAGCTCCTTCACTACTTGCAATTCTTTTCTCACAGAATTTGAAGGGCACTTACGTCACTTGACATTGTTTCCTGACTGGATAGCTTTAACTTCTTAAAAAATTTAATTAGGCCAACAAAAAAATAACCACTGGTGAATAGCAGCTATCTTTCTATGTGATTATCTTTCTTTGCATGTAGATCTGGGTATTTACATGAAGGAGGAATGGGGAATTGCCAAGCACTAACCAAATTTTACTTTGATTTTTACCTGTCCATTGCACTGTTCATGGTAAGTACCCACCTCCAGTTCATATCCTCTGCTCCCTTTGATGCTTTACAGGGCAGACCCACCTAGAAATCTCTTGTTTGGTGGTCCTGCTTGATTTTATTGGGTTTTTCAAAACTGCACGACATTTTTCACATTGCACACTCCTTCTGGGCTTCTTCTTCATACCTTTCCGGTATCCAAAAAGGCACAGAAGGGTTCAAAACATGCCCCACAGGACATGGGGTACAGGTGTACAAAGCAGGACAGAATCTTTAGGACCTGTAACAGAACAGCATTTGGAGGTGTCCACAACTCCCAGTATGGAAAGAGAAGACGGTAGTGTTTGGTTTCAGACCCTAAAAAGGACAGTGGGATTTTGACATTATCACCTTGCCACTTTCCTGTTAGGTTAGTATTCAGGAAACCCCAGGCATTTTTATCCCATCCCTTCAATCTCTTGGATGCTTGGGGAGGCTGTAATTCATGGTAAAGCAGATGTACATTACTGCCTCAATCATGCCCGCCCCATGTTTTAAGCTTCACTAAACCCACTGCTCTTAACCAGGCAAGCTCCACATGTATGGCCATCCAAGAGATATTTGGATACCTGTTCAGCTGCCAAAACCAAAACAGATTGTCAGCCTTTCAAAAAGTATTACTTCTCCTCAAGAGTTTTAGCAAAGGAAGTACCTTTCCCACAAATGCTATGGGTGATGCTGTGGCCAACTAGAGCAGATGCTGGGAATCAAAACAAATATGCATGCCTACTGGGAGTCTGCTACAGAAAACTCAGTCCTGAAGAGCACTTGGGTATTCACTTAATTTTATTCATATGAGTAGCCTCAATGACATTAATAGGCATGAGGCTTAAATAATAGCTGGATAAATGCTCTCAGTTACAGAAAAAAAGTAAGAAAAAAGAAAAGCAAAAAGGAAAGAAAAACAATGCAAAGATTAGCTGATCTTTTTTATTATTATTATTATTTCACTGGAAATTTTCTTTTGTATATCATTAGGCTAAAATCCATGCATAAATATGTATGCCCTAGGTTTCATTAACGCACATTAATCCCACATTTTATTACTGTGCACATTTCAGATAAGTAGGGAGAAAGATTCCTTGACCCAAAGAAAAAGCTGATTCTGCCTATCATTTGAGTAGTTTCAGCATGTCTCCTAGATGTGTTGCAAGAGAACAAAAGATTGTAATTAAATTTAAAGGCATCTCAAAAATGTTCAGTTTACTCTAAGGGAGTCTCTTCTAAGCTTCTGCTGTCACCTTTCAGTCATTTCCTATATTTGGTCTTGCCTGCCCACTCTTATGGACAACCTGAAATAACTTCCTGGTCAGCCAGCACTGTAGGCTCTTTCAGTGGCCCATAACAAGTCTCCACTCCCATTTAAAATGCCTGAGGACTTAATATCTCCAGCTGCAGCTTCAGAAGGGCACAGAAATTCCCCTTGAGTCAGTACAGACAATGACACCTAGACAATGCTTTAGCAGACCCCAAGCTAGGCAGAGATGTTCAACTCAGTTGACTAAACAAGGTGTCAACTAAAACATCCCAGGGATTCAACACAGCACATGCACCAGAGAACAGCAAGGGCTGATGCTGTTCCCACAAGCAAAGAGGAGCTGGGAGCAGGGATGACAGCAGGGCAAGTAAGGCAACTTGATAGTCCCAGGCATGGCTGTGGCAGGCATGGCTGCTCATCATCGTACAGGTCAGCAAAGGTCAAGAAGAGACGACTTTAATGCAGCTCCTAAGAGAAGGATGGGAGTTGCTGTGTTCCTTATTTCTCAGAGAGCTCCTTGCAACCATCTAAGCTGATCAGGACCCTCACACCATAAGATGGATGACAGGAAGAGGAGTTCAGGGCAGCCCATGACACCTGAGACAACACTGGACACTTACACTTAGGCAGCTGAACAGGCACATATGGGCATCTAATGCCATGTAAGAGAACCTCACTGGGCTGGCACAAGACCCAAAGCAGTATCACAGCCTTCCCATGCAGGCAAAATACTGCAGGCATTTCAGATGTCACTGGATGACTGCACAGACAACAGTATCACACTTCCAGCTGCTGCCCATCTCAATGTGTCTGTAGGCTGCACTTGACCCCATTATTACCTCTTTTCTGAATATAAAGTCTGGGCAAGTATCTATAGGTGGCCTAGTAGCTACAGGCATTGCCTACAGAAGAATAAATTCAGATTCTTAATCTCCAAATCTGCCCCAGCTGTTTAATACAGTTTATTGGGAAAGAGGTAGGCAGTTGGAAAAAATGGTTTATAGGAACAGTGGTTCCTGCTCCCTGACAAACAGAGACATAAGGATTTGGCTATTATCATTCTTATGATCCTAGCTGTTGTGAAATACAGCCATCTGCACTCACAAAAATGAAATCAAAATTAGATTATATATTTCATATTTTATATGTATGTGGATATATGTTTGTATAAAAAGCAGTGAAATATGAAAGAACAAAGAGAAGAAAATCTTACTGTATTGGTGGAAGGACTTAAGGTCCCAGGTCTTTCATTTCGCAAGAGTCCTTTCCAGATGTCTACTGCAACAAATTTCTTTGTGCATATGTTCAGCCCTAGCAGGCTCAGAAGCAGACATTGCTTTGTCTTTTCTGGTTAGAAATATAAATGTTCTGGAATAAAGATTTATTTGAAAAAAAGATATTTTAAGAGGTTATTCTCTTCTGCAGATCATGTTCTGGCTACATAAGAAAGTGGTATTTCACAAGAAGAAGGTATCTGGGACCCCAAGAGACTCATGGATGAGGGACACAGGGTGAGAGGCAACAGATACCACACCTGAAGTCACCGCATGGAAACAGCTCCTTCAGTCTGTGTGTTTCATCTGCAGTGATGAGGACAAAAGCTTTTCCCAGGTTTGAAAGGAAAAGAGAGGTGAAGATTATGAAGTGTTTCTGTACTTTGGTAAGACAGGTTGCATGAGCCACAGACAGAAACTTTAACACACATCTCATTAGCAACTGTTTGATAATCACATACTTCCCTTTCTTGTTACAATGTCATGGTTTAGGGGCATTGCATTTGCAGGAAATTGAGAACCCTTCAATCTAGAAAAAAGTTTCCTCCAGCATGACATCCCATCTCTCCTCTAAAGATCATAATTTCTTTTCATGCCTCTGTCCTTCCTGACTTCTTGTCATGAATCAGAAACAGATGTGCTCATTTTTCCTTAAAAGCAAGTAAATAACCATGGTGTGTTGTGATCCTACTGCAACATCTCCTCCTGCCCACCACCTTTGTCCCTTTAGAACTCTATTGTTACAGTTTTCAGAAGATTTGGGAAGCTTCTGTAAATTTTCTGGCCAGAGTACACAACACAGATTCTTGTTCTCCCAGAGACACTGTCAGTGCTCTGTATTAGATCATAAATATGTATTTACATGAGGCTGATGCTGATAACAGCTATGAACCTAATAGAAAATTTTGCATTCAACAACAGAAAAGATTTTCGTTTTTCATCAGCCTGTAAGTCTTCCTTTCAAATTCATTTCTTTCCACTGGATACAATCTAATATGGTTTGAGAGTATCATAGCAATCTTGATGCAGCACCTGTTGAAAAATACATGGCCACCTCCTGGGGTGTGGATAAAACCTCAAAATGGAGAATAAATAACTTATTATAAAGAACTGGATTTCCAGTTGTTATTCACGGTAATATAAAAGAACTCCTGCTTTATAATTTAGAAACTCCATCGGTTTCATATCTTTATAGTATTTTGAAGGCATACATCAGGTAGAAGGAAAGAATAACCATTTACTTTTCCATTAAGAAGGGTAGAAGAACAGGAGAGATGTACTGCTTTCTATATAAAGGTACCAGACACTGCTTAAAAACTGAAAATGAAAAACCTCATAAAAATAAATAAGGAGCTCATGTCTTTCACCTGGGAAAGAAATATATTAAAGGAGGTCCCCCCCTCAAACTAACCCCTCAAAAAACCCAAATAAAGATGTACTAAGACATTGGGTCAAAGGGTCAGAAGACATGAGCATGACAACAGATTTGTACTTCTGGCCCCAAACCAGGTGAGAATGAGTTCCTGGGGGTTATAGGTTCCTGTTTGCATGCAAGGTGGGACACTGGCTGTATCAGTCATCCATGATGTCTCAGTGGCAAATCCATGGACCAGTGAGACACCTGACACCAAATTGAGTTTTTGGCCTCTTGGCCAGAACAAAATCAAATGCCATGGTATCACAGCAAGTGGAAACTAAAAAATGCAATATAGTGAACAATAGCACATAAAAAAAAATCAAAAGGGAATTTGAAGATACTCAGAGTAGGCTGACATTTAGATATTGTATTTCAGTTTCAAAAAAGATGGCTATTATGTGAAAGCTATGAAATGTGACATTTTTTACCAACTAGCACTAGGCTTCTTGATATATCTGTTACATACTTTCTCTGCATGTACCTATGCCTGTGTGTGAGCACAAGAAAATGTAGTTTTTCATTACAGCTTTGCACTGCTTGAAGCAATCACAGTCCTGAAGGTCTAAAATTATCTCATATTCTTTCTCTTTAGATTGTTTTTTCTGTCCTAAGAATTGGGTTGGATTTTCAAAGCTACCTGGAGAATATGGATGAATCTCAGTATTCACTCCATCAGCCACTACCTTGATCTAAAGTACAGAAACACAACAGGAGCTGTCTGAGGATGGTGTATGCGTAGGACAAAAAGAATTTGTATTTAGGATACCCAAACTCAGTCTACTGGCTACATCTGTACTTTTAAATTAAACAGTCCAGGGAGCCCAACTGGCTGTCCTGTTAAACAGTTTGAACATGGCATGCTTTTTCCAAAAAAGCCTTGCAGACATAGTTTAGGGCTTAGCATTGGCTATGGTCCATTCCCAGTAGGCACATCAGATGAGCTCCCCTGTGTTAAAGAACCAGCACTGTGATGCCATATCCACAGCCAAAGGCCTTAGCACTGCTCAGTTTGCCAAATAGATGGAGACGCTTCATGAAGTTATCATGGCACGACCACAGGCTCCTCAAATGCTTTTTGACACATCACACACTAGGCTCCCAGCAAAAGAACCAGTAAAATGCAGTGATAAACAGTGATTAATTATGTATACTTTTGGCAGCAGTTGGGAGCACTGCAATTCAGAACTTATTTAAAAAAATCCGAAACAATAAAAGAGTACTCGAAGGATAGTGTTGTGCCTGACCACGGATCTGGCACAGCAGTGGATACAGGTCTTAGCTGTGCTGAGTCCTGCTCTGTGACCTTGGGACTTAGACTTCATATTCCTGCATCTCAGCTCATCAATAAAGCTGCAATGACAAACCACCCTCAGTTCTCAGCTATTATACTCAGCTCATCAGGGCAGAGTGTGAACATCTCTTAATATCATTTTGGACAGCATGAAGCTCAGTGGGCTCTCGCTCTCAATTTGGGCCTCTAGGCTTCTGGAATGCACCAAACAATAAAGTTGTATATTTTGAATAGCTTTAGTAAATCATCTATTAAAAAAAGAGTTTTCGCAGAGCTTGCAGTGTGCCTCATCATGGGATGTACTGCCAAAATTGTAACAATTAGCTGTCTATCTTAGGTACTTCTGTGGCTCCCAGAACCATAGTACATCAGTATATCACAAACTTTAATGGATTTTTCCTCCCCATCCAGCTGTGAGGCTGAGAAGGCAGCGCTAGCGTCACCCTTTTACAGCAGTCAGTGAGACCTGTGTCTGAGCAGGGGAGCGTGGCAGCTTGGGAAGAGCCCTGCATGGTCCCACTGCCCCTTGGCCTCTGTGCCCTCACCGTAAAGGAAATCCCAGCCTGCAGGCTGGAAGGGGTGGTGGCATATCCTATCCAGATCCCAAATGCGGGCGGGTTAAGGACCAGGATCACTGCAGAGCACATTTCTCCATCTGCCCAGAGCTAGTCAGCAAGCCCAAGTCATTTGGAAGACTAAATGCCACTGATTTCAGGAAGGCTGATTTTAAACACACCTACAAACCCAGGCTGAGGCAGAGATCTGTGCTTTTAAATTGCAGCTGGATCTGATCACACCGTGAGATAGCTTACCCACAGTAGCTGCAAATTGTTCCAGATTGAGTGCAATTGTCTGTGTGAGCTCTGGGATTGACAAAGCCCAAGGGGCTGACCAAGGCTACACAGGACATTACTGAGAGGGAAAGCCTTTTCTCCTACAGAAAGTCCAAGGCAGACCCTGCAACCTCTAAGATGTTTTTCCTTTTAGATATAATTTCCCTCCTGGGTAGCAGAATCAGGGAATTGGAATTTTGTAAATACCCTTTTCCCATCTTGATGATAATTGACCACAGAAGTTCTCTTGCAGTTTCTGGAAATAAAGTGGTTACCAAAATTAAGTTTCATTTCAGGAATATGTTTTATTCAAGAGACTGTCAAACTGATTGTCAAACAACCTTGAGTACAAATTTTAGGAGTAAGTACCCTGGAACTGCTGCCTTCCTTTCACAGAGATCAGGGACTGGAAGCAGAAAACTTTGGGTCATTAGTGGATCTGACAGAGAAAGGAGATGTTCTTCCCACTAGACCTTCCCATTTCTTCCCACTAGACCTTCCCATTTCTTCCCACTAGACCTTGAAAGCCTGGCAAGGTCCCTGACCCATCACAAGATATGGAGAGGGCCAGAATGAGCTGATGGTTTTAAACCTGTTGTAGAGTTAAGTGAAACTGTGAAAGTAATTTGCATTTTGAAAGAGAATGAAAGATCAGTTAAAAGCCAGGTGCATTCTTTTCAGGTGATTTTTCCAAGGAAAATATCTGTAAATTTGCTTTCTGGCAAAGAACTGGAGCTTTCCTGGTTCTTCTGCAACATATGTCAGCACCGTCATTATTTTGCTGTGGAGGCATACTGGGCGAACAAGGCAGAGGTAGAAGCTGGGAAAATGGTTGGTTGAACAAAGCCATCCTTTCTTTTCCTGCTGTTAGGCAGCACTTAAAAGAAACTGAGGTGGAAGCTAGTTTTCTTTTCAGCATGAGGTTGGAGAACACACAGGATCTTTAAACACAGTTCAGCACCTTAACCAGTGAGCAAGAGGTAATTAAATTACATTTGTCCAGGCTGGTTGTTAAGTTGTCCTGGGTGGCTGAACAATGGGCTTTTCTGAGCCTGGAGAAAATACATGATTTTACAATTAGATTAAACAACAAGAAGACAAAGAGATATAGGAAGGATGTTTTAAATGACAAGAGCTACAGAGACAGAAAAATCTGATGTTTGTGTTGCTAAGACAGCATGAAAGGACTTTAAGAAGGCTTTGAAGAAAGAAAGAGGACGTAAGTAAAGCAGAAAAATGTCAGAGGTGTACACATAGAAAACATATTAAGGAGGCCAAAAAATATGTTATTATTTTTGTGTTTTGTTTTCTCAGTCTGTGATGGAGTTACATAAATCGAAAACCAACAGCTGCAATGCCAGTCAGAGTATGGAGGACCTACAAACAGCCCCTACTGCATCTGCCTCTGCTCCAGGCATTCCCCAACTTCACCTTCTCAGGCTCCAGTACATGCAGGGCTCAGTGTCATACTCTGGAGGAACATTGGTTTGAGAGGTAGTGATTTGAGATTTATGTTCCTCATGAAGGAATATGGTCTTCCAGGACACAGATCTGCTGTACTTTTTTCTGGAAAGCACACACACAAATACAGACACACTTCGTGCTGTGTGATACTTTCAGCAAATTTTAAAAAACAGTTACATCCACATTCCTAAAAACAGATGTATATTATCATTTCAGACAGTGAGATATGAACATTTTAAAAATAAGTTACTGTTTTGTAACTCCTGTCAACACCATCTTTTACTTAAGATGTGCAAAACTTCTATTGCGCTGACTTAAAAATGAGCATTTCCTTTTAGTTTGGGGCATGAAGACTCATAATTTACATTATTGAGAAACAATTTTCACAGTATGTTGTTCTGAAAACCTTATGTTGCTTTTTTGTGACATTACTAATTTTTCTTTGTGTCTTTTTCCACATCCCATTGCCACTGGTTTATGACAGTGCAAGTGATCATTTGTGTGTTTGCATGTCTGTGCAAGTCAAGGTCTGTGTAAAAGGGAGCAATAATCCCCCAGCACACACACTTCACACAGAAGGTTTTCTATTTTTATATAGTCTTTTGTCCCACTACTTTACTTCAAGTCTCTTCAAAATAGGAACAACGGTTGCCTCAATACATTTAGGATGCAATATGATAAATAATTGTTTGTAATAGATGTTCTTATTCATACAAGATGATCCACTCATAGCAGAGAGGCTCTTCTCAGGCACATGAAGGTGGCCTTTGGATTGAAAACAGCATAATTTCTGTCAAAAATGAAGTCTTCAGGGAAACAAAACAAAACTCCAAGAAAATACACACAATGTGGCACATTTAAAACACAGCTGTACCTTCCTTCTAGTGGCTAGCTCAGCTGGAGAAAGCCATAATTATCTAGTTTAATGTGGCTATGGGACCAGTACAGAGTTAGGGAGCCCTGCAATTTTCCATTAGCAGAAAATTGACAGAGTTCCAGAATATATTTTAAGTTGGACATGGACTTTGCACTCCTACTTATGGTAAAAAAAGTGAAGAAGAATGTGATATATTTCAATTCTTATACTTCTGATTTAATTCTGGTCTTCTTCTGTATCTTTTATTACTATTAATTTTAATTTAATTGGAAGGGCCTCCTTTGCTCTAGGCACCACATACATTAATTAAAATACAAAAAGAAAGATTAAAAAGTAATTCAACAAAAAATCTTTTGATTAGACCAAATATCGGGGTCCAGTAGGTCATCTTAAAACATTCCTCAAAAATACCACTCACAGAAACTACAACTTTGGCTGTTGGGCCCCTCCAGGACAAACACCAGTTCAGGAGGTCAAACAGATTAGAAAATCTGAGCTGAAGAGGAGATCAGAGCATTTCTGGCAAAAAACAGCCAGCAGGATGCTCCATACAGATGTAATGTTATTGCTAACCTCAGTTGCCCGGTTCAGGGAAGGCGAGGGGAAAATATTTTCCCAAGGAAACAGGTTCGTGCTGTGCTGTTGGCACCTGTTTTCCGAATTCTCCTTGGCAGAGGGTAGGAGCCTGCAGGGCAGCAGTGCACATGCTCCAGCTGTGTTGGCTCCTAAGTGGATTTGTGCATTTTGCACTGGCTTTCATTCCCAGCTGCTCCCACTGGAGATGCCACAATCACCCTTCCTAAAGGTGGCTGATGCACTGGATGTATCAGAGAAATGATCACACTCATCTTGTCAGGAATAGATTTTGTTGTCCTGCGCTTTACTCAAGGCCTCAGCTGTATTTTAGGTGCATTTTGCTTTTTAGGAACCATTGTTGTAAACCCCTTTTCACGCTGATTCTCTCTTTGTACTGATTGACTTCCTGGACAAAGGAGGTTATAGTTCAAATCTTCCAAGGATTTTAGGAATAAAGTAGCTGAGCTGATAGAAAAATATACAACCTCTCTTTCAAGATAGCTACTCTATTACACTTTTGTGGGATTGCAGACACTGCACCTATACTTTAGAAAAGGCTGGACTTCTACGCTGGTATATCTTGATATTTTTTTCAAAAAACCATTGCATATAGAATAATACGTTTCTTCATAAATCAAGATAAAACAATATCTAATTAGCACAAATTCTGAAGAGAGAAAGTATGCCTCACTACTCTATTAATATTCTTTGAATGTGTTGATAAATTAGCAGGTAAAGGAGAAAACATTCCTTTGATTACATAAAGTTTTTGTCAGGGTTGCCAACAACATGGTACTCCTGAACTTAGAAAGTCATACAGAGGCAAAGTACCAGTGTGAATTAAGAAATGGCTAAGAGACAGAAGACAAAGTTAGAATTAATGGCCAAGTTAAAAATTTAACAGCAAATGCCTTTAGATTTTACATTGGCACTGGCATTATTTAACATACCTGTTAACACCTGGAACAAGAAATGAACAGTGAAGTGTCTCAATTTGCAAATGACAATATATTATGTACACAACTGAGATCTGGCTACCATTCCAGGGATTCTCAAAGAAATTTAACATATATAGGACTTAGCTTAACGAACACCAAAAAAGTTCACCACTGAAAACTGGAAAGCAATACATATCAAACTGAAAGAAATTGAGTTACACATACAGCATACGCTGCTTTAAACTGTGTTAGGAAAGAGATTAGTTGCAATCGTAACCATGTAACAAGAACTGCACTTGCAATTAAACAGGCAAATGCAATTTAATAACAAGAAAATTCATAATACCCGTATATGAAATAATGACGTGCCATTATAATCTTGTATCCAAACAGACCATGTTATCTCAAAAAAGTTATTAAAAATTACATGTTCAGAGACAGGTTGAAAATCATCAAGAGCACAGAGGTCACATACGTAAAATCAGAATGAAAAGACTGGGATTGTTGACTTTGCAAATTAGAAGACATAGAAAGCCTACACAAAAGCATATAAAATAATGAATTTCTCAAAAAGGCAGATTGCTAGCTCTGTTCTCCTTTGCCAAGGAGACATTCAATGAAAATGAAAGATAATCAATTCAAAGCTGATAGAAAGTAATAATTTTTCATCCATTACATGATAAGATTCTGCAACTCCCTGCAGCAAAGTCGTCATGAGATCAATAGTCCAGTAAAACCCAAAGAGGAACCAGATTTCTTACTGACAATAAAATAGCCCTCCTTTTAACAACCTGACGAAGTATGCTAGAAGGATTGAATATTCCAGGGTTTAAATCAAACTCTGGTGATTATGAACTTCCTTGAACACCTCTCCTGCAGCATTCCCACATGGGGGAACATTGACTCAGCTGGCTTTGGCCCTTGACAAAGACAAAGATGGTCTGCATGGATCCTAAGTCTGCTCTAAAAGGGCAGTTCCATATATTCCCATCTTTTCAAAAATAAGATTAAAGGACATGCCTGCACATACATCCCTCAGTAGGACTCTAGCAAGTGTGCAGTGTGGTTACTTGCCAAGGAGCAGTTTGGTATTTTGGGGTGCAGTCTCCATAGTATGGCTCCTAAATAGTCCTTCCTGTGATGCTTCTTCCTTTATGCATCAGACTGCAGTACCTAGTGAAGGCAGAAGCTTTTGTGTTGTCAAATAGTTCATAGAGTGAATTTTCTATCTCTTCTTCTTCTCATTGTGATAGATAGCACAACTCTCCTTCCTCTCATTTACAAAGATTTTTCTCAAATGAACTATGAATAATTAAAATCTAACTCCATTTGTTCATTTTTTTCTTAATTGAAGAAATTAAAGATGTATGTAGTGTGACTTCAAGGACTGCATATGAAAAGATATACATTATTTTATTCAAGTATAGCACTTTAAATGGCACAGCACATATTTTTCTACTAATTCATGCCTCATTCAAGTTAAATATTTGCGCTATATGTGGCAAATTAAGCTAATAAAAGCAATTTTATTAGATGCTGGTGTTTTTGTCACATCTGCAAACTCCAGTATTTCCACCCTTGTGCTCACTGAGCAGTAAAAATTTCTTTCCTACACTTTCTTCTCCTTTTTTTAACCCCAACATTGAGTTACTGCATTTATATTATTAATGAGACTGTCCATAGCTAAATAACTGAAATATAGATTCATTATGGACATAAGCCCTCTTGCTGCAGGGCACAAGCACATTGCTGACTGTTTGGGGTTAAGCAGAAATCTCCCCAAAGGTCTGGTTGTTACAGTTATTCATTAGGAGATTAGCTGCATCCTCCCTAGACGTATCTCATTATGATGGCTTTTGGACTGTGGATACTGGAACAGACTAATAATTTAGCAGGTTCTGTGCTGCTGTTCCTCTGATCCTAACATGCCACCGCTAGAAAACTTACAGGAGTTCATTACTGGAGGCAAAAGGATAAGCAAAACCTAATAGGAATTATTTTCCATATGGATCATTTGCTAATTAATTTTATCTATGGCTAATGAGATGATAGACCAGTAGATCATTGGATTATTGTAAAAATTTGCTTGCAATACATTCTTAATAAATTTTTTTCTTTTTTTTTTTCAACTGCAACTGTTAGAATTTTGCATCTCATTCTATTCCAGTGATTGTTCTTCCTGCCCCATTTTTAAGCTATCAGTATACTATAACTTCAGTTAATTACACAATATAAAACGTAGAAGAATGAGAAGTTCATTGAATAATGAATTTCACGGTGACATATTTCCAAAATCCCTCCCATCAGAATATTTGCTGTTCCTCCTCGTCTCCTGAAACATACCACTACCACAATTCCCCACCATTTCATACAGCAAAAAATCCCTTTCAGTTTCCCAGAGCCACCTTCAGACCCTCTTTCTCAATTTTGCTTGCCTAATAGGCAGGTGAAAGTTGGCTTGGGCTGTGATTAGCTCAGTATTTCTGCACAGGGAATGGCCAGTTGCCATTTCCAGAGAGAACAAATAAATGGTTGAATGGCTCTTGACATGATTTCAGCTGGAGCAATGATATATAAACATCTACCAAGCCGATGATTTTCACAAAATTTGTAGGAATGTAGTATCTTTGAAACCTTTACTCCTCTGTCAAACAGAGATGAAATTGGTCCCCAGGTTCAGAAGATACAAGGAGGGAGCTGGCAGACAGCATGATGGTGTTAGTCTCATTTCCTTAGGAAGCTTGGCTAAAAATACCAAACTTTGAAAGCAAGAAAATTAAGTGCAAAAGACATTATAAACTCTTCAGTGCTCTCATAATAAACAAAAATATGTTATCCTTGCCAAGCACAATGGAATGAGATTTCACCAACACATAACAGGCTGTGAAGTGCTGACTGCTGGTTGAAGTCAGTGTTGCAGTAGGAAAGTGCCACACTGCAGAGTCAGCAACACACTTAACTATTCACTGCCCTCAGTTAGATGCTGGAAGTTAACATCATAAATTAGTGTCTGTATGACCTGACAGGGATTGTTGTTCTGATCCAGTGGCTGGCATTACAAAGAGGAGATGTGGGTCCAGAGCTTCTCTTTAAGCCTGGCCTTAAAAACTTGAAGTCTTTGGTGATATTCACTTGTCATGAAGTCAGACACCTTGCTGGAGGTGCCCAAGCTACAGGGCTGGTAATCCAAGCCTCTCACTATTGATGCTGGAGAAAGACTGGCTTTTCTGAAGAGCACCTCAAATCAGCTGCTGTGCAGATTCATCCTTTGAAGGAATTTTTAACTCTCTACTGATCAGCAAAAGAGGCTTGTGATATTCACCTCATAACTTAAGCTCCAAAGACTGGTGTCTAAAGCTAGGTAGAAACATCACCAGCCTTTAAAATGCTTGCAAAAAGACTAGGTTTATTAACATTTTTCCTTTCCATTTTTTCTTCTCTTCAGCAGCAAATAAACCAAAAACTCCTCATTTATTTCTTTTCTTCTTTAACACCAGCATCACACATTCCTCTGCACCTTGAAGGAGGCTTACTAGCTGGCCACATTTCCCTTTGCTGGCTCTGTGAAAACGGAGATCAAGCGATGCTGATCCATGATTCATGAAAAGAGAGGTCTCATATGCATCACTCAGGTTCAGCCTGTATCTGTTGCAGTTTTGAGTAAACAACAAAATGTTGGGCAACTAAATGTCCAGGCCAATTAAGTTTAACTAATTATTTCTAGGTCCTTCTGCACTGAAATGATTAGGCCCTGAAGTTGTTTCTGTGAGAGCAGTAGCTTGGATAAAATATTTAGACCCAGAAGAATGCATGTCACCAGTCTAAAACAACTGCAAGGCTCAGTGATATAAACCCATTTGGAGTCTGAACTAGCAGACTGGATCAACTAAAGGGGTAAGAATAAGAAGACCAGTCTGTTGTGGCCAGCCTTCTAGAGTGCTTATTAATATGGAGTGGAGTATGATAGCTGGGCTTCTATGTTCCCTCAGTAAAGTCAAAGTCTAAATTCCAATACCAAATGGCTGTATACTTTCAAAATTCTATCATGCATACCCCAAAAATTTGGTCAGCAATTATTTGACTTTTAGGCAAGCTATCTGACCAATAGGAGTGCACCTAAGTGGTTAATTCTACTCGCAGGCTCACAAAGGACTAAACTGCAGCTCCACCAGGAGCTAAAGGGAGGAACAGTGGGATAATTCACTGCCAAAAAGGGGAAAGGGAAATGGACTGTTTTTCAGAGCCCGCGATCTTTTCCCCATTTCCCTCCAGCACAACCATCTCAGCTCCATTATTTTGAACAGCTTTTTTCCCCTCAGGCTCTTGCAATGCCCAAGCCTGCAGAGGTGCAGAACCATGACATAACCCATCACCTCCAGGTGTCCGTGGGGAGGTCATTCCTTCAATGAAGTTGCTCTCTGCAATGCATGGGTCACTCCCTAGCAGAAGATGGGAGGAATGCTGCACATATTGCAGATGCCATGAATTAATGTGTTTAGGACAGTGGAAATAAAGATGAATGCCCCCTTTTTGCCTCCATGTTATTAAACAGTTACATTTAGGACAAACCAGGCTGATAGCCCTCACTGAGGAAAACCTAGCGCCATGCATGTGCCTTTAGACCAGAATAATTCTTGGAAACCATGCATTCAGACCTAATCAAAGCTTTTTAAAAGTCCAGCAGGTACCACCAGGATGCAAGCAAATTTTGGCATTTCTACCTCCCCTTAAAATCCTCACTTGAAAATGAAAAACAAGTGAGATTCTTATTTATGGAAAGGTCCCTTTACATTGCAGAGTGGTATGAATAGGTATCAAATATATTGTGTTGCATATATATAGCTTTGCATGTGTGCAGAATATCTTGTGTGAAAGGAAGTGCTTCAATATTTGCTCAGTATTTCATTTCCCAATATAATTTCAATATGTAAAACAAATGTTACCTATACAGCACACCCTTGTAAGTCATACAGATGCAGTTCATTCCACCAGGCAGGTTTTATTAGTCACAAATCCTAGCCAGCTTGTTTCTTTCTCTTGTATGTTGTAGTGTTCATAAGACAATTGAGTCTGGGGACTGGAAAACATCCTCATATGCAAATTTGCATATAAAGCATACCTTTTAATTTATTGTTTGGATATTAGGTGCTGTGACAAGATAAGTCATATGATGTGTAATTGGCCCAGTGAGGATTTGTTGGTGTGTATAATGTATACACTTTTATTAAAGTACAAGAAGAAAATTACTTTGTCAATCATTTCTAAGATAAAAAGGGCCTGGAGAAAGCATTAATTCTTCTGCTGTCACTTCTGGCACTGTAGTCCTTTCTATGCACAACTACATTTTAAAAAATATTGCTACTGTACTTTATTCTTAAATAATTCAGAAGTTTTCTGATTTCTGATTTGATGTGAAAGATGGTCAGATGTGTTTGCACAGGCATGCACATGCGCACACACAACAGGAACCCAAGATCTGAGTTAATAATTTATAATTAAAAATCCAAATTGATAAAACAGATGGGAATGACATTGCTGTCCCCATTTTGTCAGAGGAGAAGTAAACTCCACGAATAGGTAAAGTCAACCCAAAGCAATACTGGCACTTCTAGAACACATGTGTTATCAATACACAAAACCATTCTGTATCTGTGTTGATGTTCTTCCACTTTGTTGGAAACAAGAAGACCTATTCAATCATCATCAGAAATAAAAGTATTTCCTTCACTTTGTTTATATTCCAGCCTTGTCTACAACAATGTTATCTTGCTCACAAACATCTAAGGAAAGTGAAGGAAAGGTAAGGTCTTTCCTCTTGAAACACAGACCTGCTGTCCAAACTCTTTCATTTCCACCCATCACTGCAAGCAACAAGGTCTCTCTTCCTGCCTCTTTGCTCCAACTCCTCTGTCAATTTTGCTTTGATTCTACACTGTTCTTGGGGACCATAGCAAATTTTGTCAGAAACTATCCACAAAACACACACACCAAAGTGGAAAAGATTCTGTCTTTGGGCATACATGGAACAGATTAACCTACAGTTTGACTGGAATATCTGCTGGGATTTTTGTAAAAGAAAAGAAAAAAACAAATAACTTGTCCTTAAGCAAAGCTGAAGTCCATCTCTGGCTTCACAAGCTTCTAAGTGGAAACACATTACAGTTAATAAAGTTTATAAAATACAGATTCACACCATGCAATCCATTCTGGGCCACCACCTCTTTGGCACTCAAATCTAGTTCTCGTTAAACTAGACATACATCCATTTGGACTGCTCAGAAATTTTGAAATATAACATCTCTCCTCAAGGTCATTTCAATAATATAATGAGCCAAAAGACTCCCAGGGTAGCACCTCTTTGGGTCAGTTCCCAACCACATTATTTACATGTGCATACACAATCAGTTGTTGATCTACGTGCAGCCTGGGGAAGGGCTTTGCAGAAGATGCCGAGCCAGTTAGTAACCAAGTACCAACCCACTCTCTTATTTATTGGCCACCCATTTTGTGGTCCATTCACTCAGTGCCTGAAGTAAGCCCCGCCAGGAGGTCGTGAGCCCATGCCAGCAATCCCAGCAAAAAGCATGGAACCCAGGGAGCTGCCTGGGCCCAGGTCTGCTCCAGGAGTAAAGAGCTGGTGGCCAACACACCCATCAGATTCTTCAGGATGTCTCCTGAGGGATGCAGATCACAAAAGCACAAGCATTTGCCTAAGTCTGCTGTCCTAGGGCAACTCTGACTAAATGGCAGAGAGAGTCAGAGCCAGCCCAGACAGTCTGGCTTGGCACGGCCTCCTTCACTCTCTCCTGCCACATCAGCTCCCTTTTGCAGCCAAATATTCTTTTCCTGTGGGTTGCTTTTTTTTGTATGTAACTTCTGAAGCATTCATGAACTCAAGTCTTTAAAAGAACTGTAAAACAACACAGCATCACATTGCCTCCTGTACTCTCTTCCAGCCTGGCAGACACCTTGAGATCTGCTCTGTTGAGCCTGCTAGCAGAGGCAGGAGAGTAGCTGACTGTTTGAGACAGTAGCCTCTGTTTTTCAACCTCTAGGTGAAGATGAAGGGCAATAAATGAGTTTGGTTTTTTTTCCAGTATGATTTACAGCGAAAGACATGTGGAATGGCATGGTTCGTTTCAAAACAGCACACCTTCCCTGCCACCCCAGACCAGGGGCCCTCACAAAAATACCTCTTGCAAATAGTCCCTCACACAGGCTCACACGGACCATGCCTGAGCTGCATTTGGGAGTGTGATGATTTATGCAGGCCAAAACTGTACCACAGCCTATGATAAAAAATATAACAAAATAAACAGCGGTGCTGCACGTGCCCTGACACTGACCTGCAGGTGTAACAGGCTGTCCTTGTACGAAGGGGCTTGGAGCAACCTGGCCTGGTGGAAGGTGTCCTTGCCCGTGGTGGGGGGTTGGAATGAAATTATCTTTAATCTCCCTTCCAACCCAACCTAAACCATTCTGTGACTCCACAATTCTATGAAACACCTCCCCCAGCGCTCCCCTGCAGATTTCAGGTACTGTTCACATATCTTCCCCTTTTTTTTACCAGGACTTTTCTACTTCTCTCCTCCATTTCCAAAGCACAGACCCACCTCTGAGCTCCCAATCCCAACCATTATGGCTGTGTCTGTTTTCCTCTTCCTGCTGAGCTTCGTGTCCCAGCCATTCATGCTGCAGCAAACCCCAGCTTGCCCCATGTTCTCACCCAGCTTGCTCACTGGGATTGAAATCTTTAGCACCTAGAATAGCTCTCCTGTGACAAAAAAAAGCACATATAAATATTTTTCAGAAACTAAGAGTTTGGCCAAATGGAAGTAGCTGTATGCAAGGACAGCAGTTCCCTGACACACAGGCAATCTATCTGCCAGACTTCAAGTCCTTGCCTGAATTAACAGCTAAAGGCAGAACAGGGAAAAACTTGCTAATAAAACAACTGTAAGATTTTTGTTTTAATATTGGCAGAAAAACATATTTTCCCTGACCTAGTTTTAAAAAGTGCTGATTCACTTTTTTTTAAAGCTTCCTAAAATATTCAGCTAAACACAGGCGCTTTTCACATTTTTGGAAAGTTTTAATCCAAATTATTACAGTCTGGCAGTCTGGCAAACTTATAAACCACTGAAAACAGAACTCAACAATGATAAGGACTAAGAAACTTTAATCACAGGCTTTGCAATGGTGGTTAATCCCCAGAGGGGTTATTACACCAATACTAATTTTTAGAGATTATAGAATTATTTAATTTTTTATTTCTTGACTTGGAGAGGTTTCTGGTCTAAACATTTTTTATGTCTAATTATGATAGAGAAATACAGCACGAGTAAAAGTTATAAAAGCACTCACATCATTTAGACTGCTGGATTTTGCTAAGTAAAAAAGCTTCTTGGTAGAGGAAACAGTGGCAGAGTAGCAGAGACCTTAGTATTGTTCCTAAGCCTGGATTTTGTTCCACAGGATAATGCAGCCAGTAGTAGGCTAGTAACAAATTCACATTTCTGTACTGGAATACATTATTTTGTTACATTTAAACAAGAGAGGGAAAAAATATATGTACATTAATTTTATTGCTTTTAAAGTGCCATAATGCTGTGAACATCATCTCTTAACTGGTAGAAAGATGGGCTTCCCCACACCATTACAAAAGAACACACATTTCAGACTAGAAAGCAGAGAAAGTGATAAATCTCCTTTCTGAGTATTAGTCACCATTTTTTATTGTACCAGGCAAATACATTCTGGTTTTTAAACCTTTACATTAGAAACAAGGAATAGCTGCTTTAAACCTTGTTTAAAAGCTGGTCAAGGTTGTATTTGCTTATGTAAGGTTCATTAAATTCTTGTTCCCACCTGCTTTTTTTCATACTATTTCCATATCCTAAATAAAAGCATTAGTCCTCTCTGCTAGTTATAACAAATAATTCTTGTCAGTTATTGCTTTATCAACAAAAAACCTCCACCCTTAAAACCTTAGCTGACAGCTCTTTATAAAAAGCAACAACACTACTGAAAAAACCCAACAAAAAAGTCCCCAAAAACCCAAACTCCTGGCCTTTCCAAACAGGCCAATATATTTGTAACAACATCTTTACCGAGTTCATGTATCTTCTTTATTGCTCTTCATAAACAGGCTATTGGATCCTTCGGACTTCCAACGTGAAAAATGAAAGAATTTCCTCCCATTCTTGCCTCTCTTATCTCATAATTGTTTTGTTCAGAGCAGTAGGAGAGACCAATATAAATGTCTCTGCTATTTATTTGCCCTTTTCAAGCTCATTCATACTTTTCTTGAGGGCATTTTTTTCTCCTTTTCCTTTTGAATTTGTATCTGTTTACTGCTCCGTACACACAAGCAAGCTAAATTGTTTGAGATTTTATTCCAGAGCCTTATGTAATGCAGATAACAGAGCAAAATATTTAACAGTGAGACTTCACAGTGTTTTGTAATGATGGTACGAGGTAAAAAATTTAGGGATATGTTCAGCCCCAAGGAATACTTGTACAACAGAATTTATGTTCCCAAACCTGTTAAGCTTTCGAACATGCAACATCAGTCATCCTTCCTTCCAGACATCCTGGGCTATGTTGTTAGAGCCCTTGTTCTGAGCTCAGAAAGAAAAGGATGCAGCAGACAGCTGGATGCCCACATCTGAAATCTCTGTCCTGCATGACAGGGTTCACGGCTCGTGCTTGTCTTGAGGTATGGCAAGTGCAACTGGAGAATGCCAAGAGCTGTTTACAGGAAAGACGGTGTCTTCTCATGACTTTAGGAATATTAAATTGTGGCATGGAGCTTCAAAGAAATCCCAGGGTACTGGCTGTATTCAGTTTGCATGGCAAAGCTTTTGCTAGTGGGAGTTTTACAGGGGTGGCTTCTATGGGAAGCTGCTGGAAAATTCCTCCATGTCCCACAGAGACAGCGCCAGTCAGCTCCAGGATGGATCCAAGGCTGGGCCCATCAGAGATGATGGCAGTGCCTCTGGGATAACAGAGCTAAGAAAGAGGCCAAAAACAACTGCTCAGTTACAGCCAGAGAGAAAAGTGAGAATGTGTGAGAGCAACAGCCCTGCAGACACTCTCATCAGTGCAGAAGGAGGGGCAGGAGGCAGTCCAGGTGCCAGAGCAGGGATAGCCCTGCAGCCCCTGGTGCAGCCCATGGTGGGGCTGCTGTGCCCCTGCAGCCCCTGAAGACCCATGGGGGAGCAGAGATCCACCTGCAGCCCACGGAGGATTCCACAACAGAGCAGAGGATGCCCAAAGGAGGCTGTGANAGTCCAGGTGCCAGAGCAGGGATAGCCCTGCAGCCCCTGGTGCAGCCCATGGTGGGGCTGCTGTGCCCCTGCAGCCCCTGAAGACCCATGGGGGAGCAGAGATCCACCTGCAGCCCACGGAGGATTCCACAACAGAGCAGAGGATGCCCAAAGGAGGCTGTGATCCCATGGGAAGCCTGTGCTGGAGCAGGGTTGCTGGCAGGACCTGTGACCCTGTGGGGGACAAGTGTTGGAGCAGCCTGTTCCTGCAGAATTGTACCCCGTGGAGCAGCTCATCAAGAGCTGCAGCCTTTGGAAAGGACTCAGAGGAGTTCATAGAAGATTGTCTCCTGTGGGAGGGACCCCACACTGGAGCAGAGCAAGACTGTGAGGAGTCATCCTCCTGAGGAGAAGAAGCCACAGAGACCACCTGTGATGAACTGACCACAGCCCCATTCCCAGTCCTCTTGAGCTGCCTCGGGGATGGAGGTAGAAAAAATGGGGAGGGAAGCCTCAAACGAAGGGAGGGGTAGGAAGGTGTTTTAAGATTTGATTTTCTTTCTCATCCTACTCTGGTTTGATTTGCAATAAATTAAAGCAATTCCCCCAAGTAGAGTCTGTTTTGCTCACAACCCTCCCTGCCCTTAATTCACAAACCTTTTGTTATATTTTTCTCTGCCATGCACAGCTGTGGAGGGCAGTGATGGAGCGACTTTGGTGGGCACCTGGTGTCCATCCAGGGTCAGCCCACCACACTGGTAAAGACCCATTTCCTGTGGCTGAGCCTGCTTGCCATATAACTCTGTTAACCAAAGTAGACACAATCTGCTCCTGCCTACCCACAGCTGAAGGAAATCACTTTGGGTGCCTCTAGCAGGCAAAGGTTTAGACAGGACCATGGGTCAGCCTAGCCTTATGCACACACATATATATATATGAATGAATATATGGGTTAATAATTTGGAATTAAAATTCTCTACCTGACTCTAACATTCTCCCATAACCTTTTCCTAGCTGAAACCTAGCACAGCACAAAATCTGTGCCTGTGTTTTCAGATGACAGCCTGTAAAGTGTAAGACTGGTATGGGAATAAAGGTGATATGCTATTAATTATACAACAGAACCTGCATTGAGAATCTAGACAAGGAAGTGTGGAAACCATCTCTTAAGGGAAATTGTCATTTGGTGGTTTTTTTCTATCCTCTTTTTTCCTCTGTAGGTTCTTATAGCACGCTCACATCTGTAGCATCCAGTGGAGCATTAAGCAATGTGACTAACATCTGTCAAACGTGTGGTGTCTGCTTGTGTGAATACTTACTTGGAGTGCTCCCGAGGCTTGGCAGCTGGTTGTCTTTTGTGATCTGGAAATCAATCAAGGAGGACTTCTGCCAAATCAGAGATTTTTACACTCTTCTCTGTACTAATCGCAGCAGACATTCTCTTGCTGAGGCAAAAACCAGCCAGCTGAGGGACTGACAAACAGAAGTACCCAGAGACACGCCTTGCCTGGGATGCTTGGACAAGGTAGGTCTCCTGGGGACTGGTGGGGAACAGCACCCTGTGCTGCCTCATGAGATGAAGTGAAACTGCTTTAACTGGCCATGGTGTGAGGGTCTAGGGACATTTTATTCAGGAATTGGGAAAAATTGCCTGAAATCTTTCATTACAGAAGTTGTCCAAAACTGACAGTCCTGCCACTGCATGATGTGGGTGACAGCTCACATTCCCATGGCTAGCTTTTCAGTGATCATCAGGCTGCTGGGTAAGGCAGATCAATAACTGCTTTAATAAGACAGAATAAGAAGAGGAATACAGATAACAAATAAATCTTACATCCCTTTTTTCCCAGCTCTCTGTGTTTGTGCAGCATCTCACACACCCTGGCTGGATTTTGCCTCGGCCCACGGTGTAGAGTGGATCCCATCCAGGGAAGTAAGTATCACCATTTTGGTAATTTCAGCTAATATATTATTTTCTTAGTAGAAAACCACACTATTCACAAAGGACTTTTGCATGACAGCTTCTCACTGTACTTTTCAATAAAGGCAAGGCTGAGCAAGCAGTGTAATTGCTGGTACTGGGGGGACCTGCCTGTGGGATCACTCACAGTGATCTGGCTGAGGGTGTCCTGGGACCAGGGGTTTGTGCAGCACAACACAGCCTGGAGGCCACTCTGGATGTGCAGCACAGGCAGCATGGCACAGGCTGCTCAGCAGCCGCTGTGTGGGTCACCAACTATCACAACATGCAGCCGTGTCCCAGTCAAGATCGATATGTTCCATCCACCCCTTGATCCACACAGAGTTTCACTGTCCCAATTATATTACAACTTACAGAATATATTAGTAACATATAGATTTCTTGGGCCCTAAATACAATGGCCAATGGAGCTGACAAGGCCTGTGCAAGATCAATAATCCCTGAAATACAACACCTTCCGCACAACTCCCAGTACTGGCAGTAGGGGAGGTAGGTTTGGAGGTTCTGGCAGGACACTTGGGTGGCTGGGTATAGCTGCTGCCCCAGGACATAGCACTGCCTCTTCAGGGTCCTTTCCTCCTTCCTGATCTCCATTCCAGGCTCATCATGAGTCACAGAACAGCTGCCGTTGCCCCAGAGATGCCTTTTACCATTGACAGCATCAAGATACATAACTCCATTTTAGTCATTTAATGGCCCTGCTCTCTGGTGTAAAAGCTATTCACAGCCTTTTTATGGCAACATAACCTCGGTCAGCATTGTAGGAATGAGGATTTAGTCACTCCAGATCCCAGATTCAGAGCTACCTAAATCACTAATAGCACTACTGAGAGAGAGGAATCTGTGTGGGATCATATCAGTGAGAGGTCTCCTGACAGCACTGCTGTTTCCTGTCAGTGCCTGCTGCAGCTGAGCCTTGCAGTAGGTCTCACACCATTTAAGCTCATTACCCTGGGGCTCACAGCCTCCCTGAGACAAGAAAATGTAGCTTGTGGCCAGCAATGTCAAACATGACAGAGGGATCCACAAGTATGAGAATGGATGTTTGCCTTTTGTGATGCCCGAGAAATTTATTTCAAAAACTGAACTACACATTATATCAGATAAACTTGGTTCTATCATTTATGAAACACTTAAAGTTACTGAAGTACACTTATATAATACAATACTGTAATAAAATACCTAATAAAAAATTAGCTCAATTAGCTGAAACATTTTTCTTTCTACCACTAACCTAAGACATATGTAAAATTTTATTATGTTTAATGGCTGTCTGGGCTCATGCTGTAATGACTTCAAGCAGCTCACTGAGCTATGATGTTTTTGCCACATGAAGTTTAAATGGAGGGCAAGACATAAGGGGGAAATTTCAGAGAGAAACGCGACAAGGTGCTGGGCTTGACGGAGGCAGGGAGGTCAGGAGAGAACAGGTAGATTTGTAAGTCATTGATGCAAAGCAGATAGCTGAAGCCATGTGAGGCAGCAAGCTCACTGAGAGGAAGGTTTTAAATGAGAAAAGGGAGCCAAGGACAGTATCAATAATCTGCAAGTAATTGCCTGGTTTTACACGTCATGTCAGAGACACTGTGGGAGGTGCCTCCGGGGATTCACCTTAAATACTGGAGAGGAACTGAGTGTGGAAGGAGACAGAGGGTGTTTCTACAGAACTGCTTGAGCTCCATTCAGGACTGTGTGCTAGAAGTAAATCTGATAAGTAAAGAAGTAAACCTGCAAGCTTATAACATGAGTAGTCTCAGAGGAGGCAAACTGGACTCTTGGATGGCTGGATTAAACCAAAGGATGTGCGCCAGGTGCATTCCAGCTGCCAACAAGAGTTCATTTCCCTGGATGAGAGCAGATCCAGTCCTAAGTAAAGCCACCAAACCAATTTTAGTGTGGATGCCAGGTCTTCAGCACAGCTGCTCTCAGTGTTACAGCTCACTCCTGCAGTGCCTCACCACTTGCTAATGTAAACACAGCCGTGGTGGTATTTTTTTCTAACTTTGCTGCAGACTTCCTGAATGGACTCACATAAATCACTTCCCTTCTCACTGTCTGTGTCCTTCATATACGAAATACTCTTAATACCACATCCTGCGCTCACTGGGACGTGGAAAGGGTAAAATTGTCAATATACATCAGGCACTCAGACATGATGGTGACAAGCATCCCTCTACAAGGCAGAGAAAACACTCTGAAACAATATTTGACTAGCATTCAGTACATGAGATGGGGACCTTACCCTGCGCACTGAGGATACACTTACAGACCAGACTCCTCAATTCAGTGACTTGTGCCCTTCTTGGCACACTCTGAAAAATGGGTCCTGCTGAAAGAGAGCATGACATAATAAAAACAAGGAGCTGAAGAGACAATGCTGCCAGTTCTGAGTAGTGGGTACCTCACCCTGCTGTCTTCACATTCTTTTGAGATATCCTGGGATGTTCCTCTGTTAAGAAATTGCATAATGTTCTGTCATTGTTTCTTTCAGGTGGTCACAAAACCCAACTCACGGTACAACAGCAAGGGAAGTCTCTCCACATACTTATCAAAGGTCTCCCATTTAATCTCTTTGCTTGAAGTCTGGTCATCATTTTTTTGCAGTGTTCTTGGGGTTGATTCATTCCTGTATTTAACTCAGCTGTGTTCTGTTGCAGAATCCATTGAATTCAAACCAGAAACACTGGTCTGATACCACACAACCTTGAAAGATTTTGCTAAATAATTCTACACTCAGCAGAACTGCTACATTTATGTTCTGTAGCAATCATCAGCGCAAAGGCTACTGATTTAAATGTAAATCAACCTTTTCACAAAAGGAGTGCTATTCCTTCTTCAACAATATTTCTTCCTCAAAAACACCCAATTGTACAAACACTCCAACAGGATCTGTTTCTCTTGCTGTCAATAACTTCATCACAGCCGCAAACCTTCACAGAGCATTACATAGCAAACTGCTCAAGCCCTATATTAAGAGGCCGTGTCCTACCTATAGAGCTTTCTATTTAAATCAGTGAAATTCCAAAATTAACTCAAAAAGGACTGTTGGATTTTTGGAGCATTTTCTTTGACACTCTTTACCAGCTTCTCTGGGAGAACAGTTACAGTATCCAAAGATTTTCCCAGCTATTGAATTTATGTTTGTTTGCTTGTTTCAGCTATTTGCACACAAATATCTCTCCACCACACTTGAATGACTGAAAAGGGAAGATCCACACTCCCAATACCAGGCTGTAATAGCACAGAACATTTTCTGCTTTGCTGGCACATCACATTACAGAGGCTGTCCGTAATCTTAGGAGAACAGACAATGTAAAAAACCTTCCTGCTTATATCAGACCTTGTTATTAAATTTATATCCATTTCTCATAATAACCTACATTTTCCTTTATCAGAACTCTGAAAAATAACTCCTTGTGCAGGACTTCAGCATGGCATTTGATACAGCCATCAGAGGAATTCTGATGTCCCGTCTTGGGGACATGGCAGGGATTAGTGGGATTGCGAGTAGATGGCTTCAATCATTCCTCACAGACAATACTCAGTGAGTCATGAAGACTTTCTACTTCCAGAGCTATCACCCATGAAGTTCTGAAAGGATCCACCTAATTCAGTGTTTGTAAGGGGACCCTTAGTGTGAAAGATGGGACTAAAACACAGGTAACACACCACAGGCATCCAGCATGAGCTGGAATTGCCTCTACACCTCTGTGCCCAAGGTGGCACAGCTGGCTGAGCTGACGGATAAGGGGAGCTGGGCTGCCAGAGGGGAGCACCAGTGACCTCACTGCAGCCATACCAACCAGGGATAGCTGTCCTTTCCACTGCTCTGCTGCCCCAAAAGCCCTGGCACTACCTATAAAACCACAGTTCTGCATGGCAAATGAGAGGGATCAGTCTCCAGTTAGAACAAGAGGACTCCGAACAGCCTCTCTCTGTTCTCAGCCCTACCTCACCTTCTGGCACCTCTTTCCTGACATACAACTGAAGTCATCAAAGCCAAGTGCTCAGTCACCACTCCACTGCTCAGAGGCCTGGAATTCTTTTTCCAGTCCAAGAAAACCCTCTGATCAGGTACTTCTCCTCCTCAGCACAAGCCTGGGAATATTTATGCAGAATATTAATATCATCATTCATGGGGTTTGCAGATTATCCTCTGTTTCTTGTCTCCAGAACTTCAAAAGCACGATTAATTTTAAATAATGTAATTGAAACAAAGACTCAAATGCATCTGTAGCAGGGAGAAAAAAAGAAATTTCACTGCAATGTGTGCAGGGAGAGGCAGCTAGACTACCCATGTCCTGTGAGAGTGATCTCTTGGCATCCAGTTGTCCAGTTTACTGACGAATTAAAACTGGGATGTCATTTCTTTGATGCAGCTCCAAGAGGAATGTTTTTAAAGATTTCTTCTTTGCCTAGACCTAATTATTCGTCCTTCTCACCTTTTTACACAGCATAGCTGTCTCAGAAACTCTTACTAGGAGTGCCATATATAGTGTTATTCCTACCAACATGACAAAAAAATATTTTCTCTTTTGGAATAACTTGCATCAGGGATAATACATTCACACATTTTAGAGGGATCACATGGATGTATTTCTCTTTGTTTTGTAGACCTTGTTGGCACAGTCTGGAGGCAAGGTTAGATACCAGAGACACAAAGCACTTAGTACTGTCACATTACTTTACTAAGACCAAATAAAAACATACTTTTAAAATATTCCGATGAAATAATATATTCAACCAGACCAGCTTTTAGAGTGCATTCTTGCTGGAGCTCTCTGGTGGCAGAAAAATCATTTTTACCAGAGATCTGCTTAGGAGAAAAAGGAAGAAAAGGCCTCCAGCATTCAGCTCGGATTTGTGTGATACTTTCAACCCTTCTGCATGGCACAGGGAGTTCACATGCTTTCCAATTTATCCCATGCGCCTAAAATTTGTACGCTGAGCTGCTGGCTTATATTCTGACTATATTTTACCTTTTAGAGCTCAGCATAAGCAAACCCTGTGGAATTGGGACAGACCATATTCCTGATGTTTCATATCAGTCCTGCCCAGCGTCTCCAAGATAGGATAATGGTTTGTGTCCCTCTAACATAACTCTGTCACAAAAGGGGTTGACAAAATACTTCTCTACACATCTTCCCATCCACATCTACAAAAGCTTTCATTAATCTTCTGAATCTCAGTTTAAAGATGAATCAGGGTAATTCAGATACCCTTTCTCCACTTTGCTTAAGGTTTTAAAGTGGGAATCTATCCTTTAATATCAGGATACTGAGCCAGTTGTCTAGATGGTGGAAAGTGATGACAGTGTTGCTTCACGAGCACTTGCAAGCAGAGGGTCTGGCTTTCCAGTCTGCATGGAGCTTCAGTAAGCCTAAAAGAGTCATTATCTTTACTAGCCTAGTTAACACCGTGGTTAATTTAAAGATTCCAGAGTAAAATAGCTCCCTTGACTCTGCAATAAAACTGCAGTCCGTAGACTATGAATGTTTGTACAGCTTAAGTCAGAAAAAGTAGCTAATTTACAGTGACATCTCCTTTGCCTTATTCACTGTCCACTGAAGGAAGCTAAACACCTCAAGCAAAATAGTTATCTCATCCTTAAATTGTTCATTCTTCACAGTTAAGATCAGGTTCTTAGTGTAGCCACATTAGATGTGAACAGGTAGTCAGGGGTGGTCTCTGGGCTCTGCATTTACAATCTAAGTAGACCAGGTGAGAAAAGAAAATGTCACCCTCCACTGAGGATAAACTGAGTCCGAGATAAAGTGACTTACTGCGAAGAAGGATTCCTCACAGCCAGAAACTTAACTGAGATCTTTCGAGGTGCAGCTCAGCACCTTAATTACTGGATCATCTGTCTTGTATTCTCCTTAGAAGCAAAGGTTTTTCCACAATATAAAATTCTTCCTGCAGGTCTAAAAGGTTAAGCTGTTTAAGAAACGTGATTTCTTAAACCTGGCAAGATTTGTCCACATAAAAAAAATAAAATAACAGTAATAAAGCATAAGTAGTTTTTACATCTCCAAAGCAAAGCAGAAAATATTAGCTAATTCAACCCTACAAGACCCCTATGAGTTAAGTACAGGCTACACTTCTCAAATATGCTTTTTATCCCTCCCTCTCTCTTTCACTAAACATGCAACCAAAATTATAAACAAGGTGAATAATCTTTCTGTGTGGTAACCATGGAAATCAGCTGTATCGACTACTGTAAATGGCAATATATCCAGCAAGTCCACAAAAAGCAGACCTACTCCACCTTCACAGAAGGTTTCCTACATGCAGCCACCCAGTGTCCTAAAAACTACTTGAATATTTTTGCTGAGCAACCTGGTGCAATATTCAGGAACTGCCCTTTGTAAGCTTGTTTTAGAGGCAAATAACTAATCACAGATTGCTGAGGAAAATCCAATCGCAGTGCCTATCCATGCTTCAGACATTCTCTGGCCAACATAGTCCTGGCCTTTACCCTTTCAGATCCTGTACCCTACATAGGACAGCCTGTTCTGTGACAACCCTTTCTATCCAGATAAAATTAGCACCTGGACTGTTAATAAAGACTATGACTCTGAGAAGAGATAATATGTAAATTAATGGGGCCAGAAGCACAATATTTTAAGGTTTTGTTTCACCAAATTTTTACATTTCCCCAAACATTATTCTCTCCATCATTTTAAGCAGACATGGTTTCACAAGAAGTCACTGGGCAGCTCCTTTAGGATACAAACGTGATTTCCAGCCTACTGCAGTTATACCACATCAGAACAAGACTGACTGATGCTCTTCTTCTTCGACCACTTCAGCTGAAGAAATACAAAAGCCAGTCCTTTCCTCTGAGTGCACTGATACAAGATTACAGGCACCTCTAATTCATATAACCTCTACCCTTTTGTATGTCCTACCTCAAATGTTCTTTATTAACCTTGTTTTCTTTCAAAACTGAATTCCTGCAGGTGCTTTCTGGCCACACGGTGACTAAGGCTGTTTAGTTTAATAACATCAAAAACTTTTAATGTCCTTTTTGTGCTATGAGGCTAAGACTCCTCTTACCTGGAGATGTAATTTTTCACATAGCATCTCAGGATGGTTTGGTTTGGAAGGAATCTTAAAGATCACCTCATTCCAACCCCCTGCCATGGGCAGAGACACCTTCCACTAGATCAGGTTGCTCCAAGCCCCATCCAACCTGGTCTTGAACACTTCCCGGGATGGGGCACCCACAGCTTTTGTGGCCAATATGCTCTGGTGCCTCACAACCTCACAGTAAAGAACTTCTTCCTAACATCTAATCTAAACCAGCCCTCTGTCATTTTGCAGCCATCCCCCCTTGTCCAACCACTCCATGCCCTTGTCAATAGTCCCTCTGCAGATTTCTTGTCAGCTCCCTTTAGGTACTGGAAGGATCTATAAGGTCTCCCTGAAGTCTTCTCTTCTCCAGGCTGAACAATCCCAACTCTCTCAGCCTTTCCTCACAGGGGAGGTGCTCCATCCCTCTGAGCATCTTCATGGCTCCTCTGGATCTGCTCCATCCCTCTGAGCATCTTCATGGCTCCTCTGGATCTGCTCCAACAAGTCTGTCCTTCCTAGTGGTCACATCCTAGTGACCACTTCCTAGTGATCAGCTAACCTGGGGGCTGCAGCAGGTTGAGGAGGGACTTGAGCAAAGTAAACAGAAATAATTTAAATCCAAACAAGAATTTGTGACAGACTGAAATGGTTCCGCTGCCATTTGACGTGCTGAAATTCACCTTTTGGTCTCCAAAAGCTTATGTCAATAAATGCAGCATACCTGTCCGGTTCTGCAAACCCTCCTGGTATTTAGACAAGCATTACAGTTGATCTCAGTGAGAGCTCAGCTTGAACCTACACCGCTTAGGGCTGTGCTCTCTTTCAAGCAACAATTTGCATAATGCTGTTCATTTCCAAAAAAAGCTTTGCAGGCTTTATACCCACAAGGCCATCTCTGGATGGAGAAGACAGAAAAACAGAAAAGAGAGTGTTGGCCACCTGCAGAAAGAAAGGAAGATTTGGAAAATACTGAAATTTGGGACTGAAACCCTGGGTTTGTAGCACAGCGATGATCAGTAAAGAGCTACACAGCAATACTCATCAAGGTCTGTGTAACCCTGAATGTCCAATTCCAATGAGCTGGGTGCCAGACTGGGACCATTCTATACTGAAGTATATTCTAAACCTCAGTATTCGGGTTTAATTCTGAAGATAAACACAGAGTACCTTATTAACTGACCCACGAATCCTAGGAGATTCAAAGACTGAATTAAAGCTACTAAATATGTACCTGCAATTTTAACAGTTGTTTGCAAACAGATTCTTAAAACACTCCCCAGCAGCTCCCTCATGCTCCCCCCTTTCCCTAAACAAAGGGAAATTGGCACATTTTAATTCTGTTCTAGTCAAGGTAGTTTTGTATTGCCCCTTGCTCACCAATAGCACTACCAGTGACATGATAAATACTTTTCAGGTATCATTCATCTTCTCTTTCTTGTTATTAAGGTGAACTGTGTGTGCAGCATAACATTTTGTTTTAAAAGGACTTGGGATTTTCACAGGAGAAAGGAGAAGATTGATACAATTGTCCATTCTTATTTTGGAGAAGGCAGGTGAAAGAAGCAGGTACCCAGGAAAATGGGAGGTGATGAGGTTTGCAAAGGTCCTCAGTCCCTGAACGCCTTTATTTAGTATGGAAAAAACACACCGTGAACCCATTAGTTTCTGATGGACAGTGGGGCAGGAGGGAGGGAGGCTCAGGGTGTCACTGGAATGATCTGAGGGATGGGTTCACGTCCCTAACGCTGAACCTGGCAAGGGATGCGCTGGGATCAGCACCCACGGGTGACGTGCAGGGAGCGGCAGGCGGCGGGCAGGCAGGGATGGACAGCGGGCAGAAGCAGGCAGTGGGCAGGCAGGGATGGACAGCGGGCAGAAGCAGGCAGTGGGCAGGCAAGGATGGACGGTGGGCTGGCAGGGATGGACAGCAGGCAAGGATGGACAGAGGACAGGACAGAGGTTAGGCAGCAGTGCAGCAGGCAGGGATAAACAGCGGACAGAGATGGACAGCAGACAGCAACAGAGCAGCAGGCAGGGGTGGACAGTGGACAGGCAGGATGGACAGTGGGCAGGCAAGGATGGACAGAGGACAGGAATGGACAGCAGACAGAGGACAGAGGGCAGGCAGCAGTGCAGCAGGCAGGCAGGGACGA
>VXBT01004126.1:104187-125940 GCA_013400235.1 Oriolus oriolus
CAGGGACGGACAGCGCGCAGGGACGGACAGCGGGCAGGGACGGACAGCGGGCAGGGACGGACAGCGCGCAGGGACGGACAGCGCACAGGGACGGACAGCGCGCAGGGACGGACAGCGGGCAGGGACGGACAGCGGGCAGGGACGGACAGCGCGCAGGGACGGACAGCGGGCAGGGACGGACAGCGGGCAGGGACGGACAGCGCACGCAGCAGGGCGCCGGGCCGGCAGCAGCAGCGCGGCGATCGCCCTCTGGCGGCCGCAGCCCGCAGCGCGCAGCGCGGGTCTCCCCGCCGGCCGCACGGACAGCGACGCGGAGGCAGAGGGAGAACAGAGGCGAACAGCACTAAAGGCTACTCTACCCTTCCTTTAGTTACTATTTTACCTTTTTTTGGTTAAAACGCGAGCTTTGCACACACTCTGAAATGGCCACAAATTGTAACAAACACGAATCCTTTTCTTTTCATACTTGTGTAGTGCTGTAAGATATATTGAGGAAGCCAAATTAAGGCAAACAGTGTTCCCCTTGATCACTTAAAGTTTATGCTTTTGAATTTCAAGTCTGCAGCTGAAACGGGCTTTATAAAAAGCGGATACTTATGACGTTATTTAAATGTCACTGAATGTAGCAGAGGATAAGCAAGCAGAGTCCAGACACAGTCAGTGGTGACTGTGGCATGAAATGAGGAAAATGAAAACAAAGAGGAAATAATAAACCCTCTATTTATCACAGGCAGCAGCATAAGAGGGATCTGAAGAGGAGAGTTTGGTTTGTCTGACAGTTTTATCTGAAATTAAAATATATTTAACTGTTTATAAAAGGGAACTGACAGCACTGCTGCCTGTAAGGGGAGATTTCAGAAACCTGAAGATCATGTTTATGAAACAGAAAGTGCGGGCAAAATCTTTGCTAAATCAGGAACACTGTTTCATAAAGTCTCTCATTTAAAGAGAGACTGTACTATATTGCTATAAAACAAGGGGTATTTACAAGGCGAGAATGCTGACAACTCCAATACTTTGCATCGCTACCTCTTATTCAAATAAGAAATATTTTAAAATACATCTTAAGGTCTGTCAACTTCTTTTAAACATCAAGCCCTGTTTTGTACTGCCCATTCGAAGACCTTTATAGGATGTGTAGAGATCAAGAAATCAAAAAAACAACAAAAGCATAGCCCCTTAATTTTACTTAGATCCTGATTCTACATATGGATACATACAGAGACGAAAAATTTCATTTCAGAACTGTAAATATTTATGTGTGTGTGTCTCCTGCAGCAAGCGTACCTCAGAAGGAAAGTTGTTAAAAATTGAAAGACACATTAAAACCCAAGCAGAACCATTTCGTAGCTGTTGCTTATACGTAGTGAGGTTACAAGTTAATGCACAACCAAAGACCTTTCCTAGTGGAAGCACAGCTCTCCTGATCAGAACTCCTTCGTACAGAAATGCAGGATGTGTGTGGTAGAAATCCTGGATTCTCCTAAAATCAGTCATTTCCGTTTTCAGTACCTGCTTCATTCTCCCCTCTTTCAACTGCAGGCATCTGGTGTTGGACCACAATCACTGTCCCACAAAGAAATAATTGCAGTATTGACATTTACAGCTCTATATAAATATACCCCAATAAAGGCATTTGGGTGAAGCGTGGCAGGTAAATAAAGATGATGACATGATGGTGCAGGCACTACTTAAAGCAAAAAGGGAGGGGAGAAAAGCTGCATACTGGCTCTCAATACGATTAAACATCCTTCTCTTAAGGAAGGAAGTGAACCAGAACTGATCGGAGCTGGAGTCAGCGGAGATTGGGAGAACTGCATGTCTGTGAGGAGGGTCATTCCAGTTCTTTTGGAAATCGATTACATTCCCCAGCTACCTACTGTTATATTGCACCAGGATATTATTGTACAGTCTTGCTACAGAGCCCTCCATTATAGAGCAGCTCTATTGGCATTTCAATGCTCAATGAAGGCTAGAATTGCCACAGAGGTTTCAATTAAAGAAAATTCAAAACGAAAATGGAGAAGGGAGAAAGAAGAAAAATGGCTGGGTTGAAAGTTTTCAGCAAAGGTATTTATGGCTGTCTGTCACCTTCTCTTTTTTCTTCCTGTCTCCTGAAGGGATGTTTAAAGCATGCATTTATACTGACCTGTGTTTTGCAGAATTTTTGGGAGGAACCCTAATGTCATCATTTCAGTGGTGTAGTAATAAATAAAAAATAGATATCCTTACCCATTTGGTATAAACTCAGCATTGCCCGCATTAGAAGTGGGTAAACTACATTTACCTGTATTCCCCCTTGGCTGCATCACTGCAGGATGCTACTAGGACATATCAAAAGTAGTTATTCCATCCATAGCAGGCTGTAATCACTATTTTTCCTAACTCCTAGTCTGGTTCAAACACCCCGTGGTACCCACCACAACTACATGGGACTCCATATATCCTTTTCTAAACTGAACAGCCCAGCAGAATGGGTGTTTACTGATTACTTTATACCCGTCAACATACAAAACCAGAGAACACCCTGGACTAGCAGAGAACACAACTGCTTGAAAAATATGGCTTAGGTTTGCTTCTACTAAGGTTTGATATTTTTAATGTTTTATCTTTTGTATTTATGGTCTGAACAAATTGGGTTAATTGCTTTATTGGCTGTACCAGACCCTATATTTGAGTTCAAGATTAACATCGTAGCCGGTTTCCAAGGTGATGGCCATTTAATTATTGTTTATGTAGAAGTGATTAACTAAATGCCAAAAAAAATCCTAGCTAAAACTTGAAAACAAGAAGGGTCTGTAAAAAGCTAAACAAAAACCTAAATAATTCAGGCAAGCATGTGAGATCCTGTCTATAAGGGGGTTTAATTCCCTTAAACTATTTGATGTCAAGAACACCTTGCTGTTTACAAGGAATTTACAAATCTTTAATTGCACTTTCACCATTCAGTTACATTCTTTAAAACTTTCCACAAGACAGGTCTGGAGTGAGAAGCTGTCGTGGAGGGCAACAGCCATAGCTGACAAGGTTTTTTTCATGCACAGGTCTCTCTTTAATCCTTATTTTTACATCTTGATTGCATTTCACAATAGCAACCAGGCACTCCAGGCAGTGTTTTTAGGGCAATTACTACAATTCTTGGGTGGTCACTCTGCATTAGATTTCATGCCTTATAAAACAACATGAGGTGTGCCATAATGACTCAGAAATATACAGCCTTTCATGTCCTATTGCTTAATTAAGGAGGGTGTTTTGCAGTACAGATATTATTACTAGTCTGTGGTTTTTAATTTTACTGCACAGTAAAAGTACCCTAATTCATACCAGGAATGGGCAAACCTGCAAATTAGTGCATTTTCTGAATTAGAAAATAAGTGAATAAAACTGCAGAAAGAAAATCTAAATGTGAACATGGCAATATTAAAGCAAATGTGCTCATTTATCCTGGGAAATATAGCTGAGTCTCATTCTGTTGATACTTAATAGCCTAACACCTTGGCTTTTTTTAAATATAATGAGGCTTCAGACCCCAGACCTACAATGAGCTCCCTGTGTGTGGACTCCTGCACAAACATGGATTTCAGCAAGGCCTCCCAGGAGAGCTGTCTGAGCATCACTTGTGGCTGTACTGAGAACAGGGTAACAAGGCACTGGAAGGACTTGTTGAGACAGCAGGGTTTTGTGGCAATTATCATTTCTGTGAGGTGGTGAAATAAAAGCCAGTGATCTTCCAGTCACTTTTACATTAGCGTAAATGCTGTAACTTTTAAAGCTGTGCTTAATTTTTTGAGAGGCACTGATAAGCAGATAAGTCGCAAAATTTGACCTACTTGAATAAATATGTATAATCTGACCAACAGTGTGCTGTAATCTCCATTTCCCTCTCCCTTCTTTATAAACCCACTGGCTTTTTTTGCTGGCCATGTAAAATGACCAAATGCACAGACAACACATGGAGTAAGTGCACTCACTAGCTCACCTCCCTTTCTCACTGTGCCAGAAGTTAACAAAAATGTTGATCCCAACCTTTACCCCAAATCATTTCGACTCCAGTAATTCTCCAGATGTAGACAGTGAAAAGCACAATTTCTAACAAATGCCAGGGATGCCAATGTTCTTAAGGTTCAAAGCCTGGTGTTTGAAGGCAGTGGGGCAGCATGTAATGAGTACAGGATTCTCCAGCTAAACACAAACATTCTTTTTTAACCCACTGGTCCTTGCTAAAGGCCAGTTTGCTCTACCACTTTTCAGTGGCCTTGTCTGGGCAGCTCTGTCTGCCTTATCACTCTTATAAATATACCCTAACCCACAGTACTTTTATGAGCTGGAGGAGATGAGCAACAACCACCTATTAAAGTTTTGGTCAAGTTGACCAAGTTGGCCAGAAAAGATTATTGGCCAAGTTGGCCAGGTGACACTGTTAGCAAAGTTGACTAAAACACCTTTCAACCAAGGCTCTGCACAGCTTTGTTGACTCATTCCAGCAGCATACTCCAAGAGCTCAGCCAGAACTGTAGTTTTCATCCTGCCTTTGGAGAGTTTCAGCTCACCAAACGCCTGCCTTCACCTGGCTAGCAATCATTAACACTGAATTATTGTCCCTAGTCTGGTGGAAGCACATTCAGTCAGCAAAGAGCTAATTGCATATCTACTGGATAAGTTCATGGGGTCATTCTTACAGCTTCAGACAGAAATCCTACATCATCCATACTTGCCTGGTTCATGGTTTGTTGTTTTTTTCCAAGGAAATTCTGCTGGTATCACTCTAACCTGCACCGGCAACTTCTGGGCATGAAAGTGTTACCCCATGGAGAGTAAGGGAATTTTTCACCGGTCTGGGAGCCAGGTTTCATCCTAGGTTCCTGAAGAAGGGTGTGATGTCCCTTCTGAAAGTGAAGAAAGACTGTAGTACTGCCAGAGGAATTATTCAGTGGTCTTCAGTCAGAGACCTGACTATTTGGGACCCTGAGCCCCGAAATTACTGAATACTTTTGAAAATTACTTTGGGTCTCTGACCCACAGCAGCCATTATCTTTACAGCCTGTCTACAGTGCAGCGAGAGGAAATATTTCCTTCCATTGACTTAAAATTTATATCCAACCTACTTCAAAGAAATACACTTATTTTTCTCTTCCCCTTGGGAAAAGAGTGTGGTGAAAAATAAAATAGCTGCTCCAGTTTTGTTTATGTTCTCTGTAACCATAAATATCTGCATCCAGTCTCTCTTTTAAAGTGAAACAATATTGCAATCTCTTTTGCCAGGCCCACTTCTGCTGTCATTGTAGTCAGTGGTCAAAATTCATATGGATCTCACAGGGAACCAGATTAGGCTGTGTGTATAAGCTGTCCTTCTACATCTCACCATCTGCACCGAAGTAAAGAAAAAATGCCCTGTTAACATAGCGGGAAACAGAAGGAGAGAAGGATATACCAGCATTTGCTAAATATAAAGCGATTAACAGTTGTAAAAGTTTTTACAAATAATGGGTGGCTTTAAAAAAAAAAGTTACTGCTGCACTGTATGTGATTTTCTTAAACAGGCCCATGCTGAGACTCTTTTTTTACTGATTATTGCATTTATTAATATATTGTAGCAAATAATCTATCACATTAACAATATAGACAGCAATATAAAATAATTTAAATTATTGATAATTTTTCACTCTTGCAAGGAGAAAGATTTCATTACAGCCCCAGCCCTGTCAGGGGCTGTGTGCTTGTTCAAATTTGCAGAGTTTCATTTAACAGAGAACCACACAAGCCCTGGGATTTATCCCCAAAGATTTTGCTCAGGAGTGACAGGGTGAGAGTCTCATTCTGTAAAATACGATGATGTGGCACAGGCTTTAAATCAGTAAAGTACCCTTGTTTAGGAAAATACACCTAAGACAAGAAGCCGTAGGCATGTGCTTAAGTGCTTCCACGAATCAGCCTGATTGCTGTATTTTCCCTGAGGCAGAGATAAGGTTTACAGACACAGGTCCCAGATTTGGGCCAACCCAAATATTATTTAAATGCGTCTCTTTCCTCTCCCTCTTTTTGCTGAAAGAACTGGGTTTGCCACACATCTTATTCCTATCTGCCTTTATTAAGCTTTTTATAAATGTGCAAGAAAAAAAATTCAGCATCCCAGACATCTTCTTGGGTTTAAGATCTTAACAAATGAGGACACAGCTGGGCTACTTGGTCTGTGGATTTGCTAGCTGCAGGATTAAGTCCAGCTGAGCTGAAGTTTATAAACCAAGTTATTGACTTTAAAAATTCTCATACCGCTTATCAAAACACACCACATTGAAAGAACACCCTTCCCAGAATCAAATGTGGCAAAGCTTTCTCAATTATAGACAGCCTCTCCGCATACAGCCACCCTCACCATAACCCTACTAGTCTCCTGCATCTATTTTATTTCAAGACTCACTCTCAACTTGCTGTAAAAAACCAGTCTTTTCTATCTCCTATCCTAAACAAGCAGGCTCTGGGCAGCAGAAGGTTGGTTGCATATAGCCTAGCACTGAAAGTGGAAACAAATTGTGCCCCAGCAGGCATCACCCTCCCCTGGCAAAGCCCAGGCTGCCATTAGGTGCTACTCACCTGAAAGGATTTGTCTCTAGTCTGAAGTTACCACAGCGCCTTTGTTCATTGCTTTTCACTAAAGGTCTGATCCAGCTGCCACTAAAATCAATGAAAAGGCTCCCATTGACTTCAAAGGAGTTGAGATATACAGTATATTGCAGCAGATGAAAAATACCAAAGGAAATCTGTCTTTTAGTATATACTTTCAATTTTTATATAGTCTTCATCGTAACGATGTTCTGAAGGAAAGGGACTGGAAAATTTTCCAAGTCTGTCAGTGCTGTAAACTGGGGAGAAAAAAAGAAAGTTTTGTCAAAAGAAGATACTTCCCCATTCATTTCCAACTGCATTTTTTTCTGTCAAAAATTGTTTTCAGTAGCAAATATGTGACTAGTTTAAATTCTAAACTACAATAAAGCCAGGGAAGTATTTTATAACAGACCATCTTTGGAGCCATACACCTGCTCATCAGTCACTAGACTTTCTGTGAGTTTGGAGGCTTAATAAAAAGAAAAAAAGGTCGAATATTAGTGCTTTTATTGCTTGTGTCTATAGGGAGCATCCCTGCGCCTGTCTCAGCCCAGCGCTCTGCGACAGACCTAAGATGGGATAACACATAGAGGAAAGAGAGGGATTTATTTGAGTACAGAAAGCTGGGCCAGAAATCCAGCTATGAAGCTTTATAGATGCATATATTTAAAACACCTTTCAGCAGCTTTATATACCATTACAGTTATTGGATTTTTCATCTTTGACTTAGATATGAATTATTTAATTAGAAACTTCAATACCTGCATAACTTTGAAACCCTTCCACTATTATTCTTATGCAAAAAAAAAAAAATTTGTACCTAAGAGAATTTCCCAGAAGTCAAAACTTCCATTGAAAGCAGTAGTACAACTGAGGTAGGCTAGATTATTCAGGGAATTTGGACTAGGCCACACTTTGGTTCAGATTACATCTGGCTTTCCTTTAACGTAGTGACCCAGGATTTGGTTACTATTTTGTGAATAGAATTTACTACCAAATCATTCCCTCTGGATTCTCTGCAATTCAACAGAAAACATCTTGAAAGCACACAGACATTTCTATTTTTTTTAAAAAACACTCATTTTAATTAATTCTCTGGTTTTAAAATATTTTATAACTCAGTATCTCCAGCAGGTTTTTCTTTTTTCCCACCCCCAGTAGATTGCTTTGAAGGAACCACAAGCTGCTGAAACTCTGAGCAGGGCATTTGTCCATTATGGAAAGGAGATCACAAAAGCATTTCACATCCCGCTGTTCAGAGAAAGAACAAGTCTATTTCTACTTCACATGGCAGGGTCGTGCACATGGTGGGTTCAAAGAAGAATCATGGAAAAATGCTCTATATATCAGATACAATTATACGAGACGTATAATCGACTGCACAAACGTTACTCACCTAAGGGATTCCCGCTGACCGTCTCACAGAATGGCTTCACCTGAGGGATTCCCATCCACCAAAGGGCTCTGCAGATAAAGGATCTTTCCTCTGGGGTTAACCCCTTGCACATCCCAGCAAACACAGCATCCTTCCAAAGTACTCCAACAGAGGTTCTCGGAATTTCTGCTAAAAATCTGACGTGCTAGCGGTGTGGGATGCTGGTGGGATGCTGGTGGGAGGGCAACATGAGCACCTGAGACACACATGAAGTTCCTCCCCTGCAACCAATGTCTCCCCATCTGTGCTCAGAAGACCACTTGGAGCTCAGGGACCTGATATAGATCTACAGGATCCACTGTCTGTGCTCAAATCAATCTCACATTTCACAGCTGACCGTCGAGTGCCCTGTCCTCCTCACATGGGCACCATCAGAATACACTGCACTGAAACACATTGGTTTGTAAATAATCAGTGACTACCAAAATACTGCTGGGAGCTGGCAGAAAACATGCTAGACTTTCAGGATTTGGAATAATTGAACGATTTTTTTTTCCTTTTTTTCTTTTTTTTTTCCTTTTCCCAGAGAGAAACACCCCTGTTTTATGGAAACTTATCCAGCTTGCCACCAGTCAGAAAAAACCCAAAAGTTTGGGTGAACAACTGAATAGCTCAGGACCACAGCTAATGCAGTTCCCAGGACAGCAGCCTTGAAACCAGGCAGGGAGGGAATGGCTGTGTTAAAGCGAAAAACCTTGATGAGCCTGATTGGGAGTCTTGATAAATAATTACTATCACAAGGAGAAGATAACACAGTAGTTTTCACTGACCCTAATGTCAAAAGGTTTCCTTTTGCCTCTGCTTCATGTTGGAGAAAGCAACATGGTAGCACCTCATTTTTACCAGCACCAGTGTCCTGCAAAACGCAGAGCTGGAAGGAATTAACTTTGGGATTCCAGCCCTGGACAGGCTAACCCATGTGCCTAACTCCACATGAGTAGCTGAAGAGCAAGGGATTACTCCTGAAAGTCAAGTGACAAACATGTGCTTTTCTGGCTGAGGGTTTCTGACACAAAGGAATCCCAGCTTCCCAGGACAAAAGGATTAGGTTTCATCCCTAGTGCCTAACAAGATATTGCTCTTTAAAACAGTCATTGGTGCACAGGAATAGGAAATATAAATGCCAGTTCTGAGAGAGACAAAGATTTTTTTCTGTGTAGTAACAAATATCCTGAAATATTCTGCACTGATGAGTGAACAGAGGATTAGATTTAAATTCAACATATTAATGTACATTTCTAATCCTAAATTTCAAAAATTATTAGCCATTTATTGGCTGGATAACAGCTTCTGCACTCATTTTAGCTAGTATAAAAATCATAAAGGTTAGCAAACTGTGTGGATCAGAATATAAACTAATAGGCATCTGGGATTAGGAAGAAATCTCCTCCAATTCATTGGTAAAGGCTTCCTCAAATACAGAACAGAGCCCATTATTGTTTGGCTGTTAATAACTCAAGTGACATTTGCCATATGCCATCAAAGGGCCCAGAGTCAATACAGATTTTATCTCTGTTAAGGTCTGCAGATTCAGCCTCAAATTGTGAGTCCACAATTCAATAGTGAGTTGAGCATTCCCATTTTAAAACAGTTTTTGAAACTGGTGGAGATTACTTGGAAATCATGTGATGCCAAGGTGCAAGGGAAGAAGTCACAGAGGAGCAGAAGAGAATGGAAATAAGATTTTGACACAGGACAAATACCAAAGTCGGTGATCTTTTTTTCTTTGCCAACTGTGCTAAAGTTGTCTTTTTAATAAAGAATCACTGTGTAACTCCAATCAAATCACATTCAAAGCAGTTATTCTACTATGTCCCTAGATGCATTTCCGCAGTAATTTAGGTAAGTTATTCATATGCTGAGTTTCTCAGAGAAGGGGAAATAAACTGAAGGGGTTTTTTTTCCACAGTTAGAAGTACATTGAAGGTATGACCTCAAAGTAAGGATAAGACTCAAGATATTCCCCATTGTTTTTTTCTGGAATAAGTTTTGATTGCCTTATATAGGTGGAATTAAACCTCAGTTTCTTATGTTTCAAAACATCTAGAAAAGTCACATTTTGTGCTAGAGGGGATCTGCAAGAAAATGCCAGTGTCTCTTTCTGAAGGGGCATCTCTGCCACTAAGAATTAATGAGATGTCTTTAGGGGTGGTGACAGTGCTCTCCCAGAAGTATGAGTTGGCTCCACGAAATAGCGTTTTTCTAGAGCTGCCAAGCATCCCAGCTACGAACAACTCTCACTCCCTGATGTCTCTTGATGAAGTGTCTGCATCCCATGTCCCTGCAGCGCAGCCCTACCGCCTCACCTGCACCTCCAGACAGCCTGTACTGTCCTTGAGGAACGCTGGTGGGAAGACTAGAGAGTCATAAAAATCACAGAATAGTTTGGGGTCATCTAGTTCCAATCCTTTTTCATGGGAAAGGGGCACCTTCCACTAGACCAAGCTGCTCAGGGCTCCATCCAACCTGGCCTTGAACACTTCCAAGGATGAGGCATCCACAACTGCGCTGAAAAGTTAAATTTTCCCCAGAAGAGTCCAACCACCAAAAGCCTTCCTCAGGGTTAGGTTACCATCTAAAATCAGAAGTCTGGCTGTACCCTGCCTGGCAGGGGCCAAGGGAGGATGCCTAGAGAAGAACATAAAACAGGGAGCTTATGCAAGAATAGCTCACTAGCATGCCTTCCCTCACTCAGGCTAATCGCAGCAGATGGATTTCTTAGGCCAGCGACAGTGCCTCTGTGTTCAGCACCTCTCCACTGACACTTTGCCTTTGGGAATTCATCCGAGCCCTTTCTGAACTCACACAAACTCCTGGCATTCAGTGCACTCGGTGCTGTGAATGTCCTGCATCGAGAGCTGGCCAGCACAAGTCATGAGCAGAGCTCCCTCAGGCTGTTTTGAAGCCGGCGCCTGCTATTTGCCTGTGGTGGCCCCAAGTGCAGAGGTGAGGCTGTCGCATGCCTGGAAATGCTGCCAATCATGACCCTGCCAGAGCAGCCAAACATGCTCCATTTTCAGAAATATGAGAGGTTATTACGGTTATTTCTTAACACTGAGTGAGGGTCTGCAAGCCTACAGCTGCAGGACTATGTGAAATAAAGGGTTCCCAGAGGTTCTTCTGTGGGCTCCAGCCAGCAAACACCTGCTCACACACAAAACTCTCCATTCAAGCCAAAGGGACGGCACCTGCGAGCACAGTCGTGCCTGCCATGATACCTGTCTGGCTTCCTAAGTGGAAGAAAACCTGCTCCAAGCTGCACCACGTGCCTGATGTGCTCCGTGCTAATATTTGATTCACAAGTCGTAAATCTGCTTTGCTCACGTGCATCTGGGGTAACAGTAAAACAACCACTGAAGGTGGAAACCGCCACAATTTCAGCCACTGCCAATGAGTAATAAGTTACTGTAGTTTGAATATTTTATGCATTACTGAATCAAAACTTAAATTAAAGGCAACTTTTAGAAGATACTAATGTGATTTCTGAGCCTCTGGATACCTTCTAGATCTATCCTTTGAGCACTGAAATTTTTAGCGATAACATACAGACCTGATGCTGTAAAATACTGGGAGTCCTGAGCTGTGATTTCCAGTCACTATTGAGAGTTTTCTGCCTGGGCTTTACATCTACACACAATCATTGCCAGAAACTAAGGTAGGTGTTCACAAAAATCACTTAGATTACTTCTGAAAATCACTAAGATATTTGGGATAAAAGACAGATTCCTTGTAAAAAATAATCATACAATCATAGAATAGTTTGGGTTGGAAGGGACCTTAAAGATCATCTCATTCCAGCCTCCCTGTCCCTGTGCCACGGGCAGGGACACCTTGCAGTAGCCCAGGTTGTTTAAATTCCCATCCAACCTGGCCTTGAACACTTCCAGGGATGGGGTATCCACAGTTTCTCTGGGCAACCTGTACCAGGGCCTCACCACCCTCACAGTAAAGAAGTTCCTACAATGCCTATTAGATGTGTTATTATTGTCTGCTTCTTCTAAAATCTAGTATAGAAGTAAAGAGACAGATTTATATTAAACACTCACTCTAACCAGTGAGACTAGAAACAAACCATCTTTTCAAGACAGAAGGAAACGTAACATCTCCCAAAATATCCAGACACAGAACGAGATACAAAGAAAAATACTTTGCAGAAATATTACTGCCTCTTTTTTGAGAAGTATGATGGAGAACTCTCAGATAGGGTGAGTCTATCCAGCCACAATGCATAGAGAATGTAATGGAAAACACAACAGTCATTGCTGGCAGCACTCATGCTTAATTAATCTGTGTGTGATCCCCTGGAATATATCTACTTCCCCAATATTCAAACATAAAGGATTTTAAGAGGCTGAAAACTTGCATCCAAGTAAAACAGGAAGGAGGGTGTTCCCCTCTTCCTCACTGAACAGGCCATGAGATTTATTGCATTGTATTGTGCCATTTCAAAATGGCTGTAAAAGTCTGTCCCTAGGCATAAAACCTGCTCACTTACTTTGCAGCAGTGCATCAGCTAATGAGCTCTTATTTGCCTTTCCAAATTAAATTATTCGTTACAGGTAGAAGGAATTTTGCAGTGGTGGGTTAAAAGTAAGAGAGTGAAAAAAGCACATTAAGCAACTTTTCTAGTCTGTTCTAATTCAAAGGTACTTTACTGTTCTTCTAACACAGGAGTACTGAACTCACACATCAAGAAAAAGTTGCTGGCAAACTCTCAGGAAAGGTGCCCTTTTCTTTCACCGTCGTTCAGCAGCAATGCTGCCGTTTCCCTCTGCCTCCAGTGGTTATGTCATCTCTGAGGTCAGTTTTCTGCTTCTTGAACATGACTCGGCTGTTTATGAAACGTGAAATCAGCATCAACAACCCGTAGCAACTTCAAGAAAGAGGCCTTGGGCTAACAAATAATAAAAAAACCCCTTATTTTTGCCCACAATGAGAAAAATCTACAGAGCTGCTACCTAAGGGCTTTCATTGCCTTCGGCACAGAAGGAATCCACATTTAGAGAGTGCAGCCTAAACATTTTCACTCTCTGAGCTCATCATTTATTTCAGTGGCAGATGTCCCTATGTGAGACAACCTTGGCAGTCATCAATCCCTCTTTAGATTAATCATGAAAGGGGGTCTATCCTCCCATCAACACAGGGGAGATGTACTAATATGGCCCAAATTAATGTCCTAATCATTCCTTGACAGAATAGAATTTAAAATATCCCAACTCTACCACTCCAAAATCATACAGCCTGAGTCTGATAATTTGAAAATCAGCGTTGGTCATCAGGGATCTCAGATTTCATCTGAATTTTTTCAGGGTATTGGGCACAACCATACACATTATGCTGAGGCAGAGGGGAAGACAAATGAAAGGGGAAAGTCGGGGGACCTCAGTGAAAATCCCAACACAAGGCAGTTCAGCCAAACCCCTACTTCCCCCCACTTATTTAGTTACAGAACAGAATTTTCGTCCGAGAGAGCGCTCACAGAAAACACCATCTTTGCACATACTTGCTTGAATACACACTCGCATGGGTTTTCATTCTCAGTGTTTACTGGGGCCCTGGTTACATTCTCCAGACAATTTACTCATATAATGTGGTTTTTTCTCCCTCTGGCTACTGTGAAACAAAGCTTCAAAAGGGGTAGGCAGGGAAAAAAAGTTCCTCTTGCTAATGTTTTTCTCTCCTAAATACAGAGGAATTCTACTTCCCTGGCACAGCTCTCACTATTTACATGTGTGTAGCTGTGCACATACCCCAGCTTACTAACCCATGCTCTGCACAAGGGATATAACTGAATAGGGTTATTCATAACCAAACCCTCATACAGCTCAGCCAGTGCCAGGATTTTAGTCTATGCTCACGGGGCTGTGATTAGTCCTAGAGAACATTATGAAAATCAACCTGGCTAATTATTACTCCAAATAACTGAGACAGGAATGCAATAGAGTTTCCAGGAAATACTATAAGAGAAGCAAGATTCGAGTGTTTGCATTTGTTTGTTTGTAAATGTTCTCATTAGCTCATCTGTAAGATTTATGCTCCATGCAAGAATTACCAGGGGAAATTCTATAGACTGTTCAAAGAAAGAAGGCAGAAAGATCATCACATCACTCTTTTTGGATACAAAAGCCTCTGAATGCAAAAATTTTGTGCAGAATATTCATCACAACATTGTTAATCATACCCTTATTGACTATACAAACCATTCATAGAAAGTTTCACAGCATTTAAAAACAGAGCTGAGAGCCTGGTCTCCTATATATCTCCAAGCAATATGGTTTATCCCTATTTTAAACCCCCAAATTAAAACACAGCAATTTAGTCCTTGGGAGAGTACATTTCTGTATGTAACAAAAAGAACCTGTCAACAATCTTAAGACCTCTGCAAAAGCACAAATGGACTAAATGAGAAACACCTTGGTGATGCCAGTATGAACAGTGTGCCTTATGCACTGGAGAAGCCATGTAACCTTCAGGATGCCTGCCAATCTGACACGAGGCAAAAGACCTAATCAGTTTAACTACTGGAATTAATTTTACCATAAATATGAAAGGAAAATACAGCACTGAGGCACCTATGATGAGAGGAGGGTGAGTCTGCAGCAGTGTAGAACAGTGGTAAAAAGCCATTCAAGGCCACCAATTCATCTCTGATGCTCCAGATGAATGCAGGAAAATGAAACAATTCCCAAATAACCAAGATAATATGTGGCCAGTTTCATCCAAGAGAAAAAATAAATCCTTCCTGACAGTCTGCAAGACCTCACTAAAGCCACAAAACAAGAGAGTGATTATTTTCTAATAATTATTCTCTTTTGAAACTGCAGGTGTTACGAAGATGGTGAGAGCAGCCCTGGCAGTGCTGGTCCCAGAGCCTCACAAGGGACTGAGGAATAGGAGGAATAACAGGTTCTCAGACTGCGAGACAAGGAACCGCCACCACCATTCTGACAGGGCTCCCACTCACACATGCACAGAAAGATGTACAGATTTTTCCACAAAGCATATGAAAGGAAGTATTTAAAAATACATATTTAGCATCCTCTTAAACATCGCTACCTGTGACAGCTTTTACAGGGCAAACAGTGTTATTATTTAGGGCTCTGCAGGCTAGGAAAACATTTCTTCTTTCAAGAGTGGATTTGTCTGACTTAAGCTGGCAAACACTAGGTCCTGTAATGCTTCTGTCAGGTAGATAAAGTGGCTCCTCATTCCTGGGCATCTTTTCCATGGGTCAGTTCCCACCTGCAGTGACCAAGTCACTTCTCAGCTTCTTCCCTGATGAGCTAAATAAGTTGAGCTGCTTATGCCTCATGTTGTCATGCTTGTTTTCTGAATCCTTTTTCATACCTTTCCTTTGAACTTCCCTTACTATTTCCACATTGCTTTTGAACTGCAAACACCAAAACTGGACACGGTTCCTAACAGTAGCCTTACCACTGTTGTGCATGTGAGCAACATCAAATCCTCTTATCTGCTTCATATTACTCTTTTTACATCTCAGGACTATATTGCCCTTTCAGCCACAGAATTATGGTGAGATTTCATTTTGAGGTGTTTACACAAAAAGAATCCAAAATCTTTTTCAAAGTCCTTGTTTTCCAAAAAGAGCCCCTGCCCCACACAGCTTCTTCTCTTCATGCTTTATTGCACTGCCTTGCACTAACCTAATGTTCAAAATTTTTTCATTTTATTTTGACCTCTTCATAAACTGAAACAGGGTAAGTTTAAATTAGATATTAGAAAGGTATTCTTCACTGTGAGGGTGGTGATGCATTGGCACAGGCTGCCCAGAGAAGCTGTGGCTGCCCCATCTCTGGAACTATTCAGCTCCAGGGATGGGGCTTTCCAGAGCCTGATCTAATGGAAGGTTCTCTGCCCATGGCAGATGAACTGGAACTAGATCATGTTTAAGGCCCCTTCCAACACAAACCATTCTATGATTCTATGATTAAGCACGTCAGGTCACTCAGCAATAATAATTTGCCCCTTTATTACTTATTCTTCCATTTGTCCACCATTAACCTGTGCTGTGTGTAAACATGATTCTGTGTAATTTCTTTGATAAGTGATAGAAACACTTGGCCTTTGCTCAAAACTTGATTCATAAAGGAATCAATTAAAAAAGAGTTTTATATAATGTTCAGAATCTGTGAAAAGTATTAACCAAATAAAAACCAGAAGCACCATTGTAATTTTAAACTGACTTTTAGAAGACATTAAGAATAAGGAAAATTTCTTGTTATAGCCAGAGCAATGATGCCACCCCCTTCCAGGGTATTGTGGGGATGAAGACCCCTAATGCCTGTAAGGTACTGAAGGGACAATCTGTTTGCCTCAAACACCTACCTCATATGTAAACTTGGGGTAAATCAGGCCTTCTAAAATAGGTGTCTATAGGTATGTGAGACATCTTAGTGTCTCCAGGCTCCAAGGTATGCTGGCATGCCTGACTGTACCTCAGCTCTATTCCTAGGAAAGCCCAACATATCATCAACCTTCCTCTGTCAAGCTTTCTATGGGTCTGAAGGGACCTTCTCTGGTCAGTCTGGGTAGAAGGAAAACAAAGACTGTGGAGACTGTCTCCGTCTCACTCCAGAGCCTGGATATGATTCCCTGAACTACCAGTGGCAGCTAATGCAGGTGACCCCTAAGTCTTCTGAGTGGCTTAAGCGGCACCTACTTCTCTCATTTTCCTCTCTGTGAACCTGCTTGTGGTTCTTTCCACAGTCAGGTTTATGAAGTACTTAACATTTCCAGGAAAAATTTAATTTAATTATTTAATTAAGCTGAATTACATCTCAGCATTGCACTGAGATTGTTTTTGAGGCCATCTAAATATACAGAAAAATTATGCCTAGCTGCTGAACCAAAATATTATAGCATATATTTGGGTCCCTCCAGTAAATGACAGAACAGCAACATCTCCATGCCCAGGGTGTCATAACACTGCTTCATTTGGAGCTGAAATGAATTATTTACAATTAAAATTACCAGAATCACAGAATATTCTGAGTGTGAATTGACAAGAATGGGGGGCATGATGCCTCTCCTAAAGGAAATGTGACTGAGTCATTTATATTTTTTGTTCTCACTCTCTGTTCTAGTTATGCCACAGATGGCAGAAAATAGGAGTCAAACCAATTTAATACAGACATTCAGTTCAAAATGGCATGTATTTTAGTTTTCCCTGTATAATTATGAGGAATAGGTGGAAACACATTGTTACTGTTTTAGACAAACAAATCAAACAACACAACTCCCTCCAAATTCACCTTGAAAGTCCAATTCCTCCCACATCCTCCCTCATAAACCAGTGTAGTGGAGTTACTCTGATAAAACTCAAGCAGCTGATGCAATGACTTCAATGGCAATGAAAATGCCTCTCCATGTGACTGAGTGGGACTAGAGGTGACTGGAAATAAAGTTGTTAAACAGAACCTTCATAAACATTCAAAAAGTCCAACAAAAACCTGACTTCTCTGCTATCCCTAACCATTGGAGATTTTCAAATAATTCAAGACAGCGCTCTAGATTCTGCCAGCACAGTTAAATAGATCTTACTTTTATTACTGCCCATCAGAAATCACAATCACAACTCCAGCAGAACCCACTTCTGTCTTCTGGGGGAAGTTTTAGCAAATGGTTCTGTCATAGCTAAGAGAAATCAACTCAATATACTGCTTGCTCTTAGAGGATCAGACTCTTCTCATTCCCTTGACAAGTCAGGGACAAGGACGTCTTGGCTCATACACCTAAAATCACACAAATCTTTATTTCACCAATTCCAAGCAAATGACTTGATAACCCCTGCCCGCAGAGCTGTGTGTGTGTCTGCAAACAGTTTGTGGTCAGGTTAAAAAGCTAAATGCCTGAGGAAATCAGGGATATGTAAAGTTGAGGAGTTAGAATATAATCCTCTTGTGAAAAAAATACAGGAATATGGTTAGATATTAAGGAGTTGATCACATATCTTCCTCATCTCTTGGTACAATTATTTCAGTCCCTCTATAGGTTATCAACCAAACAGTGATGATCTGACACTCCTCTTCTCGTCTGAACGTTGATTCTTTTCACAAGAATAGTTGCCTGCCTTGATGACTACCCTGTAAATGACATGGAGGTGGGCATGGTTTGGGATGCATGAAGGACAGAATCCTTTTCTAACCAGCTCCCAGTGACAGGACATTGTACCTGCTGGCTTTGCCTTCCCACCCCTGATAGTAGCTTTGGTTACTCAGCAGAAAATAAAAGATTTGCTCAGGGAAGGAGGTAGTTCATTTAACGTGGTGTGCCCATAGAAGTCAATGACGTTTTTCAATAAAATCCACAGGTCAGCAGTTTTAATCCATCTTAAATTCATATTTTGGCAATTAACTCAAGCTGCACATATAAAAATTATCTTAAATGTTGTTTCCTGCTTCCTTTGGGCACTATCTTTCTGTTAAATGCTAAGGATAATTGTAACAGATATGTACCTATGAATGCTAAAGTAGCAGCAAACAGTCTTTATACTTCAAATAAATAAAAATAGGTGATTGAAAAAAACCCTAAGATATCTTTTAAATCTCCACTGACTTTTTCAGAAACTCTAAACCCTGTGAATATACAAAATATCTATTACTGTATTTTCTATATATTCTACCAGATCTATTAACATTTTCAGACAGCAGAAAATTAATGCATTGACATTAGATCTATGTAGTAAACCTGTAATTAAGGAGATCTTCATTAGCTAAAAGCAGAAGTTAAACCTTCCAGTTAAAGTTCAGGTAGCAGACATGCATCTTTGGCTATGGCTTATAAAAATCTCATGCAACAATTTCAGAGATGAAATTTCATTACCCTTGAAATGCCTTAACTTGCATTAAAAAAAATTAAGAATTTTTTTGTAACAAACTAAAGAATTACATTTTAAATCCATTAAAATAAATAAGAATTTCACTCCCTTAACCTAGGGAATAAGTTTTACCACTAAGTGGGAAATATTTATGGGAATCCCTTTGCAAAATCCTATTACCCAACTACTATGCTGGTCTCTGTGATACATGCCCACAGCTAATCTAATGGCATTGCCATCAAATATTTTTCAGACTAAAATGAAATCTCCAATAAGATGAATAGATCTGCGTGTCTTCTAATATTTTATCAGAAGATGGACTTGATGCTCTGACAATTCAAGATGCCATTAGTTTTGATATGATCAGCAAAGACGGGGAAGTTGTATTATTCTCATTCTAATACATGCCTTGTAACATAATGATCTATTGCTAAAAGAGGAAATCTCTTCTTTCAGAGGAGCAAGCTTTACCAGCCACCAAAATCTTGCAGGCTGTCAGCTGCCTAATCCAAAACTGGGATTCTTACAAACAATCCTCAGCCTGTCAAGCACAACCCCGTAACAGATTCTATTAAAAAAACCCACAGCCCCATCCAAATAAACCCCTCCCCCCAGAATATTTGTTTTTCTGAAAAAGGATCTTTTGTTTCATTAGCATTCGAAGGATCCTTATTTTCAGTGATTTTATGTGGACATAGGTTTGCATCCCTTAAAACACGAGCTATATAAGAGGAAGACGGGATTTCCCAAATGCTGAGAAAGGATGTGAGTGGCAGTGGATCTTTTCCAGCGCCAGGAATAGCATGCCAAGCACTGGGGAATTTCTCCAGACCCAGGTATTAATCTCAGCTTTTAAAAAACTTGCAGACTGTTACTTCACCAGCAGCAGGATGCCCCAAAACAACTTTTCAGCCCCCTGACCCTCTCTACAAAACCCATCAGCTTTTTTCTCAGAATCAGAGCAGAGACAAAAAGGAATTTAAAAAGTAACAAAATGAAGCAGTTTCTTCTTAAATTACTGAAGTTACTAAAATAAAATTGAGCAAGAAAATTAAAGTATAATGGTATATTCAATGTAATCAAATGCTTATTCTTCATGGATATGAAATTGTGATGCTAATTCTGAGTTGAACTGGTTTAGATCTAGAGTAAAGTCACAGAGGATCAAGAAATTCTTTGAAATTCATTACTTGTAACTGAATGCAGAATCTGACCCTATGTCAGCATTTGTAAATCAGGTATTTGACAAAATTTGGTGGGAAAACTGAAGTCAAGATTTGAACTCTATCTTCCTGAAGTGAAAGAGTATGAAAGTACCTTCCTAAAATGAAAAATGCAGAAAATGGTCAGTATAATAAACATATAGACCTTCATAGCTTAAAAGTGCTGTCCAAATATTAGCTAAATCCTTACTATAAACCTGTGAGTCAGATAAGATGAAAGCACTTATGCTAAAAATAAATAAAACCTAGAACTGTCTCATATAACTGTAAGATTTTATTAAAAATAAACAGGGCTGGTTGGTATCCTTAACCTCAAGGTCACAAAACAAAGTACTAGGCACTGGAGGATAGCAGCAGCAGCAGCCAGTACTCCAAAACCACTGTGTCTCATTAAGGATTCCAAAGAATTTCTGCTTTATGCTCTCTCCTGTCTCGAAGCATTCGCTGCGAGAACATTCAAATGCCACCGGGAGACTGACATGCTACTTGTTAGGTCAACAGTCCCATTGAGACTTCTTCTCATTGGCTTCGTCACATTCTGGGTCAACCATATATACTGGGCAAATAACACCGCACCAGGGCAAATAACACCGGGCAGGGCTCTCCTGTTCAAAAGGGAGAAAACCAAGCGGGGAAAAAAACCTGCGTGGAAATCAGAAGAGTGTGTCATGTGTGCATGTGCTAAATAATTCAGCTTTTAACTGTTCTGAACTTCTGACCCTCACACTCCACTGTGATGTGCAGGACTGGAGGTTTCAATGTTAATCCACGACATGTTAAAGACAAAAATGTATGGAGCCTGCCTGTTCCAGCGTGAGGCCATATTCAGCTAAAAGCATTCTACTATTAATGATGGTGGCTGGGTTTAGAAATGTTTTAGTCCACTGCAATAATTTTCATTTGTTTATGAGCTTGGGAAGAGAGATGAAATTGCTCTGTTAGTGCTGCACCCTGCTTCCTCCAGGCATCGGGCAGCGAGTGTCCCTTTTCCAATAAAAACATGGATTTGCCTATTTCTGTGGGTTGTGTGCTTCCCTCCCTTCCCTTTGCTGGCATTTGGCACAACTGCCTTACTTCCAACACGTTTGAGATACATGCATTTTTTTAACGGCAAAGTAAGGAGTAAAGAATTTGATTAAGCTTATTTTTATGCTTACAGGAAATATAAAAGACAAAGTGTTCTATGTTTAAAACTACAGCATATGCAGCTTGTGTGCACATCAGAGAGATCCCTACAAAGCAGCACAAGCAGATACAAGATTATACAGAACAGAGAGACAGATGCCGATTTCCACGCGGAAAATCTCTAGTGACTCCAAACGCAACGGATAATAAAAAAAAAAAAAAAATAAAAAAAATTTAAAAGATCGCGTTGTTGGGTAAGAATGGTACCAACGTATTGCAACACTCCTGCGGACTTGGAGAGACCCGGGATCACGCCCTCGGGGAGCAGTGATTTCATAAAGCGGGGCAATATTTCTTTCCAAGTACCCGCCACTTTCCCGCAGGCAGCGGGAGCGCGGTGACCTCTGGAACGCGCTGTCCCCCCGCGCGTCCCCACCGCGGGCCCAGGGTAGCGCTCGGGGCTCCGGCGCCGCCCGCACCTGCGCCCGAGCGGGGAGCGCGGCGGGGCGGCCCCGCGGGGCGGCGGCGGC